>KV419401.1:328096-628044 GCA_001630475.1 Sistotremastrum niveocremeum HHB9708
GAGAATCCCGAGAACCCCGAGTGGCAATCTAATCCACATTCAGACTTCAGAAAAAATTAGGCCAGGTTTTATAGCCTAAATAGCATAAATAGCCTATTTTTTGGCTATTTTTCTGCTAAATAGCTGAAAAATAGCAAGAAATAGCGGAAATAGCAGCTAATTTTTTCTGAAGGACATCCCGAAACCTCTCAGTGTCAAGGGCTTACCGCTCAAAGTAGGGGTTCCCACGCACGAGATAACATGCGAGATAACATGAGTTATCTCGCGGACCTCGATTACCCTCTTTTGTAGGCCATATAAAATCTTGTCAATATTATTGGAGGAACATATGAATACAAATGATTACCTAGCGTTTTTATACGATTAATTAGTTGAGAGAGAAGCGCCAGGTAGCCCAATGCGAGATAACACGAGATAACATGTGACTGTGACAGCGCGTGACACCGTGCAAGGGCCGAGCTTGCTGCCCTAGTCATTCTTTGCGTATGGGCTCTCGAGGTCTAAGGTGCTGTTGAAAGTGTATCTAATGGTCTATTGTATCTACCCTGCTCACTTTAGAAATTTAAAATAGATTTATAGCCCATTAGCAAGTGAACAAATAAAGAAATCAGCGAAGGCTGATTGAATAAATTCCGAAAGCATTGCACCAGTGTGTTATGGGCACAAATAACTCGCCTCAAGATTGCTCAAGATTGCTCAATAATTCCTTGTCAATTCAAGCAGAGCGAGGGGCTGCGGGCTTCCTGTTGTCCCGACACATGTGGCAACAACGCTCCGAAAGGGGTCCGGGGCAGCGCCCCGGGCGAAAAAAATGCTGATTTGAGAGAACCAAAAGACCAAAATCACATCAAATCTCTTTCTATGAATTTCCGAGCCCATCTGGAGTCCATCCATGAATTTATTGAGGTTGGATTCTCCGCATATAGCCTATCCGAGCTTTCCCTGGGCTGTTCTTTTGGTGTATTTGAAGCCGCAAAAGATACAATAGTATATTATACAAAGTGATTAATGAGGTCCTAGTCATATGAAAGTGGTGAAACGACGCAGTGATGGTAAGAATAATGTTTACCTCCTTCACATGTTGAAACGCGCCGATAGGCACGTGCGCGCGAGCGTTTTTAACCTCCAAAATCACTCCAAAATATTCCAAAACAATGGTTGAATTCGCATAATGATGTATGATTCAATAATTTTTACAGAAAATGCTACCGAAGTTCCCTTCATCTCTCTCCCCTTTCTTTCTTTTCCTTTCTTTTTCTCTTTCTTTTCGGGCCGAAATACCCCCTTCTATGAGGGGAAAACCGTGTCAAGCTTGCTTCAATTTGAGATGCGTCATGAATTTTTATGAATCTTGAGAACAAAAATAATCCACACAACGAGTATCTCTGTTTTTTTGAAAAATGTAATAGACTAATGTTGACTACATGTCTGCACTTGCGCCGGAGGCGCGCCTCGCTTGGCTCGGACTGGGGCTGGGGCTTGGCTGGGACTCCGCCGGGAGGCGGGCTCTGGCTTTGGACTCGCGCGGCAGCGCGCTCGGGGACTCTGGGCTCTGGCTGCGCCGGGAGGCGCTCTGGGCTTGGGCTTGGGCTGGGACTCTGCAGCTGGCTGCAGGCTTTGACACTCGTATAAAATCAACTGATCAGTGATTGATGGATTACAAATCCAATTTCTCGACTCCCAGGGTCCCGACGATCCCCTTTGCCGGACCATCCAGCCCTCCTTGGACCCTCGGCATCTCCTTCTTTTCCTCCTCCGAAAAACAAATATAATAAATTCTGACTGATTCTCTGATTCTGATCCTCAAGCCTCGCCTTCAACTTGCTTAACACCCTCGCTCACGAAAAGCTCAGAGAGCAATCCTTTGTCTAATTCGTATAACCAGCCGTGTATCGATATTTCGGATCCGTTGTTCCATGCTTCTTGCAATGCGGGACTTTGGTGGAGGTTCTCAAACTGTCACAACGTATCGTATCAGTCTCTACTATTTCAAGATGCCTCCCCGGAGGAGAGGGGGAGGGAGGGGAGGGGGACAGACCTGTTTTCTGATGTTGTCGATGACGAGGAGTTGGATTGCTTCTTCGAAATTGGCAGGTTCGTTCTTATATTTCTCAGCGAGATTCATGAGGGGCGATAACCACCTCGTCAGAGCGGGAGGGAAAGGCTGGATGGGCGGCGATCGAGTCGCGGAGAGACATTCTTTGGCACCGCCGCATTCTGTGTGTCCGACGATGACGACTGTATCGTAGGTGAGTATGGATAGGCGAGAGGTGGGAGGGGAGAGAGGGGGCTTACCGTGTTTGATGCCGATCTTGAGTGCGTAGGTGAGTACTGATTCGGCTGAATCGTCGTCGAGGGGGAATTGACTACGAGCAGAGACTACGTCAGTATTTCCGCGCTTGGACCGCGGGGAAAGAGGAGCTGATGCTCACTTGGCGATGTTCCGGGTGGTGAATATCGTCCCCGGGGGAACGGCAGTCAAGACTGATTCGGGGACTCGAGAGTCTGCGCAGCCAATCCAAAGGACCTTCATTACGACACAGGCAACAAATCAGCGACTACCGGAGATTAAAGAGAAGAATGCGAATGTACCTTGGGATCCTGTCCTCTGGCGCTCTGCTCGAAAAAGCCTGGCTTGTCGGTCTCGACGTCTTGTGCCCACTCTTCGTTTCGCTTCAAGAGAGATGCGAGGATGTTCTTTGGTTGCTCCATGTCTTTCTCTTTTCTAGGTTCTGGGACTGGTTCTGGGAAGATGATTTGTCGACGTCTTTGTGGGAGCGGCGGTGGGGGCGGTGGAGCGTATCGAGGGTGTATCTCTAGCGCTGAGATGTGCGACGAGCGGGTGGGTTGGATGCTGGTGTGCTGAGTGGGCAGGGTGGAGGGTGAGGCAGCGGTGGATGCTGAGGAGGTGGAAGTGGAAGAAGAGCTGATAAAGCGGGAAGAACGACTGATAAGGCTGGGACGAGTTATATCGCTGTCCGATGACGACGGTGTTTGTGGTCGTCCCTGGCTCTGTCCTGAAACGCTGGGAGTTGGCTCGGGGGCTGTGCTGGATTGAGAGTGCGAGTGTGATAAGGATGGGGCAGGCGCAGAGGTGCTTGGGGTTGCTTGGGTACCGAGTTCGCGGCTGTAATCGGAGAAGAAGAGTTGTCTCAGTACGCCTCGTCGCCGCGTCTCTGCCAGGTTAAGATTTAGATTCCCGTTAAGGAGAATGTGAGTATGGTAGTATGCTATCCGTGCTGCGAGCGACAATGGCATCTCAAGTCGGTGCTGGACTGGACCGTGGCTGGGACCAGGAATGCAATCGCGAGTCAGCTGTTAACTCAGCGCTCCCTGAAACGAGGCCACTTGACAAATGAAATTTTTTAGCTTGGAAAATTCGATTAGGCAACTTTATCACAGCCTCCACCCTTCTACGCCCCCGTTCGGGCCAGGACTCGACATCTTTCAATATAGTCTAGTCTGAGCTGCCCTCGCTCTTTGTTCCTCGACTGATACGAGCGAAACAGGATCATTGGGACCAGATCTCGGCCGAACCATCACAGCCATCTGCGGCCACATGTAGACCCCTCGACCCCTCGGACTTGCACGGAAGAAAATCTGCAGATACTCAATGCTACTATACGCACCTGAAAATTCTAATCAACGCAGTCATGGTCCAAGAATCTCGCTGACAAGACGAGATTCAGGCAGTGTTGTCCTTTATTTATTATCAGCCTTAGTTCGAAGTCCTTCTTCGTGGGAAAACAAAGCCAATCTCAGTAACGGATCTCAGGGCGTCATCTGAAATCCGAAAATTCAGTAAAGACTCGCGGCCATCCTTTGATCCTGAACGAGTGTCAGCTGAATGTCTGTGGTCTTGCTGGACTTCCTCGATGCAGAAGTGCGATTGAATGATATCGAAGCCACCCCAGAAGCGGATCCAGTAGCGAATTTCACGGATCTCGTTGGGCAAAGATTCAATTGAACCTCAGATTATCCCATGCCTAGCTGGAAGTCTTCTTCATTTTTTCTGGAAGTCATTGTTGCGAAGAAAACCAATTTGAAGCACGTCGATGAAGCCACAAGAGAGACCAAGACCGCCAAGGAGCCCAAAACACGATATTTCGAAGCCAAAAAAATAGTTCGGGTCCGGGACACATCAACACAGAGACGAAGACGTCAGCGATGGTGCATACGATCCAGGTGAGAGTTCGAGAAAAGGAGCTGTTGTGGCTTATTTGTCAGGGCCTTTAGATAGAAGTCCTTCTTCGTGGGAAGATCGGATCACGGGAAATGAGGCAGACCCGAGCCGAGCCGAATGCTAATCCGAGTCAGATTCAATTCATTAGCAAAATTTGAGATCTGTGCCCAAGAGTCCCGTTTCACTTTCAGTTTGAAAGACGTACTATGGTCTTGTTGAATTGAATATCTGCTCTCTCGCGTCAAGTTGTTCATCGAATCCTCAGCGGTTGCCAAGCATAGAAGTCTGAGTTCTCACCCATTTATATTTTCGTTTAGAAGAATTACATGTACAGTCGTCTCATCACAAATCACTCAATCAACATCCGTATCCACACTAAAGCGAACAACAACACGAATTGCTTGGCGCGAACCTCGGAAGAGCTTACTCTACGAAGCCCTCCAAGCCGATGAAACGAGAAGCTATCTCAGACAAAACACCTTCCTCAAGATCATAAAGCCAACAATGCACAGTAATCGGCTGTTTAATCTTCACTCCCTCATTACGCAAAGCCTTGCTTCTCAACACATTATCATGCTACAACCTCATCAGACCGCCAAGGATTTTTAGGTAGGGTGAAGCTTACCTGTTGAACGATGTTGTCTCTGATGAGATCGTTGAGAGCATGATCGAAATTGGTTGGTAGGAATCGGTATTTTTGAGCGAGGTTGATGAGAGGTTGAAGCCATTCGAAGAGGGCGGGTGGGAGGGGATCTTGAGGGATGCCGCGGACGTATTTGAGGGCTGCTTCTGCTCCGCCGCACTTGCTGTGTCCGACCACAACAACTGTTGGCATATTATCAGTCTCGTATCGATGCAGAGAATATATTGATTTTTACTAACCGTGTTCGATTTCGAGGTGAACGGCGTAGGTGAGAACCGCTTGAACGGAGATATCCTCGGGTTTGAATTGACTACAAATTAAATGGTCGGGTGCATGAGTAAAATTGAAACTATAGCAGGGAGCACCAGGCTCACTTCGCAATGTTTCGAGTAGTGAAAAGTACGCCCGGAAGAACATCACAAACAACACCTTCAGGTACACGAGAGTCCGAACAACCAATCCATAGGACCTATGTGAAACGCTATAAATAGATCAAAGAAAATCTACAATACGCCACAAACCTTCGGTTGTTGAGTCCTATTAGCCGATTCATAGAAGAACTTGGGCCCGATAGCTTTGATGTCCTCCGACCACCTCTCATTTCGATCAAGGAGCTTTTGAAGAGCAGGTGGTATAGTTCCAGGAGCAGGAGGCCAGGGCTTGACGCAGTTTTCACATTGTTCTGTGGATTGAGACATGTTGGAGTTTCGTCTTCGAGAGAGTGAGGTGTGGTGAGGTGATGTTGTCTTGAGTCTGGATTTATATTGAAAGTTTGAGATATCTAGAATTCGAGAGTACCCTGTACCCAGGGCCGGTAACTTATGAATTCGCCAAAGCTTCATAGAAGGCCGAACGAGGCCTACGGCAGGGGACAGTCCAGCGCCAGGCAGACTCGAATGAATGGTCCTAGGTGACCTTCGAAAAGCCTGGAATGTGTCGAGCATCAGGACAAGACCCAGAGCGAATCAGAGCAGAGATCTTGTACCCCTAGAATCTTTCTTAATGCACGAATGTGCATCGAAGGCTCACGGGGAGAAGGGGACTCGGCAATATAGAGTGTGCATGCATTGGTGAGTGGGAGTGCTTTCGTGCTTCGATGGCAAGGCGATGGCTTCACTGCCTCGAGCACCTCGGCGGACCAGGTACTCCCCAGAATAGAACTCGGCATTCCAAGCAGTGTCACGGAGGGAACTTGAAAGCATTGACAGTCGACAGAGAAGGTGAATGCGAGCTGCAGGCTGCAGCAAAGAGGGATCGTCAGGATCATTCCTAGTCTGCCACACTGGCAGATGCCATCCGACGTCGCTCTTTACAGATGCTTGAAGGCATCGCTCATTGACAACGACGATGATGATAGCGGAATAGATCCGGGGTCAAAGGGAGCCTTCATGTTCTGGAATCGAATATAAACTTGGGATAGGGCAAGGAGGTTTGACTAGGCTAGGATTAGATGCCGAACAGGTTAATGATTATCTTGACAGGTCGTGGCTGGGCTCGACTACGGTCCCTGGCAGCTCAAAACTGAAATCTGCACGTTTCTGACAGTCCATCTACATGGAGAGAGCGAGACAGCACTTGGGTGTGCAGAGGACGGTCGCGATGGTTGGCGGCACTGGCAAGTTCAGAGCTCGGTTACCGAATTGACAACGCACACAAGTATACTGTACAACATGGTATTTTACATGTAAATTAATTCTGATAAGCACCAAGACGACATACTTTACAACGTAGGACAACATAGCTCGTACATGTGAAACAGCCAAGAGAACAAACGATATAAACTAAGGCGAAAAAAGTGGAACCAAGAGGTACAGGATATCATTGACCGTCAGCAGAGAAAAAGAAGGGGAGCTAGATGATTACGAGTAGATGGGCCTGGAGCGAGCCCCGCTGAAAGATTGCAGTATCAATTCGGACGACGGACGCGCGGCGGGGTCATGATGCCAGCACCGCTTCAAGAGCCGCCAGAAGTTGTCTCGTTGTGTTCCAAGGGATTTTGGACGCTCTGGAATGCCAGCGTTCAGAACTTTCTCTGCGATGAGATCATCGTCCTCCAGTTCCACAAAAGGATGCGCCCGTGTGAAGAGCTATTTTGCGAGTAGTGTCAGTTTTACCCCGCCGAAGACAACCGCTTTCGTTCACATACCTCCAGTACAGTCATGCCCCATGCCCAGACATCCGTCTTGGTCGAGACACCTTCATCATCAAAGCCATCTTCCTCTAGTAGTTCGGGCGCCATCCAGCCTGCCGAATATCAGGGTTCAGATCAGTGTTAATACAAAAATCTCTATCTTACGTGTAAGTCCCGCTCCACGAAGCAACGTGGAGATCGGCAGCTGCGATCCATCCTCGATCACTCGCGAAAATCCATAGTTGGTGAGTTTGGCGATGCCTTCACTTGATAGAAGAATGTTCATCTGTAGCTTTGTTCAGCATTCAATCATTGAAGGACAATAAAGCGTACGGCTCGGATGTCACCATGTATGATTGGCTTGTTGGGGAACGCGGAATGCAAATAATTCATGCCCTTGGCAATTTCCAGAGCCTAAACAGTCGTTCAATGTCACTGGGAAGGAGACGATGAATAAGGAACTGACAATTTTTGTAACATTCGTATTTGGATTTTCCTTCAGATACCTCGTCACCCCTCCAGGATGATAGTCAGGAAGGACCAAGTAGACGTTATCCATATGTGCGAAGAAGCCGTGGAATGGCATGAGATTTGGATGCCGAAGCATCCGCCATCGACGCATTTCCCGGTATAACCGCTGCGCATTCATTAGCATGGGGAGAGTTGACAAAGCAAGCCACATTACATCGTAAGAAAGTGTCGAGACAGGGACATGGCGGATTGCTTTGACGGCCACTGATGCACCCATCCACTGTTCCTGTGGACTAAGGTCGATAAGATGCAAAAGAATTCAGATGTAGCAGGTACCTTCCGAGTCTTCCCGGGTTGAGGACTTTCTGGAAGTAACTCCTCAACAGCTTCGATAGGGAGCTCCGGGGAAGGAGGAAGCTGTCTAGAATCCCAGGATAAAGCAACTAGGGCTGAATCCAACTTCACGCGATCCTGTGATTCCGGCGGGTGGCACAGAATGGCCTAAGCAAAGAAATTATAATCGTGGTCAACATTGTTCGACGAATTCATACCTCGTGAATCTCATCCATGAGCACCTTTATCGCCTTCTTGTGCTCCTTGCCATCAGTTGTCTCAAGGATGTCGGGATCATTGCTGATCATGTCGATGATTCTATCCGCCTCCCGGCAGAGTTCGGCGGTAGTTTTGCGTCTCGGAAGGGGTGCGTCCGTCGAAGTCTCTTGTGCAGGTCGAGGAGTTGGACTGCGTGCATGTGACTGCCGGATATACGTTTAATGTTAGGTTTAGGCTAGCGTATAGCTCCTACCTGAGCCTCGCTCAAGAGCTCCAGGGTCTGGACTTTCATCATTTCGCAAGCATGACGCACGGGCCCCGATGCACGTAACGCCTCGATTGATTCAAACGTATGCCACTCATCCATCTTCGCAACGGTTTCTTCTAGCAAAGCTATATATCTTGGAGAATGTCGGTTAAGATACGGAGCTGGGATTATAAGGAGGCGCTCACTTCTTGAGACAGACACTTCGACTTGAGGTATGCAAGGCATGTAGCTGGGAGATTTCACCTCCCACAAATCTTAAAGAGGTTAAAAGCTCATGGCAATTTTGCTACATCGATGATCAGCGTCGGGCCAATGAAAAGAATTGGGGATGCTACATTCTGCATCTTGAACTCTGATAAGGATAACTGTTGAGTCCTCAGGAAAGGTGTGATCCAGTACTGATGCCTCGAGCTGTTTGAAACGGAATGATTATCCGGAGATAGAACGGCGGGTACGACGATATCTGCATTCGCGATGAGAAACTCGAGAAGCTGGATTGATACTATGGATGGCGTTTGGCTTTGGGACGGCGCTCCGAAGAAGGCGCGGTGGAAGAGAAAAGAGATAGCTAAATCATCCTCCATTAGTCTATCGCACAACCGATTCAATAGCACGACGTACTGGTGCAGAGTTGTGCATGATGCATCTGAGACTTTGACCCCATCAGGTCAAAGAAGTTGAGCAAGTAAATGCATAAGTCTCGCTTCGACTTCTCCAGGCCTTGAATCAACAAAACAAATGATTGGCATATGTGAGCGCCATTCCAGTGCATAGACTCTACGGAGCTTCGTGAGGATAGGCATTGCCGACATTCTCCGATGATTTACTTTCGTTGAACTACGACCAGGTGAGAAGAGTTGAGGAATGATCGATAATATGCGTACCATCTCATGGACCGCGCCGGAAAATATCGGTTCCTGTAAGAGTTGGGTTCAGTGCACGATCGTGGGCACAGTCGGCACAGATGACGCACAGGAAGTCTCCAAAGGTAATCCGACAACGCACAGAAGACGTCTTTAGAATGTTCCACTTGTAGCTGCAGATATTTGCCATACTAATGAGGAGTCAGCCGGGAACAGAGACAAATTACTCCGGTACTTACAGAGGGAGGTCGAGCGAAATCGTCAACTAGCCATTGTCCATCCCCATTCGCGTATTGTTCAAGAAAGATCTGAGGCGATGCTTGGAGATATCGGTACAGGCTCCCTCTGAATATGGTTTGACGTGCTTACCGTGCCTAACCAGATGATCGGTGCATATCGCGACGACGGAAGGAATATTCACGTCCGACAGCGATGGGTCTTCTAGGTAGTACGAGATTCTCCTCACGACGGGCGGTATCATGATATCAGGGAACTGGACGTTCTTTGTAGCAGCAGGTTTTGGCTTAAATGACATTTAGGAAATCTCCGAATAAGTAGCGCAAGCAAGACACACCATAGGCGAAACTACTGCAGGTCGTGGCATTGTGTCACAAAACGTGCTCGCCGCAACGCCGTTGGTATCAAGTAGAGCGACGGTGAAGGTGTAAGTCAGGACCAAGACGAGAGGGATAGCAGCCTCGCGGCCAAAGGTACTAGTATCAGGGCCGGCACAGCATTCTTCGTCGGCGACATGTCATGTGAAACGTTCGTCTCGATGGGCCAACCCAGGCGCCTGACCTAATCATTTGGTCCCGACGACGGTCAGAGCATCCGTAGAGGTTGCGCCAAAGATGCCCGATAGTGGCGAGGCGAATACAAGACGTTCTGATATCAGATCGTAGACCTTCCTGCTTAAGTTCAGAAGCTGCAAGACTGCAAAATATTGCAGATCTGTACGAAATCTTATCGCATCTTGATCTATACAATCACACCTGTGTATCTTTTGCCAATCGCAGAAGATAGGAGGATCAGGAGTGTAGGTTCGATTTCATTTCGAGTGGTAACATTCAGGGTCCACCATTACGGATCATAGGGGGTATTTCCTTTACCACCAGATAGTGAATCGCAAATGAAATTATGGAGCGCTGGCATCCAATTTGAGAAATCGATCGCGAAGTCTGCAGGCATCGAAAGGACCGTCTTCCGCATTCCGTGGGAGCGATGATCGACCAAGGGGGTAGCGGAAGTATCTTGGATAGCCAGAGTGAGTGCTCGGAGGTTCAACTGAGTGAATGGCGGATAAATGGCGTTTAGGCGGCCCGAGAAGGGCTGGCATTGCAGGTTGAGCCACCCGTTGGCCCCTTTGACGGCGAAGCTGGGCATTGTGAAACACCAGAAGAGTCGTCACGACGGTCACGAATAGTATCGAGACACATGACACCGTCTGGAAGCGCGGCGTGAAGTGAACTGGGCTGTTTAGACTGCTGATAGTCCCGAAATTGTTACTTATGTCTGTGGGGAACAATGAATTGTGTCGCGTTAGCGGATTCGCAGAGTGCTTGGTCACGGTCCTACACACCTCTCACTGAACAGCAGCCTTGGCAACGATTGGTGGAGAAAATGCATGCTAAAATGAGCCTGTGTACTCTCCAGGCGGCTCGACAGCCAGAGGGCCGGGGTGCATGAAACATACTAGAGGGATTGTACAGATCGCTATCTGTTAAACCAATCCTTGCAGGGAGCGGTCGTTTACTGAAAGAGATCCTGCCAGTACATGTATTCGGATTCCAGTGCAGTCAGTCGCCAGTCCATGCCGCCAGGCGTTTTCTTGTCAATTCTTGACAGCTACGAATTTCGCCCAACATTTGTGTTTCGACATCCCTTTTTTATAAGTTCGACCAATTGGAGCGTGGCAAGGACATGCTATACATGCGCT
Organism: Sistotremastrum niveocremeum HHB9708; assembly: GCA_001630475.1. NCBI lineage: Eukaryota > Fungi > Basidiomycota > Agaricomycetes > Sistotremastrales > Sistotremastraceae > Sertulicium > Sertulicium niveocremeum. The sequence continues at coordinate 339,144 of KV419401.1, forward strand.
GCGGTTGCGGATGAGGTTAGCTGGGTGACATCAGTTGGCTCCGATGCCGCGGATGTTCGTGTCGAGCTCGTCGCGTCATCCGCCTTCTCTGTTCTCAACCATCATGTACGCTGCAACTCGAACTCTTGCGCGCCCTCAGGCATTCCGTACATTTGCCTCCCCCGCTCTGAATCGTTTCAAGCACACCCTTCCTAGTTTACCATATGCTTACAATGTCAGCATATTCCGTTAGTGCGAGGTCAGATGTTGAAGCAAGACTCGTTGGCTACAGGCTTTGGAACCTCATATCTCTGAGGAAATAATGACTCTTCATCATACAAAGCATCATCAGACTTACGTCAATGGCCTCAACACTGCTGAAGAAAGCTATGCCAAGCTCGGTGACAGCCTTGCCGACGCTAAGAAGAGAATTTCTTTGCAATCCGCCCTCAAGTTCAACGGTGGAGGTGAGAACAGATCCGTCCTTGAGATTGATGAACCCAGAATGCTCACAGTCCCTCTATAGGACACATTAACCATTCGCTCTTCTGGAAGAACCTTGCACCTGCTTCATCTGGAGGAGGCGATATCTCGAAGGCTCCAACTCTCAAACAAGCTATCGAAAAAGATTTCGGCTCGGTTGAGGCTTTCCAAAAAGCCTTGAACACGAAGACTGCTGCCATCCAAGGTAGTGGCTGGGGATGGCTTGGATACAATAAGGAAACTGGCAAGCTCGAGATAGTTACGACCGCGAATCAAGATCCCCTGCTGTGTGAGTGATTGTGGCGTATATCTCTTCCGAACCATTCACTGACATGGTCTCGAAGCGCATACACCTATCCTCGGTATTGACATCTGGGAACACGCCTTCTATCTCCAATACAAGAACGTCAAGCCCGACGTGAGTGTTTCTCTTCCGTCGAGCCTGCCTGTTCTCATTTGCTACAGTATTTGAACGCGATCTGGAACGTCCTTAACTTTGAGGAGGCTGAGAGCAGATTCATCGAGGCGAAAGCGTAGAGCTTGCTCCAAGAAGTAACCAAAATATGACTTTGTTCTGAACGGGTCCCTTGGATCCTTTGTCGAGCGTTCGATGTCCGAGATACAGCAATCCGTTCTGAAAATCACTGCTGCAAGACCGCCTCAAGCTTGTTCAAGTCTCGTCAAATCTCTCCCAAGCAGTTCGAGTTTGATCATATCACACAAGCATAGTTTATGCATCAAGGACTTCAACAACGTCCGAACAAGCCAGAAATCAAACACGCGTCCTAAAGATGAGCTATATGCTTCCGTGAGCCTCAAAACTGGAGGTGGCTCGGCACAGATGCCGATATCCTTTTGCTCCCGACCTCGACTCGCTCTTGTCTCAGCAGCAGCTACATGGGCACAACCTTTCTTGGTGCACAACAACTATCCTTCTTGACTTCATTTTCTTGTTTGAAGACTCTTAAATCGCGTTCAGGCGGACCTAAATTGCTATACAGCTTAAGGACAAGATGAGCTCGAGCGCGCCTCGCGGGGGCGCAGACGCTTCTCATGAAGGCGGCGAGACCGATTATCATGCATGCCTTCCATTGAACAGACGTGCATCGAGCGATACATTGCAAGACACGCGTCCAGAATCCCAAGAACAGTCTCAGGTCTGTGGCATCGCGTTCCGGATGAGACGTCGTTGATCTTGAGCTCACTGTAGGACTCAAGCATGCTTTGGGCTGACTATGGTGAAATAGAGGACGTCGAAAGGGTGTGCGCGTTGGTAGACTCTATGACACCAGGTGAGTCTCGCTTGTAGCCACTCGGTGTGATTCTCACTCCGAGTATAGTCATGGACCCACCGACCGTGCCTAATCCTGCACACGGTTCATATACCCCGTCTAAGATCACCACGACGCGTAGACCATCAGAACCTCGAAGAAATGATTCTGATGTCACGCTTGTATCCCCTGGTTCTGCCCAGGGCAGTCCTTTGTCCTCTCTCAAGCGGACTTTTGTTGCCGAGTTCAGTCAGATTGCCTCTCAGGACAGCTCCAAACGACGTAAAATCGAGTCCGAGGATGACCCAGAGAATTTCTTAGGTACGAGAGAATAACTGACTCTACCGGTGTGATTTCTGAATCCCAGCGTAGGTCCAGACGAGAAACCTGCACCGCCAAGCCCCTACAATATAATCGCACATGAGGACAGCTATCAATCATTCATGGACTCAAACAAGGTACCGTTTGGGGTACAATTCGAGATCGGACGTCTAGTCAGCTGCGAGAAGCTGGATTGGCATGATATCGATTTTGGGGCTCTGAAGAAGCTCAAAGGAAATAATGAAGACATGGCACCCAAAGTTGACAACCTCCGTCCCAAGGGTGATGTGAACAGAGCTGCTCGACTTGAGAAGTCATCAAAGGTGCGGTTTCAGGCAGTTACCGTGCTTCTCATCCAACTGAGCTCATCTAGTTACCGTGGCGGGAGCTTGATCTCGAGGAAGATGCATTCAAACGAGGAGATGAAACTACTCTTGGGCCTGTGGGCGAAACTGGTTGGTATGGCGGCAAAGTAGAATTTACTGGTCGGGTTCATTCGGACTCAGGCCGGCGCTTGGTTGTCCGTTTGGAGTTTCCTGAGCTGGGCCCGAGCACTCGATTCACTCGAAAATTTGGATCTTCCAAATTCCTCAGGATTCGTATCCCGCCAAAGATTCACTATCAGAGAGGCAATGAGCTCACAGAATTCTTCGCAAAACCGTTCGTTCTGCTCGGCAATGTGTACAGAACTGTGATGTCGAAGGACGGTAATGTTTATCTGTTCCGGGTGAACGATGCTTTTCGTTTGCATAGTCCACAATCAGACTTTGTGGTCGGTCTCGACAAGCTGGCAGAACTCTTTAATTGGCATAATCCAATGGAACATAACCAGAACCAAGTACGTTGGCCACTCTCGGGCTTTCAACTTGACACTGATATGTCTTCAGACTATGGCTAAATGGAGTGTTCGTATGGGACTTGGATTCTCAAATTCTGTCCCAGGCCTTCTTGTCGAAGCCAGTAATATATTCCAGATCGACGACATTGGTAAATCCCTTGGATTTCTACTGTTAGCTCTACTCATGGCGCTTCAGTGGCTCCTGGCGTGAGAGCTGGTGGAAAACCACCCTCAGAGAAGATTATGACCGACGGGTGTGGGCTCATCAATGAAGCTGGGATGCGGCGGCTGCGTCGTGATATGGGATGGGACGCTGTACCTACTGCGTAAGCGTCGGCCCAACTGCCAAATCGTAAAGCCTGACTAGTTCCTAGTGTTCAAATGCGCATCGGTGGCGCTAAGGTATTTATTGTAATTCTCGCTGAACCTGACTCACCGCTGTGATAGGGCTTGTTTTTGATGCAGTTCGACGATGATCCATCCGATCGAGAAACTGCCAAGGTCTGGCTACGACCGAGTCAGATCAAAATAAATTACGGCACCCGAACGCAGGACAAATCACAACGTATCATCGATGTCCTCCAGCCTTCTCATTTCAAACATCCTGCTCGCTTGTCAGCGGAAACAATAATATGTCTATCCCATAACGGGGTACCGAACAAAGTGTTCGAACAGATTTTCCAGGATGGCTTGAACGAGATTGTACAAGGCCTGACTGATTGGGACCGACCTGACGCCCGGTACTACATCTGGGCCGCCGTTGCCAGGGTCGGCGGCGTGGTGTATACTCGACTCGCTCGAGCTAGTGGGTTGGAGTCGCGCGCTATGGGTTTCGAAAAGCGTGACGCTGAGATGGACGACGATGCTACCGAGGCCAACGGTGATGTCGATCCGGAGACAGGCCGTTCGGATGTTGGATCTGTGGACCCGTTCTCAGGTTGTCCCGCATTGATCGAAGAGACGGTACTATGTCTTCTGGAGGCTGGCTTCATGCCGCATGAACTGTGAGAAATCTTCATTCTCCCCATCACAAATCTGACTGGCGTCGCAGTCCTTATCTGGCAACACAAATCAAGTTTGTGCTCATGAATGCCATCGAAAGCTATTTCACTCGGTATAAAGTTGAAGTGAAAATGTCAGCTGAAGCGCTCATCGTTCCGGATCCATGTAATGTCTTGGCCCCTGGCCAGATACACATCAAGTCCTCAAGAAGGCTCAATTGGATTCATGACAGAGAGAGCGAGCAGATTCTGGGGCCAGTCCTCGTAACACGCCATCCTTGCAAGCTTCCCTCTGATATCCAGATTGTGAGTACCTCCGTCAAGCTCACTGCGTGTTTAATCAGTGTGTCCAGGTTGAGGCAGTCTACCACGAAAAGCTCCGTCAGTATACTGACGTCATCATCTTCTCCACTCAAGGCGACCGCTCTCTGGCCAGCTTACTCGGAGGAGGCGATTACGACGGCGACAAAGTGATCGCGATCTGGGAACCCACCATTGTGGGGGCTTTCGTCAAACCTGACAATTGTTTCGCAGACCCACCTCCAGCAGTTTCTGCTGCCTTGATTAAACCCGAACAAGATGTCGCTGGGGTTTGGTCTAAACATGGCGGCTTGTTGCACGATGTCCTTAAGGTGGTCCCCGAGGTCAGGGATTGCATTTTGGCACCGCTCTCAAACGCTGCCCTCGTTGGTGCTTATTCGAATTATCATGACTATTCGGTTTATACCAAGGGCTACGATCACCCCGATACTATCCGGCTAGCTCATATGTACGTCCATTCAAACACGCCGCCGAACCGACTCCTAAACTGTCTTTCAAGGTTTTGCGCGGTTTTAGACGGTTCAAAGACCGGTGTAAAGGTCGCTTCTGCAGTCGCCGCCGACGATAAGAAAGAAAACGAGAAAAGAGCCCCGAGCTGGAAGGAAACTGAAGAAAGTAGATTGATGGCCGAGCAAAAGAACCAACCAGAAACAAGGCGACCCCCAGAGCGTCCCAAGTTCATCATGGATAGAATCCGCGAAACCGGTAAGTAGAAGTCGTCTGCAATCCTAAGCTCCGCATCATTGTGTTATAGGCAGAAAGGCAGCAGCGAAACATCTTTCTGCGTTCCCTTCCGTCTCATGTTCAGCAGCCATCAATGCAATACTCACCTCCCCGTGGGATACTCATTATCGGGATGCGGAGTCAGCGGCGACCACTGGTGACACCTCGATTCTCAATGCTATGGACCAGATCAAAGCGCACGTCGAAGCCACGAAAAGAGAATACATAGCAGCAGCCCTCAAGAACTCACCAAACAAGACAACGCTCAAATCGCACAAAAAGCTCAATGGCCCACCCAAACGATCGTTCAAGACGAAACAAGATGAGAAGCGCAGACTCTCTCGTAAATTCTATGAAGGCGCCCGCACGGACAAATTTCCTGAGATAGTCGTCAATCAACTAAAGGCTTCCTATGGTACGGTACCCGTACAGATTCTTGCTCAGTGACGTCTTAACATTTGTGCACAGCGTACAAACTAGATCTCGCGGACTCTCGTCGTTCAGGGTCGGAAGGGGTGACAACAGTATTTTCTTTTCAAGTTGCTATGCGGGAATTATGTGCGCTCCGAGCCGCAGCATATGGCCCGGTCAAGATCATGACTCATGATTTCTATGAGAGGTTCCAGCTACCCAAGGGCTTCAGGTCTTGATTCTTTTCTTGCTTTCTGTCTTTCTTCCAGTTTTCTCGTCTTCTTGTCTTTCTTTCTTGCTTTCGGCATCCTATCAAAATCTTCGATCCATTACTACTGCATCGCCACAATTTGCATTTATTAGTCTGTATTAATACCTTCTGTATCATAGTTTCCTCATCTAACCCTTACTCACCTCTCTCTTATAAACGCGCTTCGAAGTCCACTCGCTCCACCTAATCATTGTTGAACTCGAAAGTCAGAACACCATTGAGCATTGATGGAAAAGTAACAGACCATTTCGGGTTTCAGCTCGCTATATTTAGTAGCACCCAGCAATCTCATCCCTGTCAAGAGCTCTCGCTCCATGATACGAATTAGTTTGACGACACCAGCTTCGCCATATGCCTGTGGAAGAGGTCAGAACATAGCTAGATCGGCAGCGATGGGGACGTACGCTCTGCGCATACAAGAATGGCCGACCCATTCCAACTGCTTTCGCTCCTAAACAAAGCGCCTTCAAGACATCTGCAGACCAAATTTTAGTAAGCCAACGCTGAGAAGGAGAAGATCGCGAGCTGACCAGTGCCACGTCTGATTCCACCGTCCACAAAAACTAACGGACTTGGGCGTCAGAGGATGTTGAGGGACGGACCAGTCGGACGACGTACCCTCCATTTTATCGAAGCAGTCGGGACGTTGCTGTCTCAGGCGGTAAAGCACCTCAATTGTAGGCATGGAGCTGTGCGTGTTGAGTATGCCAGGCGAATCCAGGACAGCGTTGTTCGGGCTTACTAGTCTAGCTGACGACCTGCAAGATATCAATGAGCTTACAGACGGAAAAGGAGTCTTCACCTGACCGTACCTCCATGGTTCGAAATCAGAATCCCGTCCACACCAGCGTCGGCGGCCAGAACAGCATCCGCGACTGACTGAATACCTGGTTCCAACCTCAATATGGGAAATTCCATCCGTGCGGGAAAGAAGTCAAACCTTTCAAGACTATAGGAAGCTTCGTTATCCGTCGCAGCCAAGGTATGGTCTTATCGAGGCGCGATCAAGCTCCAAACATCGTGAAAGGCCAGAAGACCCACCTCTTCCCATGTAATGTTCAGATCATCATTCTTGAGCAACGCGCCTGCAGTCCCTCCAACCTCATTACTACCCTCCTCTTCCTCCTCTTCCTCTTCAGCCCCACTTCTACGAGGTCTCTCACCCGTCGTGCCACTCTCTCCTTCTGCCTCTGCCCTATTCTCATCCTCTTCGGCAAATGGTACCCGAATGTCCCTCTCTCGGTTCCCCGCAACAGGCGCGTCGACAGTCAGGAATATCGCTTTATATCCTAACGATTCGACTTTTCGTATGAGGGCTTCTGCGATGGATGTATCGCGGTTCTTGTATAGTTGGAAGAACTGGACTTGGTTCAGGTGAAGTTTAGCTTCGGACATTTCTGTTATTGAACAGGATGCATTTGTGGATACCTAAGTGTAGCTGAGTGATTAGATGGAGGTGGGAGCAGCGAGAGGATGTTCGAACCATCTGTATAATTCCTGTTCTCCCGGTCCCTCTCACGATGTTGATCTCGCCTGTATATATGCACTTAGCACGGCGTGGAAGGGCAACAGTTCTAGACACACCTAAAGGATGTCCCAATTTCGCGAGTGCAGCTGCAGACACAAATATCGGCAAGGGGGAGTCATATCCTAATATCTTCGTGGTCAAATCGACTGTAGATATCTTGCGGAGCACTCGGGGGGCGAAGAAGAAGCGACTATAGGCCCGTTCGTTTTGCGTAGCAGCTACATTGGGTTTCGATAAGGAATTGGATATGATAGTCAAACGGGAATGCACATACTGACTTCATCGTCCCCTGCTGATGCATAGTATGATAAAGCTTTGAACGAAAGCACCTTCCTGGCCACACCCTGGTCGTTAGAATCAGAATCAACAAGACTTCCTCGACGAGGTGGACTTGAAGACAGAGACCTCGAGATCTCTGATGCTAAGCATCCTCGAAATGGGAGGCTTCATCCTCTGCTCCCTCTCGACCCTGAGCTCATCCTTTGTCTTTGGTCTCTCTTTCTTCTCAGTGATGTCCTGCGCAGCAAGAGGGCCAAGATGTTTGTCTTTGGGTAGATGTTCTTCGAGTGTGCCTTTTGGGTGTATAGGCTCATAAGCCTCGGTCGCGTCCTTCCCCGCATATTTCAAGATGATCTTGCTTCCGCCAGGATGAGCCTGAGTCCCTATCGATCAATCTTCTCGATAGCTAGAAGATTGAAAAATGTACGAACAGGCAGAAAATCTGTCACATCATACACTCGATTTTGAATGATAACCCAGCAGCTCCTGGCAGTCGTAAATTAGCGTACGAGTCGATCATCGAAGCGATAGCGTTACTTTGCAGAATTGTGTTGGGAAATCTCTTGTGCCGTTAGAGGAGCCATAGTATGTCGATAGGTTGTACAGCGAGTGCGAAGTGTACAAGCGTGTAGGGAACAAGAATTTCGCCATGAGACTGGATGTAATGGTCACGGCAGCGGACGCGGGACGCCGAGCAGTTGAGGTCATGAGGGAACTGCACTCCGGACCAGGTTAGCGTGGCGCTATGGATCGAGATTACGATCGACGAGACAATGAGCGGTATGTAAGACATTAGATTCATACAATAATCGTATAAATACAATATTCCAAAGGATGGAGATGGCGGGGATATAGTAGAAGTAAAGGTTAGAAGGCTGCAAACAGTATGGACGTATGTCACCCAATTGAATACGCGAAGATAAGGAAAGGATAAGAGATGAGAAGGAAACCGAGGATTGGTGCGATAGAGGCGGATGCTCATTCTTCCTCGTCCTTTTCGTATTTTTTCTTCATAGCGCTCACTAGCAGTAGAATCAGTATCATACAAGGGTGCAGACAGTTGAGCATACCTTCTCGAGAGATGTGGCCCGATGTGACCCATCCTTCAGGGAAAGCGGCAACGATCTACAGCTGATGAATGAGGATTGATGACATTTGAGAAAGAACAGCAAACTGACCCGCTGGTATAACACCTTCCTCACACCCTGCTCACTGACGATCTCACTACTATTCTCCAACGTACTGTAAATCTCGATCAACAGTGGGTTCATCGGGCGTGACTCAAGAAGACTTACTTTTTGTCATTAGTGATCTTAACACTCTCATTGCTCAAAAGCACAAGATCCCATAGTATCTGCCGAATAGTCTCGGTCATCCGATACTTCTTCGGTGGCGGATGTGTATCTTTCGCAGGCACCGCTCCACTTGCTGGGGTATCGGCTCCAGCGTGTTCCCCATCCTATCTGAGATGAATACGGATCAAACATGAGAGCGGGGTAAGACATACGACGTCCATAGCATCGTCCGCGGGAGCTTGTGAAGGTGGGGGAGCGGCTGAGGCCGACCCAGCTCTACTAGGAGGGGCAGTCGCATCAGCAGGAGCCTGCTCAGCGGCGACTTCTTTTGCTCTTTGCACACGTTTCTCTATGGGATGAATCAATACGACGACCGACTCGATACAAAGGAGGACATACCCCAGAGCATATAACTTCTCTCCCACTCCTCTTTAGCCTTGTCGAAGCCTTCCATAGCGATTCGTCCGAGCTGAGCAAGGAGCTCATCCTGTCTTTGTTGAAGAAGTTTATAATGATCCTCGTACACCAATCGTTTAATTAGTTTCTGTGTGACGTTCAGAAGACTGGCAACTGCGCGGAGATTGGAGAACTCACCGTCATCGTAAACTTGTTATAAGGAAATAGTCGTGGCATCATCGAAAAGAAGTTGTCGTCATATTCTCCCAATATAAGTGCCTTCATTGCCAGCTCTTTCAAAGGTGGTTTCAGATTAGGAGGGAATTTTCCTTTATTCTCCCATGTCTCTGTTCGTAGTTCATCAGTACGAGTAGACGAGCCTATTGACTGCATACCTTGAGAGATTAGGTCTTTCATCTCTTGGAACATCTTTTCCAGCTGAGGATCGAAAGGCTCGAGTTCAGTATTCCTCTTCCTCCTCTTCCCATCCACTCCGTTCTCCTCTGAAGCCTTCCTTTTCTCCCCGCTCTTCGAATCGTCCTCCATGTCACTCCCAATCCGGATGGGACTGTCCCTATTACCCGGAGCCAAGTGCACAGTAGACAAAGGCTTCTTGGCGGGCGAGATATGACTCTTTGACAAAGGAGCCTTGCTCTTCGTAGTTTTGTCCTTGAGCAAAGCAACCTCTCCCGACGAGACATAAAATCCTTTCTGTTTCGTCTGCGCAAAGAACTTTCGCTCGTCGACAGCCAACTCAGAGTCGTCGATGAACGGGTCATCTAGATCATAATACTCCTGTGCAGCAGACTACGAAACTTTGTTCATTTCATCTTCAACTTGGGGGCAAACGAGCAACGTACCTTTCTACCCCGCTTCGATGCCACTGGCTCGGCTTCACCATCACTCTCTCGATCACTTATCTGCGTTCGAGGAGGCGTAGGTGGTCTCTGCCCAGTTTCCTTTGACAAGCCAAGTATATCGACTTCATAATTCTGCGGTCCGCCAAGTTTGATGTCAAGTCTGACAGTAACTCTAGGGGGTGGTGGGGGTGGAAGGACAGGCGAGGGCGAACGCGGAGGAGGGCCTTTTGATTTTGGTTTCGATACAGGTGCGGGTAAAGAGGCGGGAGCGGTTGAGGAAGGGACTGGCACGGGGGCGACGGCGGGAGGTGCTGGTGTTGATGCTGCGGGGATGGGAGCGGCGGCGGGTTCAGGTAAAGTTTGCGCGCTGGGTTCTTGCGGAGGTTCCCAAGTGAGCTCCTGAGGATGTGTCGTCTGGTCCATGAGACCGCCAGGAATTAATAGAGAATATTATAAGAACAGAATGTATAATATTCGAGGGCGGGCGACGATGGAGGAGGCAGCGGGGGCGGGTCTTTGGGGACGACTCGGAAGGCGAAAGTTCTGGGAATTGCAACGCGAGTCTTCCGCCATTAGTGAGCCTAAAACCTCCTCTCCGTCCGAACATCCAATCCGTGCTCCAGGTTCAAGCCCCGCCCCTCTCTTCTTTCTTCATCCAATAATAAGACATAAGTTACATATTAGGAACATAACAAATAGCTATATGGAAAGCCATCGTCGATATAATTCATCTGCCAGCTCTGGAGCTCCGGTTGTCACCAGAATCAATGACAAGTTGTAAGCAGCTTCGCGCGCCAACCCCAGATCCTGCAAACACGTGGATCTTAGTTCGCAGGCCTAAAATGAAAACAAAGTGACACACCGTTGAGCCTTCCTTCATTCGCTTCTCGGTAGCGTTAAGCACTTTCTCGTAGTGTTTGACCGCGTATCCATGTAAGCCAAGCTGCTGGAAGGCTCTTCCAAAATTATAATCGACTTCATCCACATCCTCGTCCTGTCCACCCCGTAGCTTTCGATAACGAGAAAGGAACGCGAAACCCTTGATGAGAAAATTAGTCGCAATCTCGGCCAAATGAGACGGAAGAACCCTTACTTGAGTGATCATGTAATTCCTGTTATCTGCCTGTCTCTGCATCGCTCTTCCGAGACAAGCCACACCGACTGCGAGACATATCACAGGGTCGTCGTTATGATAGTCATATGCCTGCAAAAGGTAGACTGCGAAGCTCGCTTAGCGATGGCTTCTCCGAAAGCAGGTTCGCACTCACATAGAGCGCTGCTATAGCTCTTCGCACAGCTACAGAGCATCCCGTAAACTCCCATGTGTATTGGATTGCCCTGCGTGGGTTTGGGCAGAGGCGCCTTGTCTCGGGATTTCTCGGCAGCGACAACTGGTTCCTCGAGACCCTCCTCCGCATCGTCTCGCGTCCCGCTACCGCTCTGTACCACCCATCGTCCCGAGATAGCATTCCATTTGGCGTCTTTCCCTTTGACCACCTCCTCCGCGGTGCGCAACTCTCGGATGAGATGCTTTTGAAGTCGCGTATTGATGAATGCTTCTGTGGACAAGAATCCACCACCAAGGGAGACCAGTAGAAGTCGCAGCGGTTCATTGTTGAACTGATAGGTGTTGATTAGGCCGCGACATTGTTCTCGAATCGTGTCAGAATCTCGGTGATACATAGCACATGCTGCGATGAAATTAATGCAACGCATCAAGTTGAAGAGATTGGCACATACCGATTAAACTCAGGCGAAGAGTAGTTTGATAGTTTATATCTTGAAACGCGATCGACAAGCGCACATGCTTCAGCACTTCCTGGGCGATGCCATAGAAGTTTCGTCGAGTGCGGATGAAAGCATACTGTATGATCCTCAGTGAATGTCCAGCAATAGATAAAACAGGGCCTCACCTGAATCATGAGCATCAGCCAGTCATCAATCGATATCCCTCGGAAGATTTTGATCTTTCCATCGTCAATAAGCATCAAACGATTCCGTCGATTAGCGTCGACCTCTACCGCACATTGATAAGTAAGAGGAAGATAGAAGGAACAAGAAACAAACCAAGCTCAAGTTGCAATCTCGACGCAAGATCATCCTGATTAGACTCTTCTTCCTTGCGAGATTTTGCAGCTTTGCCCGAAGGTTTGAGGCCTCTAAAGGCACTGATCTGCATGAAGCTTAGCCAACAGGACACTGCCATAGTCATTCAGCCTTGCCTTGGTCGTGGGAAACAGTTGTCTTGTCTCGCGAAAATGATCAATCAATTTCTCAGCTTCAATCACCCACTCAGACTCCGCCTCTGCTTCGCCACGAATCGCAGCTTCCATGAGTTCAAGAACGCGTTTGTACCAGGCATCGATATTTTCTTGTCTCTTTCGTTCGAGTTCTTTGAGCTCCGATGCTGAAAATTTTGTTGTATTCTTGGAGCCCTTGCCCTTTCCACTGGCAGCCACGGTTTCGTCAAAAAGAGAGTTTGCGACGTGTCTGTTGGTTGCTGCAGCCACACTGGATTCATTGCCCTTCGCAGATCGGCGCTTCCGTGCATCGATAACTAACGAAAATGGTCAGTTCGATCGGATGAAGGAAAACTATGCGCTACCTTGCGACACCAGGTTGAGGGCCTTCCGAGGTTCATTGATAATCTCGTAGATCTCCGCGAGCTTCATCTTAGCATCGGAGTCTTCCGGCCAATTGCTAATAACTAGACTTCCATCAATAAGGCATCAACGGACACAGACGCTGGCACTCACCATGCTGATAGACTTCGATAGAGCCAGGCATATCACCCTGGTGACGACGGCAAGCAGCTGTTTGCATCAAAACATGAAGCCCGCTGGACTGCATAGAGGCCGAGTCAATGATTTAAGTATCGCAACATGCAGCCGCCAACGTACCTGGGTTTCGGAAGCGAGATTCTCGTAGATCTTGAGAGCTAAGTCGAATTGCTCTTTCTCAAAATATGCATCGGCAATTTCCTGGAAGAGAGGCCAATATTCTTGCAAACTCTGGTTGAGGATGATATCGCAATGAATCTACAAAAATAGGTCAATGTTATATCAAAATTTGGACATTGAATCAGCAACCTTCGCTTCTGCAAATTCACTAAGTTTAAGTCGAGATATTGCAAGTCGATGGCGCGCATTCACATGGAGCGGATTGTGCGCGGGCTCGATTCCGTGACTCCCAGGTTCCCTCTCGATCCCAGGTATATCATATTCGCGGTCATCGGGAAGAGCGTCCCAAAACTTTTGGTCCGCGCGACCCTGTAACCATCTCACTCCGCTTCGGATCGAATTGATAGCTTTGTCGCAATCACCAAGTGCATTGTAGGTATCGGCCAGCACGTAAAGATGAATCTCTGTGAACGGAGCCTCCGACGCGGTAGAGCCTGATTCGACGGATGCAGGTGGGCCAGCTGGGTGGACCGTCTGATGATGAGATAGGGCGGCCGAATACAACTCCGCTACAAGTTGCAGATCCGAACTCTCTACAAGAACTGGATGCAGCTCCATAAGCACATTCATGTCATGCGGATATCGACGCAGGATCCCAAGGTACGATGATTTGACCTTAGAAAGAAATGAATTGAGACGCATATATGCGGGTTGAATACGCATACTGTTCGTGGGTCTCCCATTTCCTTCGCTAAAGATGCACGCTCCCAGTATGCCTGGACGTTATCTGGGTCGATTTGAGTCGCTTTTCTGTAGCAATACATTGCCTGTTGAATATAGCCACGTTCTCTGTACGCACAATAAACAAATGTGGAGGGAAGAGAGGTATAGTGCACGTACCTTGATTGTTCACCAAGCTTGTACCATTGCTCCCAGTCTCCATCAAGGTGAGCCGACATTATGCCCAACTGAATAACCGCATCCATTTGACCCTTCTCTCGATAGCACGCGATCAAGACAGACCATGCAGCAGATGCACGGGGCTCCACACGAATGACCTCTTTCATGGTTTGGATAGCTTCATCTATGCGCTGATCCACGAAGGCCTTCGACCCCGTCCCAATAAGACTCTTCACTTCAGGCGATAAAGCGGGTTGATTGTGAGGCCGCCGACCCTATAGTTGAGAATGAGTTGATGAAGTGATGGAGAAGAACAAACTTACTCTACCTTTTTTCCCTCTGACCTTCCCAATTCCACTCGCTGCTCGGATCTCGTCATGAAAATTGGCATTGGTATCATCAAGAATAGGGATATCCCATGATTTGTTCAGCATGCCACCTGCGCTCAGGTCGTTTCCCTCCCTAATATTCCCGACCAGGCGACTACCCAAGACTCTGAGATGATGAGGCAGAACGCGACATGTAAGACAGCTCACGCGAAATCTTCATCAATTTCTTTCTCCACGGCTTGTGCATTTACATCTTCGACTTCAGCAGTGTCTTCATTCGCTCCTTCGGGTCCAATCTCTTCGTCAGATGCTCCAGACTCGGAGTCTGAGCCACCTTTGGATGTGACGGTGAAACACTGAGCGGTGGCAACCACGAGGAAACGGGCTGCGTACTATAGAAATCTTCATCTTCCAATGACCCCGACTCCTCTATCTCGCTACCGCTGTCATCAGTGTCGTCCCATTCCTGCTCGTCAGGCTCAAAGTCGCTCATGGCAGAGAACCAAACATGACCACACAACGCGAACAAATCGCCCAAGGCTATTATTTGCTGAAAACCGGAAAGGAAAACCAACCTCGACAACTCTCGCTGAGAAATTTCGACGACGAAGGAACGACTGCTTTTCCGTTTTCATGAAAAGCTTGCCAATAGAGCTGTGGGGAATCATTGCTCAATGTCTTCGTTCGCGACGAACGACGAACATTAGCATGAACAGGATTGCTACCCGGATCAGAGAAGAGGATTGCGACCTCATCAGTCTAGGGTTAACCGCGAAAAGATTCCAGTCGGTGGTGCCGCGAGTTCTATGGTCAGATTTCGTGATTTTCCTCGAAAACGATGAGCGAGACCCAGACGACGGCTTGCCGCTGTATCAAATGCCCCGAAAGGGCCTTTGTCTGCACACGTCGCATCGGCGATACCTTCGGTACTTTGGTGTACACAGCCATGCGGACGAAGATGCTCCCGTTCCAAACGAAATTTACACCCTTATAGCCTCCCTTCTAGCCACGTCGCCGTCTATCGAGCAGTTGGATTTTAGATCGATCTTTGACCTCCCACATCGACTCGTCCATCACATATTTGGACTGAAATACTCTCAGCTTTCATCACTTCATCTCAAGAGCGACGAGATCACCTTTAGTCCCTGCAAAATCCTCTCTTTTCTCCTCGCACACACGCAGCTCACCGAGCTCACTCTGGATTTCTTTTACGAGGAAGGTGTCTCCCTGAGAGATACGTTCATTGATGAAGTCGAAAAATGTGGCGTACTAGCCAATTTTGATAGGCTTCAAAGGCTTGCTTGCGATACCCAATGGCTTTGGCCTCCGACATTGCAGACCTCGGCTTCGCCCATAGCGCTTGGCATATCCCCAGTCCAGCCGCTAAGCTTATTGAACTATCGTGGCCCATTTCTCCAAGTGACAGAATTGAAGCTTTATGGCATTTTCAATTGGCATCCTGGTCGCAATATCCTTGACATCATCATGGAGACCTTTCCCAACCTCAGCAAATTTTTCGGACCCGGCCTTGCGTCCTTACCGGTAGACCGTTTGCTGGAATATTATGTTTCGTGCACTCACTTACCTATGATAGGATTTTCTACGTGGTCATTCGCCCCAGGAATGTAAATGGAAATCACTCAAAAGAATGGTCCTTATAGACGACGTTGACGACCGAGCAGGCCTAAAGTCTATCCGGAGCTCATTGGTGTACATGCGTGAAGTGATTCCGCATCTGCAAACCTTCGTATCGATGATCACAGACTACGAAGGCGAGAGTGATGGGCACCAACTGACAATCTTTACTCTCTATGCGAACGGTTCTTGGGATGAGACCGTAGGGCTCGATTTTGCTTTCGACTCCGATGAGGAGACTGAGACTGAAGATGAGGACTCGGACGACTCGGATCATCAGTCGGATGAGTCTGACGAACAACTGGATGAGGAAGAAGAATTTGAAGTATTTCACCATTTGGATGGTGCATGATGTGTCAGGTCTATACTATCACTACGTTATACTCTTGAGAAGTCGCTTCTGTGTTTTGCCAGAAATTCAAGACCTACTAGGATCGAGTCTGCTAATCAGACAGACGTCATTTGTTCGGTAACGCGCGTTCCTGGTCGGGAATCGGCTTCAAGTTGACAGCGTCTATCCCTGACGAGATTCAGCTCTCCGAGCTAGTGACCAACCGAATGAATCACATCTACGTTTTCAACCCTTGACCAGCTCCTTGCCCCAAACGGATCAGGAATCGAAAACAATGGCCCAATCACCTGTGGCGATCTCCAACAAGGACAAAATTGAGATCCTGTTTCAAATGCTAGCAGAGCGTGGTCAGGGTGATTATATCGGGGAGAAAATAAGTCAGCTCGTAGGTTTACATAATCTCAAAAATCTCTGTTGAAACAACGATCCCATCAGGAGCATTCCCTTCAAGCTGCTTATTTTACAAAAGAGACCGGAGCAGATGACGAAACCGTGATAGCAGCATTACTCCATGACGTCGGACAATTCATCCCGTTCTCTGAATCCAAGGATCTCATACTAAACGGAGAAAATGTAGGCCGTCGAAGCCATGAAACATTGGGCGAACAGTATCTGAGGCAGATCGGATTCACTGAGAAGGTTTGCCGGCTAGTGGGGGCTCATGTTGTCGCCAAGAAGTAGGCCGCCTGAGGTTCTACGTTCCGACACGGAGCAATTTCTGATAATGTTACAGATATCTGACTGCGGTGGACCCTTCATATCATGCTGGGCTTAGTGATGCTAGCAAGAAGAGCCTTATCTTGCAGGTCAGCTTCACTTCAAAGAGGTTTATACGATAGGATTAATTGGATCATGCGATTTTCTCCTAGGGCGGCCCGTTCACTGCAGATGAGGTAAAAGAGTTTGAGAAAGATCCATACTGGAAGGAGAAAGTACAACTTCGAAAATGGGATGACGCAGCCAAGCTCGAG
Source organism: Sistotremastrum niveocremeum HHB9708 (assembly GCA_001630475.1). Lineage (NCBI taxonomy): Eukaryota > Fungi > Basidiomycota > Agaricomycetes > Sistotremastrales > Sistotremastraceae > Sertulicium > Sertulicium niveocremeum. The sequence continues at coordinate 356,208 of KV419401.1, forward strand.
GATTTCAAAGCCCCTGGTCTTGATAACTACGCTGACATGGCAGCAAGGTCTTTGGTCAATTGACTGCATCCGTATATTTCGGCATCATCCATTGTTATACGTTGGGACTACATGAGAATGTGTTGTAGGGATATTTTGAATTGAAATGTATTATATCTTCCCGTCTCTTGCTCTTTAGGCTATGCCTTTTCCTGGATAGTCAGCATGGGCGAACCAAATCCATATAAGACAGCTCCTTCCTCGTACTTCTCTCCTACCAATCTCTCGTGAGTAGGAGGCCACAATTTTCGCCTGTGGACGTAATATTCATCGTGACTGTCTCCACCATCCGAATCGCAATTATATCTGTTGCAGTATGAGGTATGAGATAAAGTTATCTGAGAAGAGTGCCGATCAAGACCCACGTTGCATAAATAGCCGCTCGTCCCAGAGAGGAGTGATTTGCCCCTGAACGATGGGCCAAATAACTACCAAAAATCAACAACTCCCCTAGAGATTATCGATCATCGATTGGAATGCAAGGCCCATCCAAATATCCAAAAGAACTACACACCTGTATCAAGAGGCACCGGGATCCAATCGTGCATCTCGCACCATTCTTTGGTGATACACCGGTCCTCCCCCAACGGAATAGGCTCTTTGTGACTTCCAGGGACAACCTCGAGACATCCATTCTCCAAAGTAGCTGGTTCAACGGCCATGAGAATCGTCAGGTGTTTTGTTGCCTTGATATGATTGTATGCTGGTGCGTCAAAATGTGCGTCGAATCCTCCAGCATGTGGTTGTTTGTAGTTTATCTTCTCCTTAAATAAATGCATCTTCTCTCCCGAGAGTTGCTGGAGGACAGATAAAGCATTTTCACCGCGAAGAATGCTGTTGAATCCAGGATGGTAGTTGCAATAATTCTGATTATCTGGATGAGTGTTCGTTAGACCAGATGCTTTCGACGCTACCTCGGTTCGGCAAAGGACCCTCTTTCCAGTGGCGTCAATCTCTTCGTACGGCATATGTTCTCCAACGACATTTGGAAGATTTTTGACTTCACTAGTCCATCTAATGAGACTGTCGACTTCTTCCTTTGTCAGGAGGTCTGTGAGTTTGAGAAATCCATTTTCTTGGAACGACGTCTTCTCGGATTCTGTTAAGGATCTCATAGATGGCAGCAGGGAAAGAACGTGTCGATCATTCAGGCACCAAATTAGAAGTGGAAGCTTACTTAATTTAGAAATTTGAAACTCAGCTCGAGAATTGGAAGCAGACGCCAAACACTCACAGGGATGCACGTTCGCTCCTGCCACACGGTTCACGTCTCGGTCCTGCTCATGTCTGACTGTTTCAAAGAAGGCACTTATGGATACTCTCACAGTTTTTTGTTTTTCCCACAAGATGTGCTTTAAAATAGTTGAGCACCAGAGCGGCGAGCCTTCAGAGATCTTTCTCCCCCACGCTCCGACATGGCTTCACGGATGAAGAGAGACGACATGAAGAAGGATGGAGCTGATGCTAAAGACGAAGTCTTCGAAACATCCGCTGGTATCGAGATCTTGGAGAAGAAGACCAAAATCTCTGCAGTCTCAACCGTCATCTTCTCTGGAATTGCCCTGCTAAGCGACGGCTACAATGCGTCAATCGTTGGGTCAGTTACCCAACTATAGTTCCCTCCAGAAACTCATGATACTTTCTCCAAGAAACATGAACATCATCTTTGGAGTTCTGTATCCTGCGGATGTTTTTACCCATGCCATCAAGACAAGATTTTCTAACGGTATGTTTCTTTATGAATTCTACGCTATTGTGGATCTTTTTGAATTCAATGATAGCTTTTCTCATCGGCGAAATCGTTGGCCAACTGGGGTTCGGATTCCTCATTGACAAAATCGGCCGCAAAGCAGGTGTCTTCTTGACAACTGCCCTACTCATCTTTGGCATTATCCTCTCTGCTGCGGCTCATGGAACGACTCTCTTGGGCATGTTCTGGATGTTGATTGTCGCGCGTGGAATTGCTGGCGTTGGAGCTGGTGAGCAGAACCTACAGGTGTTGAGATTTTCTCCGTGTTGATTCGTCTTGCAATAGGTGGTGAATATCCAGTATGTGGAGTTTCGGCAACCGAAGCTGCCGATGAAACGGCTGGAGTACGAAAACACCGAGGGTTCCTCATTGGCATGGTGTAAATATTGATACATCTCCATCTGATCATGAGTTGACGAGCGTATAGTGGCGATTTTATGATTGACTTTGGTTTCGTTCTGGGTACCACTGTGATTTTCTTGTATAAATCCCTCACCTTTCTCACCCCATGATTTTCAGGGGGCATTGTTCCATTGATCGTCATGGCGGCTTTCCACGCCGTCGGACCTGACCAAACCGCTCATTTCAAGGAAGGCATTTGGAGAACATGCTTCGCTCTTGGGCTTGTCCTTCCATTATTCGTCTTCTATTTCCGCTGGAAGTATGGCTTTGATCTTTCATCCCGTGATTTTATCTCAATATTTGCACACAAGGATGATCAACAGCACTGCTTTCCGTAAGAACGCGATGAAGAAAAGAATTCCCTACCTCCTGGTCTTAAAGCGGTGGGTATTTTCGTTACATGAAGATATCGGCTCTCATAGTTCCTAGGTATTGGCCTCGTCTCATTGGAACAGCAGTTTGTAAGCCTTGCACGATCTAGCTAAATGTTTCTTATTCACAACCGTTTATGACTAGGTTGGTTCCTCTACGACTTCGTCTCCTACCCCTTCGGTCTTTTCTCGTCCACTATCATCTCCCAACTGGAAGTAAATTCAACTCCCGTAAAGGACATCGGTTATGGCACCTTAATCAACGCATTTTATCTTCCGGGCTGCGTTCTCGGAGCCTGGTCAATGGATCGCATCGGCCGCAAGAAGACGCAATTCCTTGGATTCTTCCTCCAGGCTATCCTTGGATTCATCCTCGGTGGAGCCCTTGGTCCTATCCAGAAAGTCTTCCCATTGTTTGTCGTCCTTTACGGTATTTTTGTCAGTCTGGGAGAGTTCGGTCCGGGTGTGGCTACTATTTTGATTTCCGGTGAATCGTACCCTACCGCGGTGAGAGGGCATATGTTGGGCCTTTCCGCCGCTGTTGGCAAGGCTGGCGCTGCTATCGGAACTCAAGGCACGAGACATCCTTCATCGACAAGATAATTACTGAACGTCATCATTAGTATTCTTGCCGATTCAAGACTCATTCCCGAATACCTTCAAAGGCACCCAAGCCGTTTTCGTCATCGGTTCAGCTTTCTCTCTCGTCGGCGCCATCGTTACCTGGTTCTTGATCCCCGAGGTAATGATATACTGTCTTCCACATAAATCATACGCTATAGCCAACAATTCATTTGCAGATGAGCCGCGATCTCGAGACAGAAGATGCAGCGTTTAAGCAATACCTCGAAGAGAACGGTTTCGACACCGCAGATTTGGGCGAACCACTCGTCCTCAGTGCACCCAAAGATCTCTTGCAAGAACTCGAACATGTGGCTGTCAACGAGAAAGGAGATGAGAGCAGCGAGAAGGCTGCAGAAGCCATGTAAGGCTTGTGATATTGAGTTATACTCTTGTACTATAGGAATTGATGCACCGCGACAACTTCATGCGGCTTTCTTTACGATGAGTAACAGTATGTCTTAAGGCTAATAGATAGCGAGATGTGATCATTATGTTCGTAGAGACGCGAAGGCAAGCGTTGAACGGGATGTGATGCGAATGACGACAAGGCTCATTGTTTGCTCTTGAGGACTACATGCCCCACGGATCGCTCATTCATCATTGAGATCAACGGACCAGCATAGGTTCTGAACTCGGGCGTCGCAGTAAACTCTAGAAAAGCCTGCACCTGATTTAGTGCAAAATATAAATGACAGGAAAGGGATACGTACAGCCATAGAATTCCACCCAGCCACAAGAACAGCCTCGTTCGAATCTTCCTCCGTCCATCCCCAGGTAACACTGTGACACCGAGGATATTTCAAGCCTGCGACGACCAAGTCATCTGCACCGCTTGCGAATGCCGCGTGGTTGGCATCTGGTTTAACGGGAAGAATGGCGAATTCTGTTATGGGCGCATTGAGGGAAGGACTGGCTGATGCGCGGAGATTCAGAGTAAGAGTTGTGTATTCGCCGATGGCGTGAGTCTTCAGTGCGTTCACTACCGAGGTATCCAACCCAGGGATAGGGCCTTCGTACTCTAATTTGACATCTATTAGATCTTCACGACGAAAGATATACAAAGATTTGCGTACCGATGGCCCAATACAACTTCCCCGCATCTGCATAAGAGACGCCGTAATATTGTTTCCGGATCCCCCATTGCTCTCGACGCTCATGTACAAGGTCTACAACATCCTCGAACAGAGTAGGATTAAACTTTGTAGACTCGGTCAAGTCAAGCAAGAAGACTTTGATCCAGTTTCCAGCTGGAGTTGACATGATGGGAGATGTGCGACCGTTTGGGATGGGTTTCGCATCCTTTTATATCGAACGCGGCCAGCAGAGTTGGTGGTCATGCGGATTGACAGTTTCGAGATGAATTGCGAATGGGAGCGGCATCAAATGATAGCTTATGATAGCATATCTATGGACGGCCTTCAATGGCCACTCCACTCCTCCTTCCTGCCCGTCGGCAACTTGAAGCAGCCACGAAAATTGACAGGAGTCAATTCAGAAGGAAGGCTCTTCGGGATCTGGAGTCAATGTTCAACGATTTTTAACAGGTATCAAAGTGGCAGGTTAGAGTCCTCGAATCCAAAAATCCAAAAATGACAGCGCAAGCCTCGGGCAACGGAGGGTGAGGACGAAAGTTGAAACACTCGGTAGTGTTTCGAACTCCGAGTCGGAAGTGCTCCTGGGCTTACATAACATGAACGCGCCTCGGCCTCCCAGTTTCTTCAGTTTGTTCGATTTCCCATGCTTCCAGTCCAAGCTTGCTAAGAAAGAGCTCGCTGAACAAGGCAAGATGCTCCCATACCTACTGATCACCAGATACGCTTGATTGGGACCCAGAATGTGCGATTTCCGAATTTGTTCACGACGATCTCATCTCGATCTCGAGATTTGAACGGCGATTTGATTGTATTCGGGACATCAGCTCTTTCAGACGAACAACATCTGAACCGATCGACGCTGACAATGAGCCAGCAGCAGCTCGATCAACGTGATGATAGCGATGAGTAGATATATCCAGATGAGCTCGTAGACATCGTTTCCCAAGATCTGAACATCAGTAAGAGGGCTCTGACATAAAACATAGTTCTTTCGAACTAACTCGCCCTTATCAGCGTTGGCAACTCCTCGCGATATAAAACGCATTCACAAAAACAATTCTGGTGCCGAAGTCGTTCGGAAATTGTTGCTTTGTTCTCTCAAACCCAAAACTTAGGGCGTGTACAATGGTATCTTGATGAATATTCGACACCTCGTGCAGGATGTCATATTGGCACGCGAAGTTTACAAACAAAGTATATCTAATCTCTTCTCCCTTCCATCGGTATCTCCTGATCAAAGTACTATTACAGAACTGGACGATTTTGTTTTTCTGTGCCTCGATGGTTTGAAGGTTAAAGGCCAACCGTACGCCGACATAATCGAGGCTACGACCGCGATACGCCGAATTGCAATCTGTGTTTTGTTCGAGGTGGCGCTGCATTCCCCCGACCCTCAGCTCTGCCACGCCGCAGCGATCAAAGGGACGGCCTAGCTGACTCGCTTGATTCCTCGATATATTGGACCAGGCGATTGGCATGAAGAAGGCCTCAGAACGATACATATGATCATACAAATGTATCTTCGGAACCTTCGCACTTATAGAGCGAAGCAAGGGCGTCCATTGCCACCCGAATCTCTCCAATCTCTCCAGCTGCGTACTCTAGCAAACACCCTGGTGGGTCTGCTCCAGGTCGATGATGCTACAACACCTCCGGTTTGGCGTACAGTCGACCTGGCTTCTGATTGCTTGACGTGGATCGCGTATTATGAGAGTAGTGCCATCCTGAGCTTGCCCACCAATAAAGGCCTCTCTCTCTTCGTCGCTTTCACCCTCAGTCCGTCCCTGACCCTTCGAAGCAGAGGCTTCTTGGGTCTGATGAATCTCAGACATCCAGACTATTCTGATAACGGCCACATCGGTCGATTCTGTATCCACAGAATTTCCAAACTCTAACTGTCACCCTCGAAGACGACACGCCCATCGGAGACTTCCTCGACTCTCTCAATGAAATAGACCCCTTTGATTTAAACCCTGATGTCTCTACACAGTCCAGCCAACCCAAAGATAGTGACAATACGAACTCGGATCCTCCGTCTACCATGCTGGAGATCAAAGGAACGGTATACGACGCTTATATGCCAGCACTAATGCTCGCACAAATCGAATTAATTGGTCCATTAGGGCTTCCCAGCATTATACCCCGACTTTTTAACGTTTTTAATGAGATTGGGACGAGCGAATCCGACGATAGCACCCTATCTACCTTGATCCACGCCCTGCAAGCTCGCGACTGGGCATTTGAAGCGGACGTTCTAGAGCATGCGCTGTTGATGCGACAGCTCGGAGCCAAAAAACGGGCAGGCCGTGATCCTGGAGCGATCTACAAATTATACACACGTTCTCGAGCGCTAGCTCATCGAGGCCTTAGACGATGGCCTAACAATTGCTACTTCTACTATGCAATGATGAGGGGTCAAAGCGGGAATTTCTGCTCTGACCTTCTAATTGTCGGCCTCCAACGCTCGGATTGTTCGCCACATCTTGCAATGCGCATTCTCCTAGGACGATTAACTCAGTTCAGTGAAAGCGTTACAATACTGTCCTTTGAGGACTCCGATGGAATGGGTTGGAACGTGGGTCTCGAATCTTTGCAAAGCGGCGAACGAGGTGTTGTGAAAGATTTCGAAGAGTGGGACCTCGGCCCCGAAGAACGAAGGATCATGACTCTTTTGCGATTCATGTTGGAACAACTCTCTGGAAGCAAAAGGGGTGACCCGGATAAGCGAAAGCTATGGGTACGAATTTCATGCCACGCGTACTTGGTCGATTTCGCTCATGATCATGTCCTCTCCAGCTCGACGAAGCTCAAGAGGCTCTGACGGCGCTTCAGAAGAGCAAATCGACAAGTTGCCTAGAAATGCGCGCCGCGATGTCGGATTTCTTCACGCAGCAACAGAAAGCTCGAAAGCGATGGGGCCCATTCCTTGAAGCTCTAGAGCAATACAAAGAAGTAATCTCTGAAACCCGTCGAAGCACCAAATTCAAAATTCCCTCGACCGAAACTCTCGAACGCTACGAAAAAGAGATGGCGAATGAGAAAAAGCAGAAGCGAATGGCCAAGCCCAAGCCTGAGCATATTCCAAAAGCGGACTGGGCTAAACTTCGATTCAACAGAGCAGATACGGGCAATAAGGCATTCGCGACTATTCCTCGATGCTCGTTCTGTGGGAAAACTAGTATGGGTTTGAGAAAATGTGCGAACTGTGGCCAGGCGCGATATTGTAACAAAGAATGGTGCGTGATTCTTCTTCGCGAATGACATCATGGTTTTTGATCGGAGGCGTTGGGTTTCAAATAGTCAAAGTCGACATTGGAAGGAGAGCCATAAACAGGAATGTGTATCACCTGAAATCGAGGTTTAGCTTGAGGTTTAGGTTAGAGAAGCGAATTACGGTACCATTATCGTTCGAGGCCATGCGTGTATCTTCACAAATTTAAACTTTGTCCGTCCCGAGCATTTCAAGATGCCAGGAGAACACAACGGGAGCGTGCTGCTTCGCTTTTCTATCCAAGCTCGGAGAGCTACCTCTTTGATAGTCTGTTTGAGATGTGCGATAGTTGCGCCAGTCTCGACAAATCCGGGATTCCGTCCGCACTGGCAGCGTCTTTCGCGAGGTCGTCCGCACGTGCACGCCACGTACGCTTGTTGCCGTTGATACCCCCCGACAACCAGTTGACGGTCATGTGAATTTCCTTGTCAAGCACTTATATATGCTCAGCCCAGCGGAAGTGTAATGAGTGCAGTGGGTCTGTGCGGGGTGGCACTCTCGATCTCGAATCCTGACCATTGCTACCTGATCGTCTGCGAAGAGATTTAATTATGTCAGCAAATTGTTCCCTTCAATAAACTGCTTAGCTTTGTCGATCCCGGTTGACAGGCTACTAGTATCTAGCCTGAGAATCTCAAGCCCGTTCTGCGAAGGTCGCGCGTCCCTCGGAGATATCGGTCCGCGAGAATTCCTTTGTTTACTTGTGTTGATCAAAACGCGAAACCTTCGCAGAAGGGCTTGAGGAATTCGTCATAGGAGCGGGAGGGTGCAATTAGAGTTCTAATTAGACTTAGCGAAATAAAAGTTGCTCTCCTCCGCTCCACAAGTCTGCCCGCCGCCGCGCCCGCCCTCCCCGCCCTCCGCTCGCTGTCCCGCCCTCGGATGCCGTCGCCGGCAACGACGCGTCATCTCAAAATAGCATATAGACGCCCGCAACAACTGCAAACGTACTGCAACAAAGTGCTTCGACAATAACGTCTTGGATTTTCATGGGAGCCTCTTCATTGGTCGGGATGAGACGACGTCGGGAACACTGGACAGGGCTTATTGGGGGATCTGGTCATTATGGTGACAACGTCGAGACTTGATCATTCTCTTGCAAATCTCGACACAGAGTTTACAGACGCACTACTGGTACTAATCGGGGATATCTACAAGAGTTTATTTAGTTTTCTGGCGCAGAAAATTGACAGCATCCTCCTGCACCGTCCTCAAAACTATTCCCTTCGGCCCAGCGACACCAAATGGTCAAGAATCCAACTGATGACTGCTGCTAGCAAATTTTTATCCGGTTCATGACGATTGAGGGCAGTTCTTTGGAGTTAGCGAGTCGCAAGAGTCGAATTAGTCGGTTAGGCTTGTTCGACACAGAGCCTTTGGTGGTCGGAAGCTTGGGATACGATTAGTGCCGTCGTCGTCACGTCGATAAGCGCCGGCGACGACATCCGAGGGCGGGACAGCGAACGGAGGGGCGGGGGAGGGCGGGCATGGCGGCGGGCAGACTTGTGGAGCGGAGGAAAACAAGTTTTATTTCGCTAAGTCTAACCAGTACTCTAATTACACCCTCCCGCTCCTATGACGAATTCCTCAAGCCCTTCTGCGAAGGTTTCGTGTTTTGATCAACACAAGTAAACAAACCTAATTCGCGGCCCGATATCTCCGAGGGGCCGCGATCGCAGAAGAGGCTTGAGTTTCTCAGGCTAACTAGTATCATTTCTGCTTCGTAAACCTCTACCTTCGCTCCCATAGCGACTTCAATGAATGTGGTTTCTTTTCCCTTCCGATAGAGCACCGCTGAGGCGCCCACTTATTGCTGTTTAGAAAATTATTGGCGGAGGCCGAAATTTGCGAAAATCGCCGCGCCGCGGCTTCAAAAGTTCAGAGCGCAGTATCTCGACGACCAGAGTAGATATCAACATGATTTTTGTTGCAAATGACGACTACAGTGAAATACGAGGGCTCCACGTGAAAATTTGGAGCAAAACGATGCAGAACTGAATGAGCACGAAAATGGGTGCCTTCAGCAACATTTTGATGATTTTGAAGGAACTACGATAGATATCGATGAGCCGGCTTCATATTTGGGAAGCACAGGTATATCTCTAGGGCCCCATGAGAAACGCGGAGGTCCCAGGCGGAAAACTTTGAAAGCTTCTTCATCCCTCTTGGTCACTCCGACTAGCTCGAGTCATGTGAGTGACATCCCTCCAGATTTGACTCTGAACTCCAGTCACTAGTACTGGACAACATCTGGAGATATATATGGATTGACAATGTCGGTTTCATGTAGTCTACGGTTCGAGAAAATTGAATTTGACTTGATGTACCACCGATGATAAGCGCCCAAACCATTGGGCACAGAAAAACTTTTCCAAACGTTGCTACGAGCGTAGAAACCAGCTTAAAGCTTCCATATGTCTTATTCGACTTTGTATAGCCGGCAGATAGCAAAATGAGGCCAGTTTCTTGCGCTTTCCGTGCTTTCTCAATGAGCCTCGCGGCCCTGTGTTCTTGGATGATCGAGTTTTGCTCTACCTCGGCCAAGACCCTCCGCGTTTCTCATGGGGCCCTAGAGATATACCTGTGCTTCCCAAATATGAAGCCGGCTCATCGATATCTATCGTAGTTCCTTCAAAATCGTCAAAATGTCTCAGAAAGCCCCCATTTTCGTGCTCATTCAGTTCCGCATCGTTTTGCTCCAAATTTTGACGTGGGGCTCTCAGGCTTCATTGTAGGCGTCGTTTGCAATAAAAATCATGTTTATATCTACCCTGGGCGTCGAGATTCTACGCTCTGAACTTTTGAAGCCGCGGCGCGGCGATTTTCGCAAATTTCGGCCTCCGCCAATAATTTTCTAAACAGCAATAACTCTCGCCGTTTTCTTCAACCATCGAGCCGTCGGTGTATATCACTGTTTTGAATTTTGTTGGATCTGCCACGTTCTGGATTATCATGCTCTCGCGCTGCTACTTCCTTCTCTGGCTTAGGCATCATACCACGGTGAAATGGGATGAGCTATTGGTCGGACTTCGCCAGACTATGACTTGAACGGATAACTGAGTAGTGATTGAATTCTGCTTCAAAACTTCAAAACTATACAAGACTGCTTCCAAAATACTTCACGTTGGCTGAACCTTTCTTTACCACCTCGATCCTGACCACGTCCGGTTCGACTCACTCCTTACTCTTGAGAGCCAAATGAGCCATACTCCTCTCCGAAGTCATCGGGATCAAAATCCCCGCAATAGCTCCAAACTCGGCCGTCTGCACGAATCCCAAATACGCCTATCACCACCCAAAATCCATCAGCCCTCCGCAATTTTGATCACAGGAAGGAAAGACTCACCTCCATCCCCGTCCACCCCGCAACAAGCACCGCCTGCCTCCCATCCTCCTCCGTCCAAATCCAACTCCCATTCTCACATCCAGGAAACCCCAATCCCGCCTCAATCAACTTCTCCACATGCTCAGTGAAAATCTGACGATCTGTACTTGCGGAAATGGCGAAGATTGCGATTTCTGTGAGGGGTGTTTGGAGGGATGGGCTGCCGGGCTTGGAAGGGGGGAATGAGAGGGAGACGGATTTCTGGGTGGTTGAGTGGGATGAGAGGGCGGTGAGGATTGGGGTGGTGAGGGGTGGTGGGGTTGATGATGTATATTCTACAAGGTATTATATTCATCTATGCTATCAGGAAGAAAGGGTGGTGCGCACCGAGTGTCCAGTAGAGCTTTCCGGCATCTTCAACAGGTACACCCCAATACTGTTTCTTCACTCCCAACTCCTCTTTCTTCTCATGAACAAGATTCACCACTTCCTCGAACGAGCTCGGATCGGCTTTCGTAGCATCGTTCAAGTCCAATACGAAAATCTTAGTGATGGCCGACATCGTGCTTCGATTTTTAATTTGGTTTTGAGCGGTGGGTGGGTAGATGGAGATGATGGTATCGATCAAATGGAGAGCGCGTTCGGTTTATGAAGTAAGTTCGGGCAGGAGTGGGATACCTGACTAAGCAACGGTTACTGTTATTGACTTTACAGGTATGACATGCGTGGCATGCGTGCTTCTCGAGTGAAGAAGCTCTCAGCGCATCAGATCGTTCATATGTCAAAGCCTGGGCGCTCGGGCTTCAACCTTCTCTTCCAGATGACCAACAATACTCGAAGCATTGAAAATCTTGATTCCAGTATCTGTAGAAAACAATGACCTGCTAGTCGACTCCTGTTCAACTGGATGCAGTGCAAAGTCAGACGATGACGACGACCTCGATATCGCTTCCGTGATCGCTTCCGACGCTTCCGTGTGGATGTGGCTCACTTTCACACGCTCATTCCCGGACCGGCATTTTTGGCATCTCACCCGGAACGCCGGAAGCGCTCACGGAAGACTTCGGAAGTTCGGTTTGCTGGGCGCTCCGAGCTCAAATTTGCGCTCAAAGCCGGGCCGGCGCTGACGGCCGGATACGCATAGCGACATACGTCATGCGCAATGCCTGCTGGTTCGAACTCCGACGCTGGCGTGCCTCTTTCTGCGTCTCATTTCTCATCGATATCGAGCGACATCGAGAACTCTATACTGTCATATCCAGGACTTATGTGTGATCATCAATGATAGGTGGCGATTGAAGACGATCATCTCCATGGATTGCTCGTGACTCCTCTTTGAGTCTTCACTCTCATTCCGATTCGTGCCAAATCGTGCTGGGGGTTCAGAGGCTTCGTCGAAGGCTCAGTCTCAGATCACGAAACTTATTGATCTGGCTAGTGAGAGACCTCAGAGCCACATCACGTTGAATTTCCAAAACGTTGAACTTCGTCGAGATACTCCAGGCTGAACATAGGTTTAAATTTCAACCTGCCTTGATCGTCGACTGGTGTTGGATGAGGTTTCTGTAGCTCTAGATATGGGAGTGTCTGCGTCGGACCCGATGTCTATCAGTGATCTTCAACAGGGAGATACAATGTTGATCCCGTTGGTTGGTTGCTCGGGATTGACATATCTCTTTGTTAACAGGTAGGTCTTTAAGGGACATCGGGTCTTCATGGAACACCCACTGGTCTTTTGAGCATTGTATGCCATTTGTTAGGAGTATTCTAGGGATACACGGGTGTACTACTAGTGCTAGTATGAAGAACGTAGTGTTCCGCTGACTATATACAACTACTCGATATACTTAGTATATGCAAGATATGAACAATATAAGAGCGAGAACTGCAGAGTTCTCCGGTCTGCCGATGATATTCATCAGACAAACTCATCTTACGGAGCTCAACATATCTGCCATTCCTCTCCATCCGTCGGGCGTCCCCGGAGAACGGAGTGGAGCGAGTCATTGGGAACTGCACCTTCGTGGCGTCGGAAACTTGAATATTAACCATTATTAACGCAGATCGTGTAGATCTCCGATCTCTCCTCACGCCAAGTCACCTCCGCCTCCGCTTCCACCTCATATGCATAGCAACCAGATCTGTTCTAATCTCGTCTAATCTCGTCTATCCAACCACCCAGTCTAAATAGAAATCCGAAAGCCAAAGCGAATAAATGAAGGGGATCCGAATGACGCGATGCGAGCCGAGAAAGGTGCCGAGGAAGGATTGGGAAAAGTGCATGTATCCTTATACGGACGACGACTCGTTGGCTCACGGTATGACGGGATTGACAGCTTGTTCGATGGTCTCTTTTCGGTCTTCTTCTCGTCTGTCTCTTCGAATTCGGGCTTTTGGGGTACCGGTCTTTGGTTTTGGGTCTACAGGACGACTAGTACTGCGACGACTCGGACGACGGTTGGACGATTAAGAGCTGGTGAATCTGCTCGACGCTGTCTGATGACGTGGACTGACTGCCCTCCAGCTAGGAAAGTGACATAGAAAGAAAGACAGAGGCTTGCTCTTGCTTTAGTCTTTTTGCGTCCATCCCAATTGTGGTCTTTGGAGTCTTTGCTAGTCGGACCACGCGTGGAAGATTGAGACGCTTGGACTTTGGGCGATTAGGACGCTGGTGAGTGGTGTTTGTGGCAGAACGACGTCAACTGAACTCAACTCACTGAAGCTTCAAAGGTGAAAGGAAGGAAAGACGACGACTCGGACGCTTGTACTCGTAAGTTCGCCCACTGGCAACGCCATCTAACGACATTGACTGACCTCACCCAGTCCAAAAGCAATAGGGCAATAGGGCAAAGGAAAGCTGCTTTGGACGAGTACTAATAGTGAGAGAAGGGTGGAATGGCAGCTCTAGCACTGCACTACGCAATCCACGGCTTTCCCTCATCCTCATCCTCCTCTCCTTCAAGTTCCCGTGAACCTCCAGTATTCCCTCTATCCATCCTTGACCCCCTCTCTCCCACCACCCAAACCACCCCCACGCTCTACTCACCCAGACCTCAACCCCCGTCTTTAGATCTTCTAAGTGGCTTAGACCGTCCACTAAACTTCACCCAACCTCCTCCGAGCGCTGCTGAACTCCGCTGGGAGCTCGTACGATCTACGAGTCGACGAATCAAGAAATACACCCGTCTTAAACTTCTCGTCGAACTTCTCATCGGTGCGTCCCCTCTCTTCCTTGAATACGAAGAGGGAATGTTGATGTTAAGGGGATGGGTGTAGGTGTTTGGAGTGGATATTGTGTAATTCGGTATTTTATCGCTTCGAGTGTGTATTCAGACGATCATCTACGTCGTCGATACGCACTCGCCCTAGGATCCCTAAACGCATTCACACTCCTCTCTCTCCTCTCCCAATGTCTCCCCTTCCCCTTCTCGTTTTCCCAAAACCCCACCACCCGAAAAACAATACTCTACGTCTCCTCTGCTACATTCCTAGCACCACCTCTCATCAATCTGATACTCACGAAGACCTGGAAGTCCTCCCCAAGTTTTCCTTCTCGTGCAGTGGTGGGCAGATGTCATTTCTCCTTCGACATAATATACACCGGTACCGGCTCTATATGCCTCCCGGGCGTATCATATCGAGCGTTCCTTGCTGGTGGGATATTGAGGTTTTTGGGAACAGTCCTGGTGGTTGGTGTTTGGTGGAGGAGTTTGAGGGGGTTGGAGAGGGCTAGAAGGGCTGCTTCGAGGGTACGTCTTTTTATTCTTTTATTTCTTAATTTGTTTGAAGTGTTGGGTAGATACCGCCTGAGAGGCGGAGGGGACAGGCTCAATCGCAACCGCTCAGTCCTACCTCTCCCACCCAAAATACCATCCCTCTGAATACTAATGGGCCTTTACGCGCCCTTGGTACTCGACCAATGCATATACCCCAAGCCTCAACTTCAACCTCTACATCCCTCACCCCACTTATCCACGATTCTCCACCCTCCAATAGTAATAGTAACATCCACGCCTCCGGTACTAGTACTCGCACAACTTCGCTTGAAGAAGGATCGATTTCTGGAACCTCGAATCTTCGGAGCGATTCAGGCACTACTGAATCCCCGAGGAGTTCTACACTCGTCTCACCTCGTGCTTCTAAGTCTAAATCGAGATCTAAATCACGCGAATCCTCACTCGATACTTCACTTCCCTCTCTTCCCTCTCTCGATATTCCCTCACGGCCTTCCCTCGATACTTCACTCGACACCACCGGATCCGGACCCTCGAATGAGATGAATGAAGTCGAAAGCGACATAGCGCAGCTATCGAACTTATACCAGCTTGGGAATTTGGATACGATAGAAAGAGACATCTACCGCGCCCGGGTAGAAACGTTCAACGCACTCCTCGAGCGCGTAACAGGACATAATTTCGATCGGACGAACAGACACGGCGCCTCTTCTTCATGGTCGTCGTCGTCTTCATCTTCCTCGACGAGGGCATCATCTTCTCGCACATCTTCCCGTTCCTCAACCGCCTACTCGTATACATCTCGTCCCCCTTCTCGTCCACCTTCTCGGTCGTCGTCCATATCAGCCGAGGGTATAAAGATATCTCGGCCACTAGCCCCGGACCCCAGCTCGGCGCCTCCTTCCCTTCTCACACCGCCAGACTTCCAGTCCGCTTTGGTGAATCCTGACTCGCGTGTTGTGCAGGTTGTAGGAAGGTTAGTAAGGAGAATGAGTACGATTGAGTCTTTCGGATCTCGGGAGGGAGAGGGCACCGGACCCGGCTCCAGTCCCGTTTCCAGTTCTAGTGCAAAGTCGACGCAGAGCGGGACGCGGAGAGTCGCGATGGTCGATACCGTGCCAGTGCTTGGAGCGGACACCGACACCGACACCGACATCGATGTAGTGGACGTGGACGAAGCCCTGCAGCCCGACACTCAGGATTCTTACGGAGTCGGAGTCGGAGTCGGAGTCGGGCGAGATGATGCCAGTGCGAACTTGGATTGCGGAGAACCGAGATATGCAGCAGTTGCAGCAATTGCAGGAGCTGTAGAAGCTGTAGAAGCTATAGCTGCTGTTGCATCGACCTCTTCATCTTCATCTGTGGCACCACCACTAGTACTATTCGATCATGCCACTGGACGCTCTCTTGCAATTTCCCCAGCACAACCTCCACTTCGTCCCCCACCAACCCAATTCCAAGCCCTAGTCAGATCGAGGAGTCTCCCAGATTTAACACCGAGAGTTTTGGCACCATCACGGTCATCAAGTCTGAGTCTTACTTCACGTTCAAGCCCAGCTCGACTCACAGGCATATCACATCGTTCGACGAGTCTTCCTGAACTACGTACGCTACATGTCACTCAAGCTCTGAATCTGCGAAATGTCAATATCGACGATAGGGACGGAGATCTCGAGGCCTCTGATTCGGAGGACCTATCTCAGGCTGAAGAGGATGAAGATATGGGCTTGGGAGAATCTGGAGATTCGACCGATGACTATGGTGTGCTCATCGAATCGGCTCGGAGACAAGATTGACGGACATAATCTTCACATACTAATATTTCTTCTTCGGATCTGGATTCGGACGTAGGATACCTTCTCATTATTTTTATTCGTGCATATTCTTCTCTTTTTTCTTGGTGACATTGGACATTGGATTGGTTGGTTAACGGTATACCCTCTCGTTGTTCGTAGCTTAGCATCGAGGATATTGTTATTCAGTTACAGTTATATACTACTCATACAATCCTCCACACGTTCCCAAAGCATCAATCAAACTCACCAACTTCCTCCAAACCACCTAAGAATCCAAAAGTTAGCGCACCACTCTCAACACCACAAAAGCCGGAAGAGAGAAGCAAGAATATAAAAAGATCAGAAACCGATGTAGATATCACCAGATACACAGCCCGCCTTGCAAGCTTGTACACGAGAAGGCTTTAGGGCCGGTTAATAATGTCCGCCCATCGGGATAAATCATCATTGGGCGTCGTTACGAAGAGACGACACGACGCGTGGAGGAAGGGAGCGATGTGAGGAGGGAAGGAAAGAGTGAAGAATGGGGTGTGAAGGGTGTTCGAGGAAGGGGGGCAAGAGGGACGAAGGAGGGAGAGAAGGAAAGAAAAGAAAAGCGACTTACGAAACGTCCTAGCACCGAGTGTCGCTCGAAACAAAGACCGACTCCGACCATGAGCTGGAAAGTGGGAGTCAGTAAAAAGGCAACAGCGATAAACGAAAAAGGAGGAAGGGGGGATCAGACAAGGCTGAAAACGAGTTGTCCACACCGTCTCGAAAGAGAGACTCGGAATGTGGTAAAGTATGGTTATATGTTTGTTCATCACGACGAAATACAATATCCAATATCAATCATTAAAGAGACTTACTTAACGAGTCGTTGCGCGTGGTTAGGTGTCGAGGCTTGAGGGCTTGAGGATGAGGAAAAGGTGAGGATGTGGTTGAGAAAAAGAGTGTCCGGGTTCCGATGCTGTATTCCGAATTTGTACTCGCGCGTTCTGGAAATTTCACGAAGCGCTCATTCGATCCTCATTATAAACCCATCCCCTCATACCCTCTCAACTCATCCCACTCAACTCGCACCAGCCACCAAACATCACCTAATAATCTCCAAAAAGACCTCCAAGAAATCCACGATAATCAATCGACGATAATCCCAACAACAATAAAATGGCCGGCCTCGAATCCCTCCTCACCTGGTCCATAGCAAACTCCTCCCCCACCGCTCCCCCTCCCGATCCCCAAAAACTCAAATCCCTCGATCCAGGAATCATAGACATGATCCTCGGAAAACCCGACGCAGTCCGAATGAAAGAATCGCTCGCCCTCGCTTTGGATGAGGAGAAAGAGGAAGAGGAGAGAGTAGATGCGTTGGATGAATTGGAGATGCTTGTTGAGCAGATTGATAATGCTAATAGTGAGTTGCTGCAGACCGTAGGGAGGCCCTTACACTTCCCTCGCTGATGTGGTACTGATGGGAAGTAGATCTGACGCCGCTGGGGATGTGGAAGCCTTTACTGGATTTACTGCATTCGACGGAATCGTCGAAAATCCGTATTCAACTCCTCTGGATCCTCGGCACTGCAGTCCAGAACAACCCAAAGGCCCAATCAGACGTACGTGCCGACCGCAGGGAGGCCCTCCCCCCTCCTCCCCCTTCCATCCTGACACGAAAATAGTTCCTTTCGTACAACCCCCTCCCGAAGGTCTTGTCACTCCTCTCTGCCGCAGAGACACCAGACGCAGCTACCCGTTCTAAGGCGGTGTATACGCTCTCTGCGACACTCAAACATTCCCGGGCGGCTGTTGAATCTTTATCCCTCTCAAACGGGTGGGAAGTGATTCGGGGAGCAATCTCAGGTCCGTCTCCTCCTTATTGCGTTTAGATGAAATGCTGATTTGATGATTTGATGATTGGATGATTGGATTAGATCCAGATCTGTCCGTTCGACGAAAGACAGTGTTCATGCTCTTCAACCTCCTTTATTCCTCTCCCTCCTCCTCCTCCGATACCGACCAAGATGGAGGAGGAGGGGTGAATGAGAAGATTTCATTCCCTAATGATCCCAAAGTCGATCCTTCAGAGCGGGAAACGGCGTCGCTCGTCAAATCTGCATTTACGACTTCATTCCCTCCTTCCACCTCCGCTGCAGCCTCTTCATCTTCCACTACCGCCTCCTCTTCCTCCACCACAGCTGCACGATCCGAGCCAACCCAATCTGCAAATCCAACAATTCTCCAATCTCTCATATCTTCCCTCCATTCTACCCCCTCCGAAACCCAAGACGTAGACCTCCGCGAAAAAATCGCAAAATGTCTAGTGTCATACGCAGACGCTAACGGCTCCTTCACTCCCGATCAAAAGGCAGATCTTAGAGGTGTGTTGGATGGGGAAGATAAGAAAAAAGGTGGTGGAGGGTTGGATTTAGATGCGAGGGATTGGGAAGTTTTGAGCGGGGCTGTTCGGGCGTAGTTTTATACTCAAACAAGTGCTGGCAGATGTAGGAATGTTTTGTACACATTTACTCGTGATAGTGCATACTAAAGTGGTGTGAAGACTACTACATGTACACCGTCTCAATAATGGCTACATGTAGCGGCAGAGACGCTCAGAAAATCAGGAGAGTCGGAATGATCTTGATCCGGCCCGAACTTCCGTTGTCTCACTTCCTACACTCACCTTCAAGCTTCATCTCGCCCGTCTCGACCTGACTTGATTATCCTTATTCCTATCATTATTATTATAATCGTAAAACAACAGTCAGACCTTCGTCAATGTCCACAAACCCGAACCCGTCTCCATCCCAGCACCATCCCACTCTCCCACCAGTACTAGCAGATCCTCCAAACTCGGCCACCCAAAACTCACAAAACTCACAAAACTCACAAAATTCTCCTCCAACCGATCCAAACAATCATTCTCCCTTCCCTCCCTTCCCAGATCCCAAGCTCCACGTGAAAGAATACTCAGAACCCTACGCGCGCTATCACACCCTCCCCACCCGCCCGAAATTCATAGCTCGCTCTTCCTCTCTCTTGGAACCTTGGATCGAGCCTTGGGGACTGGAAGCTTATTCTGCTTGTAGGGAGATTAGGGGTGTTGGATTGCATCGGATATGTGATGTCTGGGAGCGCGGAGGCGGAGACGACGACGACGGGGCGGGAGGGGATGGGGATGGGGGAGGGGTGGTCGGTGAGATTGTGCGGTATTTAGAGGGGGAGAATGTGCAGTGGACGACCATAGACCCACTCCGTCTTTTCCTCCTTCCCGAAATGAATTCTTCCCCTCTCGCCAACACTAGCGCTACGAAGGAAGAAGACGAAGACGGCCCTGTTATCCTATGGATAGGAGTCTACCCCGGATCATTGGAGAAAGAGAGAGGATATGAAGTTTGTCTGGGGATTAGGGATATATTAAGAGGATGGGGAGTTGGAGATGTACAGGTCGAAATTCGGGAATCTGTCGCCTCGTTTTCCTCCTCTCCCTCCTCTCCCTCTCCCGCGCCCCAAGTCTCTGCTTCCGCTTCCGCTGTCAGCCCTACTCCAGCTCCAACTCCCGCTCCCGCTACCGCTGGTATCATCGCCAGTGCCAGTGCCACCGATACACCCTCATCCCCAAAATTATACAAACCAGATCTCTCATACTCCCCAACCGCCTCAGCCCTCGAACCATTCACACCCACCCTCCCCATACCTATATCCCCCGAGGGCAATACTGGGATAGAAGGGAATGGGACCTTGTTCTTCACTTCTTCTTCTTCGTCTTTGAAGGAGGGGAAGGGGAAGAAGGGATTGTTCATGCTTGTCCCGGGACATATCGTCCATCCCCACCCAACTGAAAATACGGTCTCAGACTACGTATACGAGAACGAGGACTCCGAGTCTCACTCCGACCCCCACTCGAATTCGGACTCAACCTCAGGCTCGGAAGAAAACTTGCGGGAGGAGAAGGAGGGGAAGGAAGAGGAGAAGAAGAATATCATATTCCTCGGAACAGGCAAACACGGCTTCGAATCCCACCTCCACAAAATCGAATCCCAGATCTGTGATACGGAGATTAGGCTGAGGTTCCTTGAGCGTTGTTTGGAGGTAGCCCGGGTCGATCTTGTCCACCTCCACTCGGTCGACTCGACAGACTCGGCGGACTGCACGGATTCAGATTTGGAACAAGACTCGACGAAGAAAGAAAAGAAAGAAGAAAATGAGAAGGAAAGGAAAACGGAGTTAAACGAGGCGAAAAAAGATATTGAAAACTTGCAAAAAAAGATCAAAGAAGCTCAATCCAAGATCCTCGCCCTCTCAAACTTAATTTCAGACGCTCGAAGAGATTTCGGGGATCCGACAAAGAGGAGGATAGGCTGGGTCGTTTTCGCGCCGGCGGTGGGGTTCATTCCTTCTCCCGTTCCTTCGCTCGTTCCTTCTCCACTGGCACAGGCTAGCGTCGACGCTGTCATCGGCGGCGGTGATGGTGGGAGCAGTGATAGTGGGAAAAGAAGGGCCATTAGAAAAGGTCATTGGCGCGATTACGCGATTATCCAAATCGACGAGTCAATAATCGACTCTACGAATTTCCCAGGGAACGCCATTGACTTGGGGACTGAATATTCGCTTGAAGAGCTCATCAGACTCATGAATCCTCGTCTGGACGATTATTCCGACATTGACCTTGACCTTGATTTTGAGGAGCTGGATTTCGAATTTCCACTCGATCGTCTTTTGCGGATTCAGGGCTTTGATGAAGGGAAGGGAGAGATGAAGACGAAGATGGTGTTGAAGAGGGGAGCGGGGAGTGGACTTACGGTTGGACGACTTAACAACCTCCGTTCGATCGTCCGGCATCCTTCTACCCACTCATACTCGGAGTCAGTCACCAGTCCCAGCGGCGTAGGATATTCAATGGAACTAGCCGTCTTCCCACCCCCTACAAGTCGTGCTTTGCAGTACTCAGGTAACCGAGCACGCCCATTCGGCTCGGTAGGGGATAGAGGAGCTGTGGTCGTCAATGGCGATGGAGGGATAGTAGGTATGCTCCTCGGGGGCAGTGGTATTAGCTCCCTGAGCCGAAGCACTCGTGACGGCTCCTCCAGTCAAAGGAAGTGGGAAGATGAACCTGAGGAATTTGATATCTCGTATGTGAGTGATATCAGGTGTTTGAAGGGGTGTTTGGAGGAGTGTATGGAGGGTGGGGAGGTTGATTTGTATCCTTCTGCTGACGATCTTTCTTGAGTACTTTGTTCGAAATAGATCATGAAATAGAGACCATGTTTTGTGCTACAGTAGGAAATTGATTGTCAAGGGCTTGAGACGGACGAACGAGGATGGCGTTTGAACAGCGGAGTTTGAATATAAGCCTTATTTGGAATTTGGCCGGCATGCCGGAGGGTTTGTCGGTTTTCGGGATGTTATATCCGGTTTTGGATTTGAACTGGGAGCCAATATTCAAGTAGACGGCTTAGCTAGGTTGGGACGCCTTACAGGCCCTCTAAGAGTCATTTGGCCTTATGTATTCATTGGCATGTATATGTTGACGGCCGTGTTACTACTGGTAATATAATAACAATGATTTACTTTAGTAATATACATGTACTAGTAATAAATATTAAACACAAAGCGTCTATTGACACAACACACGATTTCCACGAGGCCCCCGTGCAGATCTAACCACCAGCTAAACCATGTCCTCTCCTCCACCCATAGCCGAAGAAAGTCCAGGAAAAGCTCGTGGAAGACTTATAGCAGAGTATAAAGACGTCGTGTTAAGTTGTATCGACGAAGCTCGCGAAGCGGGATTCATCTATCCGTCAGAAGGAGAATGTATAGTGGAACGGCATATTGAATCTCGGTCAGAGTTCAGTCTTACTCACGTCGAGTGGTCCGCTCATGGAACTTGAAATGATTTGTCGGGAACTTGAAGATACTTTAATGCTCGAGCACAGACGTTGATGCATACTGCTCTTACACTCCTCATCACCGACGCTCTATCCGAAACCACGGACTCAGAATACGTAGACATGACAGTCAGTTCTCCCCCATCCTATTCACCCTCCATTCCACTCATTAATTCTCGCAGGCCCTAAGAGACGCTTGTCAACTCCCACCAGTAACACTCGCGCTCTACAAAATCCTCCATGAATGTCGACCATCCCCCTATCCCACACAATACACAAAAATATGTCGCGGACGAGGTAAAAAAGGAGCGAAATTGTGGATGGGGTCGATGGTTGTTGAGAAGTACGAAGAGGGAGGTTTTAGGGAAGTTTTAGACTGGATGGGGGAGGTATGTAAGTGGAAGTTGATTCTGGAGGAGAGTATTCAGAGGTTCGTTCATTAGCTTATCACTGAGATCATGATAGGATGTGCTGATGGGTGGGGTATTGACAGGATTGCGAACAGGGATGATGGGAGGGACATGGATAGTCAATGGGGTATCAGAATTGAAGATTTCGACGATCCGCCACTCGCGTGTGATGCTGAGATACCACCCACTCCGGATCCGATGACGATGGATGAAGATGACAAACCCGGACTCACTGACGAACCCAGGCAGACTCAGTCTCTGGATCGGACAGCTAGCATGAGTTTGGACTCTGAGCTCGAACCTGGAGGGAACCTTCTCCAGGGGACGTCAGCAGGCGGTGAAGAGATAGCGATAGCCAAGAGAGATAGCGCACCGAATGCTATCCAGAAAAATACGTTGAATCAAGATGTGCAAGGTAACAGCACTTCATCAAGCTCTCGAGGCGTTATATCTTCGGGCGAGAATGCGCCAACTTCGAACGGTTAGAACACTTCATGAACCAAGCAGGGCATGCATATAAACTGATCTTTACTTGCTAGCAGATAGTGGTGCAGGTGATGAATCAGCTTCCGAGCCAACATCGAAGTCACAACCCTCTCTGGTATGGAAAACCGTCGAAGAATATCGCGTCGAGAGTACGAAAAACGTGGTGACCTCGTTCGGTTCGTGGATGTTTGCCATTAGGTGCCTGAGAAGTACTGAAGCAGCGACTATCAGAAGGTTCTGCATCAGTCTCCCCGACGAGCAGCGCAGTTCCGAGTCGTCCTTTAAGTTGGACCTCCGTCGATGTTGGCGGTTCTCAGACTACCTTATCAAAGCCACATTCTCCTTCAATTATGAAGACTATGCCTGCAAAACGAAAATCTGATCAGATTTCCAGGAATGAAGGGGACCGAGAATATTGGAAACGGCGTATGCTGGAGTAAGACCACTTTACCGACGTACTCGCAGCCGACGTACTAGTACTAATCGAGATTTATAGGATTATCTGAAATAGTTTCAGTCAAACAAACGGACAATGCTTGACATGCCTTTCCGTCGTTACCAGGATTGGATGGGGACCGGTGTACTTTTTGTGAATCAGTGAATCGAGAGAAAATATCGCGGTGAGAGATTTAGGAAATGATATTGGTAGCGTATGATATGAACCCACGATGTAAACAAAACCCGGATGCTATACATCAATTTCATCCGAGGATGTGTCTGCGGGGCCTACCCTAAAAACCCCACTGATATCGTTGGCCTAATTAGGCCGACTCGAGATCGCTTTACCTACTCTGACGAGTGACGAGTTCATCCGGATAATCCTCACGGATGCCCCTTACTACTTATGCATGCTTTCGGGATAATCGTTCATGATGTTCTTACGTTCGACGGAGATTGCCTTCGCCTCTCACGCTTACCGTAACTGTAGCCGTATCCGTACTGTACCTGCGATGGCGATATCATCATGACTGCAGTCTGCAGATCGGGATCAGAACGCGCAGATCATTCCTTATCCGGCTTCCCTGCACGGAATATATATCTCGAACTCCGCATCATGGAGACATGCCCTTTTGGTGTCATGATGGAAATCCCTTTTCATAAAGCCGAGGACCGCCGATTTCGGTTACAGTATGAGACTTATGGCGGTATGTCTGTTCTGGCTGGCATAATCTTACTGTAATAAACGCAGTGGAACATACCATAGGAACAAGGGACTCAAATTTGCGGAAGTTGCCACCCCCACCAATGTCGATTTCCCCTTCTGCCGTTGCATCGCGTCTATTTAATGTCACCTTTGTAGCGATGAACAATATATAGACCGAAATGTTCCGACGTTTGGTGCGCACACTTATTCGGTTTCGAGGGGATAGACTAACCTAATATTGATGATGACGTTTATCTGAGCGGTCGATTGCTTAGATTGATGTAGCCGGACCTAGATATGTATTCGTAGGATTTACGCTCTTGCGAGCTTCCATGCCCAAATCGGGAAGCAACCGGTAATCGTGTTCTATTTTCCCGGCGCTAACAAGTGGGTTCTCTGCCCCTCACGGAACATCCGGCGATCGCAGCGCAGTCCACGTAAGTTTTACATGTACATCACCGCTAGGATTGGAAAGATGCCATATCCGCTGTATAGCGACTAGAGCACATCCAGAAACTGAATTGGACAATTATTAATGAAATGCCTGCACCTGATGGATTTACAGCACAGTAGCTTGAAGACGGAGAATAATTACATGTGCGTGGACCCACAGTACAACTCCGCTGAATGTTTCACTCGGCGCGAGTTGGTGATGGATCATTGGCGCAAAAATTGGCCCATTTTTAGCGTTCTTGATATGGAAGGTTGAGGTTGAATTCGAGAATGAGAGCATTCGTGTGACCCTAGACGCTGGCTTTGAAAATGGCCTTTCCTTCTACAGACTTTCGCTTCCAAGATAATCACACTGATCCGCGAAGCACCGGAGACGAGGATGTACTCAGAAAGCCTCTCAAGCGTTCCCCAAGAAATGCATACCCCAATGATGGCAATATGATTCGAGTAAAGTATTCGCGGTCAGATCGGAAGCGGCAAGCTACGAGACTAGTTTAGCCAAACGATGACAGTTGACACGTAAACCAGACTTTCGAAACGAGCAAGAAAATCCTGCTTGGTGATCGAAGAGCGTAAGAGTCGACAAGGAAGGCCAGATAATCAGAGAAACATAATGGTCGTTCAAGAGTATCTAGATCTGAAAAAGAAAACACGCCAATCAATGGCCCACGTCGATTATCTCACCGAACAGAAAGCACTGCACCGAATATTAGCATGATACTCCCCGATAAAAGATTGACACAGTTGCGAGGAGAGCTGATCGGTGACATGATGTAAATGCAGCCTGTAGGAAGCATCGAGAGAGCACCTGGTCCGTGGACGACTCAAGGCAGAATAAAGTTGACAAGTACATGTTCGCCCGCCAGCATAAGAGCCAAATTCCCGGTTTTCAAAATAATGAGACAATCGCGTCATCATAGCTTTTTGCGCCCCAGACTAGAGCGCTCCGCTTTACGGGCATTTAGACAACAGTGTGGCATGAGCCGGCCATTGCGTTACGCTGAATGAGCATAGTTCAACACATTGTGAATGGCCGCGGTCTGGATTTGAGTAGTGAGATACGAGATTTCTGGTGCCTCGCGGAGGAAATGACTTCCTCATTCGTAGAGTAATGCCTGCCAGATTTTGGCTATCTCGGTCTTCGCCGCCCGGCTACCACATCGAGACGAGATCCTAGACTGAAATCGGACGAATCAGACGTCTGTACGGTATTGTGATTATGCTAAACTTCCCGATGAACAGAGAGATTATGAAAGAAAGAAGGGCTGACCTGCCTCCATATGCCACAACACAAGAACCAACTCGAAAATTTGTCCATAGAGGTAGGTATCCCAGTATCCTCATTCAAATAGTTCCTAAATTTACGTGTCTGTGGGGAAGAATCCTACTGGGGCACCACAGTCACAAGCCGAGATCGAGGCTGGTGACGCCGAGTCGCAGACTGAGTGAGTCTCGAGTCTTAATCGACGTTTGAGTCGTTGTGAGAGACCAGGGATTTCTTGACGGAATTTTGGATATACGAAGACAAAATACGCACGTATACAGTCTAGGACCACGCGTCAACCAGCCCGAGGCTGCTTCAATGTTAATGGTAGCTGTAGTTGGTGGTGGTCACGGTTGCGAGGTTCGAGCCGAGGTTTGCGGAGTTTCAATATTTCTTTTCCTAATTCTCGTGTCGAGCCAGCAGCAAGCCCTCGATCCGGATAAGCTATTAATAAATTGGACACAAGGTTGGCATCAGGTAGTCCAGTGAGTTTTATTTCGTCACTTAGTCTCATCATGTTATATTTACTTCGACCGAACTGCCCGCGCCGAAGATGTACCTCATCCATTGCGCGGTTGAGTCGTCTTGCCGCTTCATGATAAGCCTTGAAACAGGAGCAAGAGCATAGGTTCAAGGCATATAAAGCATAACTCTGCCGGGTTGCGGCCGTTTAACAAGATGGGGCATCTCTGCCGTACCGGTCCTATTCGACAGTTCCAAGGGATTCGGACCTCACCTCCCGAATTCTGAACATCAACGCCTCTGTAATCGACAAAATAACTCCAAATATGGGATCTCATCCATCTTCCGCCTTCGAAGCCACGACAAGCGCATTCCAACGAAATCAACGTGGATTTTTCCCGGCTCTCGATCCTTGGCGATCGATAGATTCGTTATAGCATTTTCTGATTTGTGGAAATGCCCGAGCGATCGCAGTTTGATATGTGGCGCATTTGTCCTGTCTTCGAAACGGAGCTTAAGGAAGGAGGCCAAAAGTCCCAGTTCGTTGTATCCAGTGACTGCCATTCTGCGTCGATACACACGTGCAACGGAAGCAAATCTGAACTTTATGTCATCTCCACACGATAATGCCTGGGAACCTCGGAAACTCCTTTGTTGATGTCCACGTTCAACCAATAATCATGGCGGTGGGCTTGAGATCAGGCCAGTCTACTCAAGATGTGGGCCTGGCAGATGACACGTTCCACATGACTTGTTCAGAAAATCAGACAACCTTATCAGTATCAGCCGCTCGATTTACAACACAACGCGTCTAACATATGGCTCTGGGGCGAAGAGTCTCACACACTATTCGGAAATCTGCGCCCTCGCGGCGCGAAAGCATCCGTTATCCCAGTAGATTCCACATTTTGAAGCTCTAGGCCACTTCTCTCCGAGGTTCTTGCTGGCACTCATACTTCGTCAGGTCGCACTCTTCCGATCAAGCGCACGAAGTGACAGAAGGACGCGTCAGGCCCGGCGTCCCGATAGCTTAACTGGCTCAAAACCATTCTCACTGCTTCAATGCGTATCTGGATTTCAGCCGAGCAGCTGCGCAGAGGCGCCTGAACTTCTCAATATTCGATCGTTTCGTTCCGGTCTTACTAGGAGTATCATCTGGTTTCTAAGCTTCCGCACACTCGGTGCCTTTCAAAAGCGTCGGAGCCTTATGAAAAAACATGGCTTGTGACCAGGTTAGGCTACGAGTTCTGAACCGGTTGCAAGAAAGAATGCATCAGGCACTGCTCAACGTGCCAAATGAGGCCCACCGCCCCGCCGGAGATGAAGCAGACTATATTCGAAGGCTTAGTCTCCATACTAGTGTCAATGCGTTCCGTCTCTCCGTTCAGTCCGCTCCGTGAATCAAGACTGTGATTTCGACTTCCAGTACGTCTTCGCTCCTCTATGAGGTAAATCGAATTCCCAATGACCATGTTTCAACAAGGACTTAACTCGAGAACGTAACGATCGGGCGAGAATGGCTGTGAGTTGACCAAAACTTTGATGACAAATACCCCATTCAGAGGTCTTGGTACGGGAGGTAATGTATGGTCCCCCATTATTGATCTATCAATTTTACATCCGAGTTAACAGATCGACCATTGCCTTCAATGGGTCGCATTAAACCGACGTTATCAGTGTCGAATACTTCAAGTGAGTCGCGAAAATGATGGTGAATGTCGAATGATGGCGCATAAACAGGTTCGGCCGAAACATTCTTTCTCAACTGAGCTCGGAGAATCATGAGCTGAACAGCATGCGATGCTATATGATGTTCTGGCACATCGCAACTTCCTTCCCCTGGCACCTTTTGGCTTAATTTCAAGTAAGGGCTATGCGCTACTGATCCGGCCACCCTGGCCGATACTGCGGCCGTGTTTCTGATACATTCTCGACTTCGTGGAAGTCTTCTCGAGCGGCACGAAAAATGCATCCGTGAGCCATTCAGAGGGGTGATCGATAACCCGCCGTGTCGGATTTCCGAGTGCTACCGTCGTCATCCGAGGCTATAGCTCCATCCTGTCCTGAACGAGGAACGCATGCATCGAAACCCTGCCATGATTTAATTGTGTCTGGTACAATTGTTGTATCCTCGCCGTTCATTTCGAGAGCTGAGATGAAGCTTGTGCATGGTATGGGCGCTGCCAGAACTGTACAACAACAAAATGGTTGTCATGAGATCTCACCTACTGCTATGGACCTGGGCTTGATGAAGGAATCTTGATAGATCTATCCTCGATTTGGCATCACTCTAAACCTCCGTCAACATTCCAGTCACTATGCCTTATTACCCCACAGCCGTCCGGAATCCAATTCGGTGCCGGATACCGATCCCATGATCAGCCCTGGTTTATCCTTCCCACGACGATGCTTTTTCGTTTGAAGGAAGTAACCAGAAAGGGGCATAAGGAAGCCCGCTCTCTGAAATAAACGCTTTAGATCTGAAGATCACACGTGGTGCTTATACTTCTTTGGTAACACAAGACCGATGTCAAATATAAGCGATCCAAAACAAGCACTCTTCGCCAAACTAACCAAATCAAGATCATCGGTCGTCAAATCATCAGGAACGTCTCATCGTGTTACGAGCCGCAGTAAACGCCTCAAATCATTGCCTATCACTTGACCCGTTACAGCTTGGCGTAATAGTCCCGAAGCCTCGCGTGTAATTTCTGTCAGTCCGTGTCTCGAACTTCCGGAAGGTTGCGCAACTTATGAAGATGGATATTGGTGGTGATCTAGACATAGGGGTTCAGATTGTGGTTTCGTGCGTGTACCCTTCATGCTGATTGTCTTGAACGCGGTTCCATCATCCCACATGACATGCCAGGGCTATTTCCAAATCGAGCTCGGCATCAGACCTGAAGTTTTGACAAGCGAGACACAGCAAGAACCCCTTGAAGAAGGCATCGTTGGGGATCGAAATGTCTATTATCATAAGAAACAACCTGACTTCGTGGTTGTCATGGATTTAGTGACAATACGGTATTTGTTCGAAATTATCTCATTCTTCTGCTATACCTCAGATAATCAGACGAATGTCCGACAATTGCGCGGCCGTTTGCTTCGGCGAATTTCAAGAGCCAGGCATCGCAACCTTCCGGCGGGATATCACGGGATGGCCCGTGTCTCAGACATGTACAGGGTTTCTCAGTCGATCTTGCCTTGTATGCAATCCATGAGTGAGATCCAACTTCGTTCTCCAATTAAGGAACCATCTCTCAGGCAATGACTGGCTTTTCTATTAGTTTATTCTATTTTCACACCCTGAAGACACGCCACCAAAACTGACTACGAGTCTGTCTGCTCTTCGCCCAACGGGTCAGAAATCAACCTGGTCCTGAGAAAAGAATAGGAGTCAAACTGTGCCATCGGACAATCCGGTCCTGACTCCTGAATGTTCAAAGGGGTACTGACGAAACCTTGCAGGCGATAGGAGATCATCGATATCATGACAGTGACATTGCAATCGTAGCGTATGTTCAGGCGACGCTCGTGGCAATTGTCCAGACACTCGGAATGGAGCTCGGTCCGCATTTCGCGCCTCGGGACGAGAGTCAAGCTCCCAAGTCCAAACTTGAGCTTGCTGACGAGCACCTGAGCTCAGGATCCTCTGCAGTGGCGTCCACTCATTGGATCATGATAATACACGCGCGACTAAACCTCATGTCTGGCGAACCCTGAGCCCTTCTATCACGTCAAAGTCTGAGTCCTATACGCTTGCGAAGATGATGGCGATCGTTTTGGGATTTGTCAATTTTAGGATCCGAGGTTTTATTCCGGTTCATCCACACCACGATCGTGAACCGCGGCCGACCGTTTTAGCGCAGGTCCGATTCGTACACAGGCGAAGGATTTCGTCTCACAGCGTCTCCTGGTCGCACTGACTGCTTCCGCATTCCCTGTTACACTTCTTGCAAGGCAGGAGTTTGCGCAAACAGCGATCTGGTATCGGAATCATCTTCAGCGTTTGAAGTGGAACCAAGGGACGAACCACGAGAAAGCTTGATTGGAGTCGGCGAAATGAAATTGGAGCCAAGCGATTACCTAGTCGACATAGGCTATTTTCTTCCGAAACTCGAAGCCAGGAGCGGAACGGTTTTGGTCATGGACCGCGTGTCAACCCATAGCGGAAATGCCTTCTCAGGAGGCACCAGATTTGTGGGGCCGAAATGGTAATCGGAAGTCGATCTTGAAGTGTTAGCCCGTTTTGGATAGCGGAAATTCTTTATCGAATGCAAATCGTTGAGCCGAGCCCGCTATGGTGGCTTGGCGCTCAAATTAGAAACTGGACTGGAGAACGGGTCTCACATTACTCGAGACCAATGGGGCAAAAACGGCAAGTTTTGATGAGTTTTTTTGCTTCCCCTCTTTAGCTGAGCGGAACGCCGGTCGACATCAGTTGGTGCTAGTCGGAGAGAATCAAGAGTTATAAGTCCAGCTTCCGATATGGCGACAGAAGAACGCTGGCGATAGAAGGGCCCTGTTTCCGGAAACCTGTCATGCGTGGTCTATTTCTTGTTCGATCTGTGGCGTATCCGATCGCTTGAATTTCGCATATGTTTTTATCTTTTATTTGTGACCTAGTAAGGAGGGGCAGATGATCGTATATCAACTTCAACAGTATTAAATATATTTGTACGTGGTGTCATTCTTTTGCTGTGTGCCAGAGTAACGATGTCAGATAGAGATCTCTTCTACTGGCTATGGCCACCAGTACTATAGAAGGCATCAGATCAATTTGAATCACAAGCTCCACGGGATCAGAAAGCTGGGCCGATTGGATATCAGACGACTTTGCAAATGTTTCGATGCCTGATAATTCGGAGACAGAGGTGGGAGTTAGCGAACTGCGTCCTGATGTGGTGTGGGATGTGCTTGAGGATATGCTCCCGGGGATTCTTCATGGATACCGACAGATTGATCCTTCATTATCAAATATGGAGACTTAAAATTGAGAAATGTGACGATAAATCTCTGAACGAGGGATGAGGAGGCAGCCTTGATTGGCGCACCCGCATAGTATGGATTGAGGTCAAGTCTTGCGAGTAAGAGAATAAAAATCGGAAATAGTCTTGAGAACGTGGAACTCGCTGGTTAAGCTTGTCACACCAGAGTGTGACCGATAATCCCGATAGTCGGCAACAATTTTCACGACACAAGGCAACGCATTTTTTTCAGGTTCCACGATACAACAAAATGAGTTTCAACAGAGCAACACGATAATAATAAGAGTCGTCATGCGATGCACAGATGCGATAAGCTACAATATTGATGAGTGTTTGAGTCCCGTCCGCCCCCGGGATTTGTTGGAGAGGGCCAGGGCTATGTTTTGATGTCGAAGGAATGCAGGAAGAGAAAGACAAAAGATATGATGACGAAGACTGAATGAATTGGATCAGGAAACTGGTGTCGCAGTACCCGAAGGAGGGACACGAAGGACCCTTTTGGTATGTTTCCCGGACCGGCGTTTGGCCGAGGGTGGTTGGGTCATGGTGACTTGGGTTGGGTCGTACGCATTAGATATGATGTAAGTTGGTGATGGAGTAGTGGCGGGCGATAACTGCAGTGAAGGCATCGCCTGGGGAGGTGGAGGAGCGAGCCTCAACACATGGAAATTTCCTGGTGGTTGAGGCTGAGGTGGCTCTCGAGCGATGGACTGTGCGTTGGAGGAACGTGAAGACATGTTTGAAGGTGGATGGGAAGTCAGAGATCGCGTCGAGAAAGTATGCATCATGCTAGGCTGAGATGGTGGTGGTTGTGGGGATGGGGTGGAGTCTGCTGAAGATAATGTACCAGGAGTCGAGACATGTACAATCTTCTGCGACGCGTCTCGACGTGGAGGGGACACTGCTCGCACTGAGTCGTTGTACTCGTGCGAATGAGCTGAGCCGTGCACTCGAGAATGACCCATGCCGTTTGCAAAGAATTTTTTCTCTTCCGTACGAAAGACGGCACTGGGGCTGGATCCCGCCTCTAGACCAAGAGTGGATGACGGGAAGAGGTTCATCAACTCATGGCCTGACGGAGGGGCAGGGAGCGAAGGGTGATGAGGACGAGCTAAGCATACAAATCGCTTGAAATCAGAACAGGCCCAGCAGAGCACAGAAAGGACATACGGGAGAGCGGAGGGTGGACTGGAGGCAGGATGGGACGGAGCCGTGGTGAGTCGAAGGTAGGCGAATCCATGTGTGCAGAGCGAGTTGGAGAGCCTGCTTATTGGAAGATATACGGAACGAAAAATTGAAATACTAATAGTTGAATTCCAAATCGGGTTAGCAGTAGACGCTAGATCGCGATCTAAGATTACCACAGCTTCCGAGTTCTGTCCTAGCGGAATTCGAAAAATTCAAATTCAAATACAAGTATGTTACTATGTAAGCTGTTCCCACACTGACTCACATGCCATTACGAGAAACTAGGTATTCCTTTTCGGAACCCTAAGCACATGCTGTTCATTTCCGATATCCCCCACCAACTCTCTACTCTTTCTCCTCTTCATTCACCCTCGTTCATCTCTAAAATGTACTCTGTCTTGTCTTTCTATTATCTGCTTGTCACCCAGCAACACAACAAAGCTCACTTGTTCGTTCAGCTCCAGTTCCATCAGACGTTCCTAGCCGTCACTATAAAGACGATAGGACAAGCCTGGGATGGGAAGGCGCCGGTACGGCATCTGCTATTCTCTGACAACATCGCATCTCACGCATTTCCAATTCTTGTACCAGCCCTGGCAACGAGCCACTCCTCTTCTCTCCCTAATCTGAGCACTCCATATGCATCTCCGGGATTTCAGGTTCGCGTAGCAAGTAGAGTATCTGGATCTATGCCCGGAGCCCTTTGCCTTTCGGATCCAAAGACATCTTATATGTGCCTCAGGGCGCTATTTCCGCGTTTCCGACTCCACGAAGTACAACGTTCTTAGGACAATGTCGTAAGCGCAGGCACAGTCACTACTTTCTGATAGCTGGCCAAACGGTCGGTCCCGTGAACAACCGGCAAACCAGCTTTCAACACGCTCGTTGATCATCCTTGATTTGTTTCTTCACCCTCAGACGTTTTAGTTCTTATCGCAAATGAAATCACAAATTTCCGCTCGTCACATGTCTTCATCTCACGCCATACATACATAAAGAGGGTCGAACATATTCTAGTGCTCTTTCGACTTTCTATTGACGACGAGGATTTACTAAGGCCCTTCTTTGACATACGAGACACGATCGGAGTCCATGGTTCCATGTACTAGTACGCTCCTCAACGGGAATCCCTTCTCTTTCTCATCTCTGCACCCATCCGAACACAGGCTCGGAGCTTCATATCTTCGGCATCTTATCTCGCTTCCAAATCTACGATTGATTATCATCCCAAAAGGTGGTTTCCGGTTGTCGCGACCACTTGAACCGGATTGTCTGTC
Organism: Sistotremastrum niveocremeum HHB9708; assembly: GCA_001630475.1. Taxonomy (NCBI): domain Eukaryota; kingdom Fungi; phylum Basidiomycota; class Agaricomycetes; order Sistotremastrales; family Sistotremastraceae; genus Sertulicium; species Sertulicium niveocremeum. Next base: position 390,153 of record KV419401.1, read on the forward strand.
GGTGCCGATTTATAAGGGGTGTTTCTTAAGCTCGCTCTCTGTTTCCGTCCCGAAGGTTGACTCAATTTCCTTCCGGATGACAGCTTGTTCGCTCCTTTTTAGAAACCCTGTGACGGATCCGATCTGGAGATAGTGTTTGCCGTTCTGGTAACTGAGAGTGAATGTAATGAAAGGGGTATCCTCACGAGAAGTCAAGACTCGATGCGGGGTCAACCTCCTTTCGACCCGCGTCATCCTGTGAGAAAGGATCTCTGACAGCGCAAGGACATACTGTAGAAGGAACATCCCGATGTCCACAGCTCGGCGACCCAGTTTCCAAGCCTTCACCTTGGGCTCCTCGGGGAACGTGGCGTATAGACATACTTGGACGAACAGCTGTGCTTTCATTGATACGGTACGTAACTTCATATATCAATGGCCCTAACAATGCTTAGTGGAATCCCTTAAAATATCAAAGGAACCACATGCAACACTCGCACGCACACCCGTGCACCCTGCTCTGTGGATGTCTCCGAAGTCAGAGGCTAGACGGGGCCCATGCGGATGTGGTTTACGTCGGATGCCGCACTGTAAATCTGATAAGACGGCTATCACCATTCTGAAATTTTGACTTCTAGATATGGAGTTTGGTTAATGAAACCTAACCGCTGTATTGGCACGGCAAGTCCACCGCAAATTGGCTATTTTTCTGCTCTCTGTTTGTCTCATCGCCTTTCGCCCGATGATGAAGCCGGGTCATATCTTGAATGCTGCCGAGAGGGATCTATTATTTGTTTTTCCCGAATTGTCTACGGGTCCCGCTGGTGTCAACGACGATCGGAGTCTCAGAGTATACGGTGTTTGCTGTCTACGCATCGGCCTTGAAATGTACCTCAGCAGTCATGTGTGGATTAAGGCATTCAGTTTCGTAACTCGAAGGAGGAAATCCTACTCGGCAGCACTGACTTTTGAATGTTGCTCTCGACCTGAGTGGCGCCATTCATGTGTCCACAGTTGTGCTCTTAGCGAAAAGCGGTGGTCGTTCGTGACCCTTGATAACCCTAGTACTTATCAGCTTGCTTGACAAGGGCATATCACACGTTCTCAAATTACGAGCACGGGTCTGGTAAAGCTTGGTATCAAAGTATGAATATGCAGAACTCCTGAATATTCTGCCAAACGGGTAAGGCGTCCGTGGACTCCCGCATCTGTCGACCTGTCACTGGATTCCTCGAGCACTGCACTACGGCTTTGAATGACTTCTTGTGAGAATAAATGCCGTTCTGCCTTCTAGAATTCCTCTCCTGCAGCTCAACTCACAGGGTGGTGTGAGCTCTAGTGTGGCATTCCTCCAAAATCAGTATCCTCAATCTGAGGCTGGTTCCCTCATACATGTGGCCTCGATCTTGTACGATCATGGATCACTAGCTCTCAACGATGACTTTGACTCTGCAGCCCACGCACAACTGCGGTTTCCACATTTAGCATGGGTTCACCTCTTGAATTACTAGCAGGAGTTACCGTAAACATGGTGATACTTGCGTACGACAAGAACTGGCACTAAAACCGGGTATCTGTTTGTTGATCTTTATGTGATTGTCTTTCGTTATCGCTCAGGCTCGCTTCCCTGACATGTGATGGTCTCATGACGTGCTCGGACAACGGCAGTCACAATGCCACGCTAAATCAACAAAAGGCAAAGAGCATTTCTCTAATTTGAACTTCATTGGCAGTGGTTGAGGCACTTGTCAGCATGAACTTGTTTGGCTCTCGCCGATCGGAGGTCTCGTGCCATTGGTTGGCATCTCGGTCTACGCTCTTATAGTCACATCAACACCGATATCTCTAACCCGGCTTACCCTGACCTCGGGCGCCCGTAAAAGGCGAACTATACTAAATCGGGTTTGGCTCGGACTCCCCTAGTAGTCATTCCGGGAAGCGTGCCTTGATTATTCTCCTAAGGATTCCGCTCAACGCGATATCGTTAAACGACCAACCTCATTGACTTGCCGACGAAGGTGTCAATACAAACGAGATTACGGCTAAATGACAAATGGAGCTTATTCAAACAATTCAAAGAAGAGCGCAAGCAACGTTTGCCGCCAAGCTAGTTTCCTAACGGAATTTGGCCACGCAGAATTATTGAATGTAGAGGCAAACATGTCCTTGAAGTTGGATTTTATGTCTTTGACAAAGGAACTCCACATTCAAGGTGACAGCTGACATTAGTGGAGTTTAGGCAAGTGTGAAGAGTTGCGTAGGAGTACAGATGAAAAATGAAGATATAGAAGTAGGCTGCGGTGAAGTTAATGACCTGATTAACAAAGACGCTCAATCCTCCCACTCGTTTCACCTTGCGATGCCTGTGCCAAGGCAGCTTAAGCGATGGTTGAGCTGAGCGTCCGAAGTCCGATAGCTTCGGAAGCAAATATAAAAAGTCATCTGGCATGTCGTGTCACTCAAAGCAAGGATCAGCAACCCTTCCAATGCGACCCTTTACTTGCTGGGAAAATGATCCTAAGCGATCCCGGCGAAAGAAATGACAGTGAGCATTGCATGCTCCTTGCAGCAAAATATGTATGGGCCGGTTTACGGAATTTCTGATCCAGACATAAATGTTGAATGCTACCATATCTGCGGGTCTTCTATTTCTTCCGACCTATCCTGAGACCAAATTCCGGGTCCACTGTTGAGCTGGAATATTTGGGTATAATAATACTGGCGGCGATGATTTTGATACTTGGTCACTGGTCAAGCTGAATAATCGAAGATTGCCAAAGATAGACGGACGAGAATGCAGGGCTGCCGGATATCATTGGCTGGAAATGATGCAAGAAATATGACGCCCAACTGCTGGCGACGCCATTCTCTGCGGGGTTGTACCAAGTCGACACCAGATGCAGTTAGCATCCTGTCTTGCCCGTTCGTGCCTTGGACGCTTATCTAGCGGCACCGACTGTCGACTGCGGGTATCACACTTATCCATTAGCGACTCCCACATATCTGAACTGACGTAGAGATAGGCCCCGTGAAACATTCTGCTCTTGCATCTCGGCTCCCTTTCCGTTTACAGGTTGCGTGCATCCAAGATTTCCATTCATAGGAATGCTGAGGTCCTTCCGCGCGATCAATGATCTCCGAGCGCATGTGCGTGGAACATAGAATTATGACATAGGCTTATCTCCACACGGATGGGACAATATCCTGGACTGCGTGGGAGTGGATGCGGGTCGAAAACATATGCGAAACAGGGAAGGGTTGCCGTCTTCAAGCCGTATGCTAACTCTGTTCGTTGCAATTCAACGGAATCAAAATCGGCGAGATCAGAATTCAGTCACCCTGCCTCACGCATTCTGCCAGCGAACTTGAACGTGATCAAGTATACGGTGGAAAACCGCTTGAATCGTAGTAACCGGCCGTTCAGCTCAGTCGTTATTGCAACCAGACTGCTTTGATATTCCATTGCTATATGTTGTGCGAGATATAGACGGAGGAATAAGGATCTATCTTCAATCCGCTATTCTCACCGAGTGAATGATAAGGGGTCCTAGATCAGCTCAATTGACTACCGCTGTTGTAAAGCAGGTACAAGCGGCCCCTATAAACAGTCAGTGATTAGTGATTAGGGGGGTCCTTACTTCTTCAAATGGATACGAATGGGGCTCCCCTCGATCGCATTTGCATTGCACACCGAGACAGGAGGTTCATGAGTGTCTATCAGACGCGTTCTTCACGCCATCCGCGCACGAAACTCTTGAAAAGGGAGTGTTTTAGCGTCTATGCGGGGGCCGTACGGGGCGATACATGTACGTACGAGAGGGTCTAAAACGTGTCTCGAGTGATTGCCGATAGAAAGCGTTCGCCGTTAAGGGAGGACAATCGGCTGAATCAAGTAATTTTCGATGAACCAGACCAGGATTCCAGATGAGTTGGATAAAATAACAAACAAAAAGTTAATCTGGCTCGTCGGACAAATGAAACCCACATGGCCTGCAGCAGAAGTTCTAGACATCAATGTCGTTTCTATAGTCAGGGAGAAAATATCTTCCATTGGTAATCGCCCTGAACACGCATTGAGTGAAAAGGTTTAAGATCTGTACTGGAGTAAGCAGGGTCGGTGGGTTCCTCCAAGCAGAGCGCTCCGGTGTCATCCAGGACGCATTCCATCGCGGAAAGATCTCCTTGGTCGGTGTTTATCGATGGCACTAGACAACGCCGAGGCGAGGTTCCTACATCACTGTCCGGAGCTCAAGCCATCCGTTTGATTCGGAGATGAGCGCACATGTATAACGCATCCTGCGATCATAGCCTGCAGACGTCTCAGGTCAAATTTAGTAGGAGAGGCCATGGTCCATCAGTGCCAGCATAGCAAGGTACACGACGAGCGCGTTCGTTGGATACCCATCGAGCGAAAGGTGTGGCTTATTGGTGCCGATGATTGCGGCGATATGATGAACGATGCATCGATAACCCGACTTGCACAAATCTTCGTCAGCGACCGGGCTTCAGAGTAGCACTGAGAAGCCCTTGCTGATGTTCTTACAGAAACAGAGAATAGAATTCGACCCCGATTTGGCAATGGGTCAAAGGGCGCTCCGTCGCAAAGATGGCCTCACGAGCCTCCACACCTAGGGGGTCGATGATAGGGTGGTTTCTTCTCTGAGACCCCTTCTTAGGTAACCATATTTGTCGACGATGACCGCATCCAGATAATGAACAAGTTGTGTCATAGAAGCCCCACGAAGGATGTCTACAAAAGTCAAACGCTACATGGTTGTACACTTATCATTACGCCCGGAGAAGGGACAGAAAACAAGAACATTTGCACATCGATCAGAAAGGAAATAAGGAACAAGCGGCATTCTCGAAGCACTGTACAAAGATAGTCGAACATATCAAGGTGCAGTGCCCGATGCAAGGCGCGCTTTAGCCCATTCAACGAAGTCGTCGATAGTAGACGGCCATGCAGCTGTAATATTGATGGAAAAGATAACAAGGTCAGTTCCCCGTCTATCCCGTACTAGTAAGTTCATTCCGCTTACCTTCCAAGTCATGCGTTTCAAATTTGGAATCGATGCTTCGAATGAATTCAGGGAGCTGTTGTGTCACAAATGAGATAACCACTTAATGTGAAGGGTAGAAATATATACCATTGCCCATGTATCCTTACTGATACCTTTACCTCCCTTTTCGTTCAAGAATTCAAACCACCAATCTACATAGGCGGGAGACCATCCGCTGTCGGAGCCATCCGGGTTTTCCATATCTTGATCGTCGTCGTCCTCACTATCATCGTTTGCGGGGGTCACATGTCCGAGCGCGCCGCCCTCGAGCCCATGAGGTAGTAATAGGGCCCAAAAGGCACATGCGGTCTCGATGCCTTGATAGGGAGATGAATGCGTGAGTTCGAGAAAGCGTCCGCAACATAATCAAAGTAAGAAAACCTACCGAGACTCCGTTGACCCTCAGACTTCGCAAAGTCGAATGTATATGAGTATACTTTATTGAAATATGCCGAATCTTTGCCCAGCTTCTGGCGCTGCTTCGGAAGAATAGTTTTCATCCCTTCAATCGTTCCATCGCAACCAAGATTCTTCCAACCCTCTTGCCAACCCTTTCTTGGCCATTCGCCGACGCCGGGCGATTTGAGCTCATAGGCGATGGCAAGTAATACAACGTCTTCTGGATTCACCCCGAGATCGTTACACAAGGCCACGGTTCCATCGATTCCAATTGAATCACCCCCTTTCTCTAAAAGGCGTCAGGTAAGACCCGAAGATGGGGAGAGAGGTAGCGAAAGAGACGCACCTTTGTATCGATCGAAGACTGCATTAAGATTGTTGGTGATCTGTTGAGTGTTGGAATTGGACTTGGATTTTGAAGCTGTCAGGGAAGCCACGGCATTAGGGTCGCTCTAAATCATCAAGCGAGGTCAGGACGGAGAAGAACGATGTAAGGTAGACGGACATAGAATGCATCTATCGCCAAATCAACGCGTTTGTACTTTTGGATGAACTTGACGGCAAGGCTCGGGCTGAAGCATCCAGGGTAAGGTGTAGATCAGAAAGAGAAACTAGAAGATGTTGAGGTCGGATGCCCGCGACAAGGACTCACGAGGCGCCAGTCACCGCGCAGAATTGAGATATTCTCTCATCGTTGAGTGTCACCGCTGATGTAGCCCATCCAATCAGCTCTGAAATATTGGCTCATGAGAATGGCATTACAAGACTTGAGCGATTTAGACTGCGGACAAGGGAAACAATCCGATTACTGAATTACTGAAGATATGACAAGGATCGCTATATGAAAAAGACGTACCATGAAAGCAGTGGCTATGATACGTCTGATCAGAAAAGCTGCGATGACAGTGAAGCAGATGAGAGCAGAGGCAGCGAGAGGATCCAGCTGGCCCAGGCGAATGGGCGTCACGGCCGAAAGCGGAACCGGAGTTGCGATCGATGACTGTCGGCAATTTGCTAAACACAGCTAGCGCAGCAATTGAAGAAAAACCGAAATTATATAGACATGCAAATGATAGACAAGGAAACGTTATTTGTAGTGCACGACAGAACAATCTATCCTTTCTGGATGTCTGTGGGCGGCCTACGCCTATAGTAATAGCCCGATGTCATGATGACGGAGTGTCATCAAACAGTCGCAAAACCGCCTGTGAAATGAGCTCTTTTGTACATACGTACATATGTTCTAATGTCTGGAAGGAGATGAGAAAACTTCGAGAAGCAGAAAGAAGGACCCACTTACCACAAATGCATGTAAGGGGATGAAGCTCAGTAGCTTCATCCAGAAGTAGCATGGTACTGGGAAACGCAAGTCTGACGCCAGGCCGAATGGATATAGAACATGATGACGCAGAAAGATGATCCAAGAGATGTAGAGCGCCTCGTAAGGACAAAGCACGTTTAAAACTCTAAATGTTGGCCGAAATTAACGCTCTCAAGGGTTTGAATCTTCCCAGAAAATGAGACATGATCAATCGGGTAATCTGAAATGACCAGGTATCCTCTTGGGGTTGAGAGATTAATCCTCAATTTTTTCTGTCAGAGTGAAGATCGTGTATCTTCGAGAACATGGTAAAGGTACAAGTTGCGAGCATGAAAAATTATTTCAAACTCCGTGCATAATCGCGTGCTCCCGGAGTTTCGGACGATGTGTCCGCGAGATAACGTTATAGCATACGTGCTCGAAGTTCCGTTAACGTTTCTATTCTACTCGTCGTCCAGCGCTCGTGAGTGCAAGACCATCGTCGCCCTTGATGGCTACAGCTATTCCGCAGAGTGCTGCTCGCCGTCGTCGGCCTGATTCTCCTAAAAAGAATTTGGAAGCACGCACTACAGATGAAAAGGGATCGAAAGATGAAGTCGTTTGGGGGAAGACTCCAGGGGGCATTGGTACGCTGCTATCACTCGCAAAAAGGAGCCCACTTACTGATCTAACTCGTGTCATCAGTCTTTCGCGTGCCAACGACTCACGACGTTCTGACCGCGCTGTTCCATCCTAGCTACCCCAAGTCGCATCTCGATATCCTCAACCTGGGTCTTCTTGGACTGCAGCTCGTGTTATTCGCTTATCTGTCTAATCACGTGGCTAGGATCTTGTTCCTATTCTATTTTGCATTTTGGAGAGCCGCTTACGATCTCGGCCTTGGCTGGGTGCTCACTAAGCAGAGCAAGAAGAAATGGATTGTTAGGGAAGTTCAAAGGCTTGGATGGCTTGATGAATCGAGGGAGCCTGCCATTAGGGCCTGGATTAAGAAGCAGTTAGCTGGAAAGATGGGCAAAGACTACTCTTTCGATGTGCGTCCTGCATTTTACGATCTTATCCATAACTCACGAATGATTAGGATTTGCCGCTGGAATATAACACTTGGCTATTATTCCGTCAACTCGTGGACATTATCTTACTCAAGTAAACGACCCGTGTTTGCTGTTATACTCAGTATTGATCATATTCGGCAGCGATTTTCTTGCATACTGCATGTTTGCCTTTTCTTGCTTTCGAGTCCCTACCGGCTTATCCTTGGGTGTACACATTATGAGGTGACACCATACATTGGCTTCTTGGACGACGCACTGAATTCTTTCAGGTGGATTGGGGGTATCGCACTGATTGCGTTTAATCTCTGGGTTAAAACAGAGGCACACCATGTTGTCAAGGACTATGGATGGTATTGGGGTGACGTGTTCTTCCAGCGTGGGGCCTTGGTCTTTGATGGTGTATTCGAAATGGCACCGCATCCCATGTATTCTGTCGGTTCGTTGAGTTTCTGGATACCCCAAATGCCGCTGACCCTCCATTGTCTCAAGGATATGCCGGTTACTATGGCCTCTCTCTTATCGTTGGGAGCTATCCCGTCCTATTTGCGTCATTGGCAGCTCACGCTTGTCAATTCGCGTTTTTGGTGTTCTTCGAGAACCCTCGTATGTTGACAATCATTTCGAACCTTCTACCGCGTTTCTCATCGCATCATCAGACATCGAGCGTATGTATGGACAGCGCAAGCTTTTGGCCAAGCGAACTCCTCTGTCCAAGCCTGAGTCTTATCCGGAGTCTGACTTAAAGTCTCGGCCCCTTGCGCGTACATCCTCGCAGGTCAGCGACACACCATCTTTCACGGACGGAGAGACCGCCACGGAAACAGAGACAGAGACAGAGTCTAACATTCATTCTCCTGGGCATTCTCCAAGCTCTTCAGTATCACGCGAGCGATCTACGTCATCTGAGAAGGATCCTTTAATCAAACGCACACGCACCAAATCTGTAAATCAGCATGATCTGTTGAACCGTTATTTCAGGAAAGATGTGATCGGGTTCAAGAATATCGACTTATTGAGGTAGACTCACATTCTTAATTTCAGTGACGCACGTGGTTGACTCACGTTCGTGCTTCCCAGAGGGTCTGATATCAAGCTCGTGCTTCTTGTGGCTTATGTGCTCCTTATATCATCCATCCCATCATCGCTCTCGCACTCAGCCACCTTCTCTCTGTACTTTTTCCATGCTCTGTTCTGGAGATTTGTTCATTCTGTCGGCCTCGGAGTTCTCCTTCGAGCCCAGAGCAATCACAAGTATATGGTGCGACATTACATCAAGAACTATCACTATCAAGAGGGTGCAGCCGGTGCCGTAGTTGAGGCTTTTGCCAACTGGAAACAGATATATACTCTCAGTCTATCAATGACCTACGGTAAGCATTCTCACTGCCATCTTCAAGAAACCATTCACACTCGTTGCCTTAGTGTCCTTCATTGTACTAGCTTGGAAAACTTACCACATTCCTACAAACTGGACTGTAGGTGATGAGCTCCTCCGACATACTTTGGGCGGGGTAAGAATACACAAAACTCTGTCTTCCGTATGTGCCTGATCGCGGGTTCCCAGCTTCTCATTGCGCTCCATGTTTGGGCCGCAACGGAATCATTGCAAGTCCTCGGGGTGTTCGGCTGGTTCTTCGGGGATTTCTTCATCGAGGACTATCCCGCGACTTTGGAATACACCGGCATCTATCGGTCGGTTCTCACCCTCGTTGCTTGCCTTTTCTGACCTTGCCTTCGGCGCCTTAGTTACCTAAATAATCCCGAGCGGACGATGAGCGGAGCTGCCTTTTTTGGATTCGCCCTGATTAGCGGAAGCAAACTTGTCTTCTTCCTTGCCGTAATCTCCCACCTCGCTCATTGGGGGTTCTTGCATTTCGTTGAGAAGTATGCCATCTAGTCGCTCGATGTCAAATATGGTGTTAACTTATTTTTCTCAGCCCCCATATGGCAAAGCTTTACGGATCCTCCATACGAAAGGACGCTGGTCTGACGAAAGTCATTAAGAAGGTTACGCATAAGCAGGCGAAATTAATCAGACAGCGTGCTCCAGAGCTAGGTAGAGTTGCTCAGGAGGTTAGAGGGACCTTCGAAAAGGTGTACGAAGAGACTGCAGAAGTCGTCGAGGACTTCCTTTCGAAATGTAAGTCTTATTATGCACATTTGAAGGCATAGGGAATGGGGTGCTAACGCACTATCTGTAAGCTAAACCTCGAATCGAGGGTGTAGTTCAGGACACCAAATTCTTGTTACAACAAAGCCGAGAGCGTCTTGTCATCACGTGGGTGCCTTATTGCATTCATAACTCTTCACACTTATCTCACCTATTCAAAAGTCGCATTGCGAGTGATATCTCTTCTTATGATACCTCAAAATACACGATGTCCGTTCTGGCATCGAAGCAACCCTCTTTAGGCGCCACAAAGTTTCATCTCGGTGAACCAATCCGAGTACGATGGTCTGCACCGGAACTCCATTCTCGTAAAGACTGGATAGGCATTTACCGTGTGCGTACCCTGACTGCGATTTTACTCTTGTTTTGAATTGTTTCCGTCAGCTTGGCGCAAACCGGTCAAATCTCGTGACCAAGACGTCTTCTCTGGGCATGTGGGCTCCCGTCCACGATGAAGAATGGGACGGAGATGTTCCTCTCTTGGGCCACTCTAGCTCAAGAGCTCAGGATAAAGATCACGCATCGGATCAACTCGAGCATGGGGAAGTCGTGTTTAAGGGCGATATTCTTCCCTGGCTGCCTGGAAAGTACGAGGTAAGAAAATGCTCCGTGGGATAAGATCCGGACTGGATCTCACCGGCTATTCAGATCAGGTATCATCATGACGGCAAGTATAACGTGATGAGTATGGCGGGACCCCTTGAAATATATGGTAATGCGCAGCGCTTCATCTTGTATTTTCTGGAAGACACTGATTTCGCTTTGTTTAGTGGAAAAACCTGCCGTCATGGATTACGAATCAGTGCGCTCTACTCTCTCCCACATTGTCGTTCTTTGCTTGGATTCCGATCCGTCTCTCATCCCGCTTTCTGCTTCGGGCTCTGGGTCCGATAATGAGCATTCCGACGGCAGTGGCGGTGATCCTGATGATTTCCGGTTCTGGTCGGAAAAGCAGGCGAAACGAATAGCGATCGGCATTAAAGAGGCCTTTGATGTTGAATATGCTCCAGAAATTATCGTCGCAGATGCGAACGTGGCAAGTCTGACGAGGAGAATTCTGGTCTCAAGGGAGCTATTGGAGAGATAAGAGTTGGCCCCCTACGTGGTGTTTCACGAAGATTCACTTTCCACGCGCAAAGTAAATCCATGTGAATTGTGGCATAGACCGTTTTATTCTGTAATACCTAAGGCCATTACCACTGACTCCCATTCCAATGCGATTGTCACCCTGATACGTTGAACACAGCCGCCTCCAGATATTTCTGCCTACGCCAGGACTAGGAGTTTGTTGAACCTCGCGACCCAAGGCATCAATATCATCGAGTGATTTGATAAATAACGGCAGCCACGCTCCAGAACCACTTAGTGAGGAATCTGAGGATGTGTTTCGGGATAGCCATATGGCAAAGGGCTTTGCCTGTCTCGAGACTGCTAATATGTAGTCGGCGACTATCAGGATAGAGCCGTTATCAGTGTCAACAAAGGGTCTCGCGCTCGTGCCGCATGTCGATGATGCAAATAAATTTGGAAACCAGGACAACATACCTGAGTCTTCAGGATTTCATCCTGGGTTCCTAATCGCGCCATATGGCATAATTCTGACATCAGTACCATAACTATCAAATCGAGGACTATCGAAGACGATGTCGCTCATGCATCTGAATCACACTGAGTATGTCAGAGATATAGCAGGACTATCGAACTGCCAGAAAGAGAAGCGGCGAATGAGCACGATATCGGTCTGATCGCATCTCATATCTGAGAGATGCAAAGCTCCTCGGCCGCCCAAGTTTTAATGGAGAGCTAGTATAGGCTAGCGAATGCATGATATCCATTGTGATCGTTCTACTCGGCGCCAAATATTGACACGTCTCTTGAATGCAGCCTAGTTTTTGATGCTGAAAGTAAGTTATGGACCTCGATCTGTAGGTGTTCATCTGCTGATCTATCCTGAGATCCCGTCAGAGTCAAATACTCGGTGCGAATGGATAGCACCGCCGGCGCCTTAGGCTCGATAACCTGTCACTTACTAGAGTGATGTTCAAAGCAAAAGTCCGTAAATTGGAATTTGAGGAGCAGTTTGATAGATTGTCGGGCGTAGGCAAAAAAACCCCACAAACACGCCTTTGCTGCGAAAGCAGTGGCAAGATGCAGTTGAACTTGAAAGAGCGACTCCGGCAATTGCCGACCTCAGGCTCTTAGGTTCCTGACTGGAGTCGAGAATCTTGGGCGGTGTCGCTAGATGGGCTAGGGTGAGGCTAATGGCTGTGTCTCAGGGGACTCAGCGGTGGAGACCTTCTCTGAGTCACACCACGACGACCTGCGAGGATGGCGAATACAGTGGTTTACGACGCTTCTGTCAATAGTATCAACTCCGTGACGGTCTATCAGATTGATAGGGCAGAGGTCAGGATTCCATGTTCTCGCCTCTTCTGTTGCGCTGAAGAGCTTGAAATACTAGGTGAATCGGAAAATACGTGTTGACCTGAAGGCTGGTCAGAACGAGGTCATTGTGACACGGTTGCCTGCCGTGATTGACTCAGACTCCGTTCGAGTGGATGGTATAGGCAGGGCTACAATACTGGATGTCATATTCAGTGCGTTTTATTCATTTGACTTCGCCGTCTGAGTCGCTGAGACGTGCTCTCAGGAGCGCCATCCAACGAGCTTCGCGCCCAAACCTCGGCCGCCTCGGAAGACTCGCCTGCCCTGAAAGCACTTCTTCGACGAAAAGCACAGATTCAGTCCGAAATTCACATCCTAGGGCGTCAGTCTACATCCTTGGATGACTGTGCAATATCTCTCCGAGAAAAAGATTTGCAACTCGACAAGATCACTGAATTTTTCGAATTTCACCGTGCACGCAAGAGAGCGCTGGACGACGAGGCATTCGACTTGCACGAAAAACTGCGAGAATGCGAGAAAGAGGTGGAAAGCCTGAAAGCTCTGGATGAGCCAGATTCTGCGGATGAGACTCCAAAGGCGCAGGTCGTGATTAATGTCAAGGCCCAAGAAACCGGGCCCGCGGAGTTCGACCTCAGCTATGTGGTTTCTTCCGCCCAATGGGTGCCTCTGTACGACATCCGGGCGTCCATATCCGAATCTGCCAAATCCGGATCATCAATTTCATGTCACTATCGTGCAACCATCTCGCAATCAACGGGCGAAAATTGGGAGAATATTCAATTGACTTTGAGTACCGCATCTCCTCAAGTGGGTACCTCGATTCCGGCGCTCAAACCTCATCGGCTTGGAGAGCAACCTCCCCCGATCAGGCAATTCACTGCGTTTGGCGGCGTCCCAACCAGAAGTCGCGCGCCCCAGCCCCAACCCCAGGGGCCACCCGGGGGGCTGTTCCGAGGTCCCCCACCAGAAGTTGAGCGGTCTGCTCCCTCTCCGCCTCCGCCTCCCTTCATGGCGACCGTTCAAGCAGCTACCACCCAGGGCGCTGTCAGTGCCACTTTTTTGATCGAAGGGGTGTCGTCCATTCCAAGTGGTGACGATGACGACGCTCAAAGTCACAAAGTCACCATTGCTACTTTGGCATTCGAGAATGTAACTCTTGAATGGATTGGCATTCCCAGAGAACTTCCTAGCGTGTTTCTCCAGGTAGGTTCTGGTGTCTATCACCTTGTGTGCCGCACTAATGACCTTCTCAGTGTCGCGTCAAAAATACATCCGATTACTTGCTCCTTCCGGGGGTCGCCAATATCTTCCTCGATAATAATTTCGCGGCGAAATCTCAGATTTCGGTACGTGTATCATTCGCCGTCATTCGCAGTGCCTTAACATTCGGTATAGCAAGTTAGCCCGGCGGAAGCCTTCTCTTTGTCCTTGGGAGTCGATCCCCAGGTTCGAGTCATCTACCATCCTGTCCGGAAGACCGTCAAAGCGAGCGGCGGTATTCTAACAAATAAGACGTCTACGTTCTCATACGCACAAGTAATTTCTTTGAAGAATGGTCGTCAGACAGCGATTCCCAAATTGGTCGTGAAGGAAGTCGCACCGGTATCTGACGACGAACGTATCAAGGTTTCGATACTCGAACCAAAAGGACTTTCCGAAGCGTATGATGCTAAGACTACCGCGACGACGTCGAAAGAAGTGACTGTAGCCTCCAATGTGAAAGCACGTTGGGCACCGCTCGGTGGGACGGGAGATATTGATGAAGGAAATATTGAAGGTACTGTGCACTGGACCTGCTCTCTGGCAGCGGGTGCTAGCCAGGATCTGAATTTATCCTGGGATGTCAACGTCCCGCTTGGCTTCAAGTGGGTCAGGCTATGAGGTCGTGATTGAATGATGTATTGAACAACGGAGTTTATGCCATTGCCTACCCTGTGATTGTATACATATGGTCTACCATCTGAATACGACACGGACTATTCGAGATCTAGTGTTCCTTCGGCGATTTCTCTTGCACGTTCTGCAGCCAAGACGCAGGTATCGCAGGTACTGATACGAGTGATTCCTGTCGCAATGCCAACACTACACTGAGCGGTCATCATGCGTTGCGACGCACAATCCCAACATTCTTGATAGTCTATTAAATAGATCCTGCGCCCGCAGGATGCAGCAAGAATAATGAGGGGTCTCAAATGTTCCTCTTCATTGACACGGATGATGAGAGCCTTGCGAAATTCAAAAGGACCTCCACGGGCACGAAGCGATAAGGTCCGGCGAGACACTTGTCTGAGCAGCAAATCCTCCACCTCATGGCGCCATTGTATGCGAGAACGAAGCCATTGACTATGCAGGTCCTTCGCTTCTACGTCGTCGTGCTCTCCCCAGTAATCATCATCGTATCCGTCATCACTACTGACAGACTCATCACCATCTTTTGCTTCGGAATCGCTGGCAGGCTTTCGGGGCATCGTCTCTAGGAGCCTGGAGCATCCTTCCTTGAACGTAGGGAGACCTGGGCGTATTTGATTGAGGACTTCAGTAGCACTCAAGGAGCAACGATTAGCCGTTCGATAAAGTTCTTTATGTTCACATCTTCGGCCGAGAAAGATTTCCGGCCTCCAGACGGTTTCGATGACTCGGGTTCCGATGACAGTGCTCAGTTTGACAGCGACTCTTTTGTGATGGAATAAGCTTCCTGATGGCATGCGAAGAAGGTTGATGATAGGGAATAGGTCTGTTTCTTGACGGCTTATATGAATTTTGACTGGAGGAGATTCTGCCGAGGGTCCTTCTGATTCCGCGGTCGGTTGGAACAGACCAGGGATCATACCATCGTGTCGTATCGGCAGATGGAATGGCGTGTCTGGCGAAGGGTGCCGAGGCATTTGTAAAGCCAGATCATACTGATCGTCCATGAGTGTCGGCTCGGCTTTGACAGAATATACGTCAGAATGAGAGATGACCAAGATCTTTGAGTTGGCGTTGTCGAGTGGATTAACGCTCAATTCGGATAACCAGTAACCGCCCGCGACTATTTCTGGCACATCGCTGGCACTTGACTGGGACTCGGAGTCGGAGTCGGAGTCGCTCTCGGACCTCGCTGGGACCCAGATGAGATAACCGAGATCGTCGAGTTCTGGATCAAATGTCGATTTCAAGGGTATGGGGTCTGAAGTAGCGTAGCCGCGGAGACAAGTGACCAGACGCAGTAGGTTCGGGGTCGATATTGGTCGCCCGATGAGTATGATAAGCCAACGAGCTGCATCGACGATGGCTGGTCCAAGTCGTGGTGCTTTAGATGGGAACGCTTCGACATCGCACTGTACACGATGCATGGCTTCGTCAAGCCATTTCTCGGCCCGCTGTAGCAAGGGCTCCCAAGATAATTGAAGAGCTTGACAGCCACGCTTTATCGCGGCGTCTACGACTCGGAAATAGACGTGCCTGAAATGTGCACTATTTTTCTCAACTCTCCTCTGAATTGCGTCGCACTGGCCGCACTTGCAAATTTTGGTGTTCAGAGGCGGGAGCTGGTTTTCGGGGTGAATGAAAAGCGAGTGTCCGATTTCAGGCAGCTCCCAGGTTTCTTCAGATTCCCAGCTCTCGAAAAGAGGGTCGGCAAGGAAGGCCCGAATCTGTTGGCAGGGCGAGAAATCGAGGTCGTAGTCTTTCGACTTGGATATATCGACGAAAGCGAGAAGCAAGCTCTTCGGGAACTGGGAAAGAGTAGCAAGAGGTAGCTCTGATGGATTATCGTCTGAGAAAGCACGCCATTGAGTCATATTTTGATCTCGAAGGTACGGGATGACCAATGAGAAGACATCGTCTGACAATCTGCTCTGTCGCAGATCTTTGACCAGAACGAAGATGGCAGCCAACTCTGAAGGATCTGGAAGACGTCCGAGGCGGACAAAGGTTGAAAAGATCAAGGCTCGTATTAGGCCATCATGAGCCCACGAGTGCACTCGATAGATGGAGCAAAACCGCTGATGGATGAAGTTATTGACATGAATTTCGCGATCCTCCAAGACGCTTTGATAATAGTTCTTGTTCAGGGTATACGACGCAGCCAAAGCTTCAACTGGGGGCGTTTGGAAGTCGCTGTAGCCATATATGCGATGGTCGTGAGCAAGTAGCCGGCTCGTCGACGAAATGCGACTCGAGATGGGGTGGCACTCTATACCAAAACCTACAGTTATGATAGTAGATCTGAATCAGAAGTTCACATACCTCCCTGTGAGTGACCGCATTGCAGTACTGAGGCCGTCTGAAGCGAGCTGGATGACTGCCACGAGGCTTCACTTTCTTTGCCGATCGCATCCAGTTGGCTCTCCTCCTCTCTGATTCTCTTTTTGGGCCGTTCACTGTGATCTGGGGACGAGCTGCGACTCTGGCTTCTGATCCTCTTGCTATGCATGCCTGCTAGTTGTTGACGAGAGCCTCAGTGATAGCCTGATAGGAGCACACGGCAAGCCAGTGACACCCTCGATCCACACTCATTAAAACTGGCAAGCGCTGGGATTTGGGTCATGCTACGACGTTACGAGCTGTTAACCGCGCCAGAATATCAAGAGGTTGGGAGGAACTCATTGGCTGGAGTTTGAAGATGCTGAGGGAATGAGCAGCCAGCTGCCTCGAAGTTGACCCTAGTTTGCAATTGTCCCAAACGCTTTTGGACTACTTCCCTAAATCTAGTTGAGCGAGCCGGCGTTCTGCTCGATGCATGGATATCTGTCTATAATCTGATCTCGACGTCAAGAAACATCAAATGGCCCACGTCGTTGTGTACGATGCCAGCGAACATCATATCCATGGCGTACTTGTTTCGCGCCTAGGAGGTGCTCGAGTGAGTCTTTTCCTCTCGCACAGCTCTGTGGATGATTCCAATCTCTCTCAATTTATAGATCAGTCGAAAGATACAGCTGGAGCTGAAATCCGGGCCGAATGAAGTGACGATAGAAAGTCTACCAAACTCCCTACAATCCCGGACCATTTCTCTGGAAAGCGCTGGAAGCACCATTACGGGCGATGTACGTTGTGGTCAGTCAGTCTTTTGAGCCTTTCCTCTTAGAAATTGACCGAGATCGGGCAGACTTCTCCTCTCCCAAGAAGGATGACTCGCAAGCGCAGTCTCCTGCACTCGAGCGTTTGCTCAAACGGAAGAGGATCGTTGAAGCGGAAAGAAACAATCTGCAACGCCAATTGTCTATCTTGGACGGATGCGGCGATAGCCTGCATATGAGAGGGCTTGATACCAAAGAGGTCGACGAGTTCCTCACTATGTACAGCTCGCGCTCCCGGCGGTTGCAGCTCGATGTTCTAGCGGCTGAAGAAAAGATCGACGATTTGAGCAAGGAAATCACCCACTTCTCAGCCCGACATTCACGATCCCCTCACTTGAATGGCAAGATTACGTTCACCACCTCGGCCGAACGGGACGGGCCAGCCCATTTCTCGATCAGCTATGTTGTGCAGGATGCTCACTGGACTCCTCGTTATGACTTACGTGTCAAAGTCTCTAACAACGAGAAGTCCCGATCTACATTCAGGCTTCATTATTTCGCATCCCTCCGTCAATCTTCCGGGGAGACTTGGGAGAACGTGCCTCTCTCGTTGACTACCGGCTCGCTAGTCGACGGGTACACCATCCCCGAGTTAAAGGGTCAAATCATTGAACGAAACGCGGCTAGGACGCCAGGCGAAACCGAGATACAGAACGTTACCCATGTCCTGGATGACACGTATACTATTCACAGCCGTGCCCTGAGTGAGGCCGCTACGTATAAGGATAACGTGCCGATCTCAGTCACGGATTTTCTTGACGCAAGCCTAGAATGGACGACCATCCCCCAACAGGTCTCCCAGGCCATCATACTCGTATGTCACATTTTATGTATATCCTTTCTCCGCTTCTCTTAACTCTATTTCTTAGTGCCGCATTCTTAATACGTCTGATTATCAGCTTTTGCCGGGGCAGGTCGATATCTACAGGAACCGCACTTTCGTCTCCGCTGCGGCCATGCCAGTAAGTGTCAGCACTCCAACGATGGGGCTCAATCTGAGCTATTGTAGTTATGCACACAATCGGAACACTTCAATTGCTCTTTAGGCACCGACCCACACGTTGCTGTCACCTACCATTCTTTTCCTGGCTCCGTCAAAGTACCTCCTCATAGTGGACCAGCTTCGCTAATGACCTCCTTTCGTCGAGCCATCACGATAGTCAATCGACGTGGCAACGCCATTCCCAAGTTCACTATCAAAGAGTCTGTTCCGACCTCCCGTGATCCGGAGATCAAAGTAAATTTGACTGAGCCTGCTGGACTGGATCGGGGAATGGCGTCACAGCAGGGCTTCGTGCATGTAGGAGGATCCGAGCATCTGAAGGCACGATGGGCAGTGGATGGTGGGAGTTCTAAGACTGCGGTGGAGTGGTCCTGTCATTTGAATGCAGGCCAGACCCGTGTGCTCAACATTGCTTGGGACGTCGTTGCACCTGCCTCGTTGAATTGGACCAGTCGGACTTTGTAAAATTATTCCCGGTCATCTTCTCCTCTTTGTCGTTGTATTACAGTTGGTTAATCTTTGCGCAGGCAAAGGTTGTATGTTCTTCAGGTATTTTTATGTGTAAACCAATCGCTTCTCAGCTTATGATCACTTGACTCGGAAAAGAGCGAAAAGAAAACTGATGGAATAGCAGAGACGATCACTACAGGAAAGTTCGACGGACTGAACCTCAGGATACAAACTGTCCTATGAGTATCCCGGAGACGTGACAAAGGAATACATTGGCTGAGTTCAGAACCATCCCACTCTGTTTATTCAATTAGATCCATCAATCATATCGTCTTAGGGAAACTTGAACTCACTCAAGAGTGAAATCGCGCCCGTCCTGGGACATGTGGCAGGAGCCACCGGTGGTGATGCCGGTTTCCGGTCCAGGGTCGTTGGGGAATCGGCACTTGAGAGCAATCTCATTAGCAGATTGAGCCTAAATCATGCATTGTCACAACTGCCGGAAACGGAGCAACCTGAGAGTAGCACTCACGATCTCTTTCCAGCAATAATGAGTCGCTTTCGTTCCAAGGTTGGTTATGCGGTAGCGGCAATTTCCTAGTCCGGCCTGAGAGATCTGTCTCGCACCGATTTCGAGAGGACCCCAAGCTATTGAATGGAGTCTCAGGTACGACAAAATAAGATTGAAAGGGATGTGGCATACGAAGGCTGACAAGGGCCTGAGTGAGATCAGTGCAGTTGTTCCAGAAGAAGCTTGGGTCGGAATAATCCTTGCACTGTGGAAAACGGGTAGTCTCAGATAAGGGTGGAGGAGCCGACGTTCAATATCTATACCTGTTCCTTGCTGCACGGCGGCATGCAAGCCTGTGCCTGGGGTTGACTGAAAGGGTTCTGGTGCAGATACTGAGGATGATCGGGGCATGAATAGGTCGCAACCTCGACGGCATGGCCATTCTTCGCCATCACGAATTCCTGGCTGAGAAGCTCGGAACCGCGGCATCCGCTGTCCGGAAGGACGCCATATGCCAGCGCTGTATGTTCAGGTTGACTTTGAGAAACATCAGAAGAAAATAAAGAAGAGATGCGCGAACCTGCGTTCGCTGCCCACAGAGGGAGGATAAAAGAAGAAAGAGAGAAGCGCATATCTGCTGAGGGACAAGTGCTTCAAGTTGGCGTTCCAGCTCTGTTCCCTCCTCTTTAATAGGACATCGAGCATGACACCCCCTCCACATCACGAAATTGCTCGGCGGAGTAGGAAGCCAATTGACATTGAACAAGGCGAGCATCTCACGAAATTGAGTAGGCGCCAAAGATCCCAGGAAGCGAAATGACGGGAATAAGGTGTGCAAGCTGGTATGCATAATTGATATCCAGGACATGCGCGGGCCTCAAGTTTTTCGTTTTGGACGAGTGGACATGAAGGCTCCAGCTCAAGGAAGGTACGAACACGAGTCTTCAGAATCACAGACTACGAGCGCGTGACAGGCAAAGTTCAAGGGCCGTCTCACAAAGAGGGTAGATATGAGGAGAGGCCGCACATTGGCTATCATTTCCGGTGGCAGCTGTGATGGATGCGTAGAACAGCAAGGAATCGTCAGGCCTGCAGGCGTGGTGGGGTGTGCGATGTGTGTAATGTATTCGTTTGCATTAGCGATAATGAGTTCTGGAAGGCCATGGAGGCTACATAATGTCGTTTTGTAATAACGTTCGAGAAAGGATGAGATGTGTGAGGCATCAACGCCGCGCTGAAGTGCATGTTTCGGAGGTCTTCAGGTGTTTGATGAACCGAAGCGAAGCGAAGGTGAATTTGAGTGTCCGTCCTTCCCTTACGTCATTACGGGGTTAGCGGCGGAAAGGGAGTGTGGGGGGTGCTCGAGGTGAAATCTGTGTCCTGAAAAGTCGACGCTTGCGGCCGCTCTTCTCTTCCCTCTTTCGTCAAAAAAATTAGATATTCATGTTCAGTATGAGCTAATCTTCGAATATATGAAGTTACAGCATGAAATACGCTGAATAGAGAGAGCTGTACCGACGCTGCGCCAGCCGCGCGTCTGATGCACTTTCGGAGTTATCGGCCCTCCGTATCGTGCGAATTCATGAAATTCAATATTATTTCCAATTATTATGATAAGTATTGGAAAATGAGACACAGTTCTCGTGAGCAAGTAAAGAAAGAACTCGGATGAAACACTTAAATTCACCTCCCTTCGCGAGGTGGACTAACGCACCGCGTGCTACGATGTTAACTTTATTACTTGCGTTCCGGATCTCACTGATCAATTGAAGTAGGAAGGAGCTGTTGGGATGTGCTAGTTCCGTTAGTCTTAAATCGCCAGATGTTGAATGATTGGTCGCGCTAGGAGATAGAATATGAGCAGAGTACAGGACCGTTGGGAGCAGCCTTGGAAAAACGAATCTCCGCCCTCGGCGAATTCGGCCTCAGACTTGCTCATCGCCTGCCTATCGCAATGTGGCATCTACAAATGGAGAACGGCACAACTTTCCAGGAGTTATCCAGTCAATGCGAAATGAAGGCTCATGTCTTGTAACGAATTTCGACTTCTCCCTAAATCTCGACTGGTGAGAAGTGAGAAAATTTGGGTTCCAACGTTGGATTTGTTGCCGACTTTCTCATTCCAGGCTTTTATGATTGGCTGTCTTAATGTGATGCGATCTGTTCCCCCGCCAGACCTCTATAGCTATAAGTCACCTTTCGATTCGAGAACCAGCGTGTCTGTCGTGCCCGGTGTTTCTGGAATATAACGAACCAGGCTTCCCCAGGCGGCGTTTTCAAGAAACATTGACACGTACGTTTTGAGACGAAGGGTAACACATCCCATTGACAAAGGCATAACTTTAGAGTCTCTCTTCAACACATGTGATCCCCACCCTCCGTCATGCCACTCTTCTCTGTCACAAATGGCGTCCCACAGTTCTAAAGGGGGCACCACACGGTGTTCATCTTCTCGCGATTCGTAAAGAACACAGAGACCACGAGGTCCTGCGAGGATGAATTATTTGTCTGGACCTCAGATGACATTCCGCCAGCCTTCGCCCAACCTGACGCCTTCACGGCAGTTCATACGGAAACAGAGCTACACACGGATTTGTCAACTCAAAGTTGATTGTCTGGATCGCGTACTCCGGGACTAGCTCCGATATTGCAAGGCAATCCGCCCGTATGTGTGGCTACTGCAGTCATCTGGCGTGCTATCTGATCTCGTTCAAAGCTTAACGGGACTGTTACATCTGGACGCAATATCGCAGCGAACGATCGATCGAGTTTCCACATGGCTCCTAGAATTCTTGGGTAGGCATTCCGAAAATCACCCTAGTTTTCTATAGCAATAACGTTACCCCCTATTCTGGCAGACTCGTTCACCAGCTGCATAGACAAAGTTTTTGTCACTCCTTTCCACTTAAGAACGGGTTACTTCAGGCACATTTGTCTTATTCGGCGCTACAACTTAATCACATTTGATCACCGCTCCTATGCAGGCCTTAGTCTTGGCAGCTCTTCGACGCGGATCGACTGAAGACACGACTTTTTCCAGCGGGAACAATAAATATATCAAGATCGAGAGCTCGGAACGACGGAGCTCGATCCATGAACATCAAGGAACAAGGGGGCATTGATAGTGCTACTTTTCCAATCGCTGGTCTATTTCAGAACGTGTTTCTTTATTCAGTCTCGGCAGATCGCCGTCAAAGATGCACTTGCAGCAATTTTAGTCTTCAAAAGTAGGACATAAGGTATGTCCCGTTATGACTCTCCTGTTTATGCGTTGACTAAACTCCATCAGAGCAATATATTCAGTTGCGTTTGGGGCTTGGTTTCGCGATCCTGGCGCTACTCGGTGAATTAAGGAAGACCTTAAGATGTCAAATTGGGGCCAGGAGATCGAACTTCTGTAGGGGCTATTCATGATTCGAAGCATGTGGTGTCGTGCTGATTCCAATGATAGCGTGTCCTGAGTGCGTATTCGAGCTTCTGTCGGCATTTGTGCATATGCATATGCCGCCATCGTCGTAGCGCCATGTGATATCAAGACGCTCAAGAGTTCGTGATAGTTTCCGATCTGAGGTGTTCATAACTCGCCTTGTGCTCAGTGCGTCGTGCTCCCAGGTTCTTCGTTCTCCCTGATGAGCTCTGTTGCTGCTCTAGGCATGACGCGTCCACATATCAGACAAAGTATTATCTCTTCGTACTCCCATATATAAAGGTGGCGACAGAGCTCTGAAAACTCCCATGTCCGATGGCACCGGGCCCGCCACACAACTTGAACCCATGATAGTAGCCGCAGGTTTCCGAAGGCGGGTGTCTTGACTAAGCTCATAGTTCAAGAAGACCAATCCTATCCCTTTCAGGCTCAGCGTACATGTAAAAGATCCCGAGGAACATTGAGCAGGGACGTAGTACAGGCGTTCATTGATCCTGTGCCACATACCTAACTCATTATGGCCTAAAATCGCCCAAAATTTGAGATATCGAAATCTAGGGTGTCTGTTCGTCGAAGGCAAGTTCTTTGTACCAAAAACATACTTACCGGGAGGCTATCGCTGATCGTACCTTTTTCAGATCTGCGGAGACTGAGGAGGTTGCCGTGTTGTCAATATTCTTTTCTCCTACATATTGGTGACGAAAGAGGAGCCGGAAGATGCACACGAGACACTGGCCCAGCGCTTCGCTCGGATCTTCGAATCCTCAGCAGCTTTACGTTGATGTGAGTCTGCCTATTCGTCCTCCGTGTGGACGGCCTTTCCTGAGACATGTTCAGTCATGACGGGATTCCTTTGGGCTCGAGGTTCACAAGGCGCTTCCCCAGGCGTCTCCAGCTCGTTTGCCAAGAAGGGCTAGTATGCCTACATTTTGCATGGCATCGGCATTGATTCGGGGTTGATAGACGGTCATTAGATTGAGACTGTCGGGGCGGGTGAATATCTGTATCTCGATATCTCAGACGGCCTTAGGCTTCGTTGTGCGACCCCTGTTTAGCTGGCCTGAAACGACGGTGATCTGAGCGCTTATGTTCCGCCCGAGGTGAAATCCGAAATGCGACTCCGTCAACGGGTATAAGGTATAAGGGGGTGAACGTCGGGGACCTGACTTGCCTTGAACGACACCCCACTGAAGGACTTGTCGCAAATTCAGCTCACTATCATTTCAATTTCCGAATATGTCCCCAATCGCAATCGACGACAGCCTGAAGACTTCTAATGGCGTCAAGGCTAATGGCCACAGCAAGCAGAACGGCTCGGGCTCGGGCTCCAAAGGCGATCACCTAAGCTCTGCAGCTGTGATAGCGCTGGAACATGAGTATGGTGCACACAAGTGAGTGACCGAGTCGATGCACCTCTTCATCTCCCTGTTCCCTCGCTGTCTTCTATTGCGTACACTCCGCTCGCAGGGTGCAGTTTTGCCAGAATCAGTCACATCTTAATGGTTCGGAACAAATAGAACGCGACGCTGATCTCGCCTTTCAGCTACCACCCACTTCCGGTAGTATTTGATCGTGCCTCAGGAGCCAAGTGAGCAAACTTAATCTAATCTCGAAGTCGCGCGGAAGCTGATTTTGCGATTGGCTGTGCAGAGTATGGGATCCCGAAGGCAAAGAGTACATCGACATGTTGTCGGCATATTCGTGAGTTTCCCCACATCCGGTTCTGGCGTCGCCTTTTGGCCTCGAGACCGATGTGCAGTTTTTTTTCTCTTGAAAGACTCTGAACTCATCGAAACTGGGTATTTTCGTTATCTGACACGTCATCAGTGCCGTCAATCAGGCAGGTTCTTTGGGCATATCAGATAATCTGCGAATTTGCTTATGACGCTACACAGGGTCACTGCCATCCTCGGATCGTGAAGACTCTGGTGGAACAGTCTCAGCGGCTGACGTTATCGTCACGAGCATTTTATAACTCAGTATTTGGTCAATTTGCCAAGCGGATCACCACCCTTTTCGGGTATGACATGGTTCTCCCTATGAATACCGGAGCGGAAGCTGTGGAGACGTCAATCAAGTTGTCAAGGAAGTGGGCATACCAGAAGAAGGGTGTTGCTGAAGGAAAGGCTATCGTTCTCAGTTGTGCTGAAAACTTTCATGGTCGTACTATCGGGATTATAAGGTGTGTATATTTTGAACCCAGGCAGAGCATTATATTGATTCCCCGAGTAAACAGCATGTCTACTGATCCCGATGCACGACTTGGCTTCGGCCCCTATCTGGAGAATGTGGGTCCGTCGTACATCAATAAGAAAGGGGAGAGGAAGATTATCAGATATAATAATATCCCGGATCTCGAAGAGGCTCTTGATACTCACGGCCAGAACGTCGCTGCCTTCCTTGTGGAGCCCATCCAAGGCGAAGCGGGGTGAGTCGTCATAGTTTGATCACCGGACATCAGGCTAACTGACCCCTTAATAGCATTGTAGTACCCGACGAGGGTTATCTCCGTCGAGTGCGAGAGTTATGTACGAAACATAACGTCCTTCTCATATGCGATGAGATCCAGACTGTTGGTCCCGGTTTCCTCTGTTCATATTTCTTTCGATTGTTGACATTTATTCTTTTGCTGAGAGTAGGGCTTGTCCAGAACTGGGAAGATGCTTTGCTACGAGCATGATGGAATCAGGCCTGACATAGTTCTTTTGGGCAAGGCCCTGTCTGGCGGAGGTCGGCGCACGTTTAGCTTCAATCGCATCTAATCTAACAGTCGGAACTTGAATTCAGTATATCCTGTCTCCGCTGTACTGGCCGATCGCGACGTCATGTTGTGCATCCAACCAGGCGAGCACGGTAGCACGTATGGAGGGTGAGAACGATCTGCATCTTCCTTGATCCACTTATTAAGCGCAAAATCTCCGCATATCAGGAACCCGCTTGGCTGTGCAGTGGCCATGACAGCTCTTCAAGTCCTGATCGATGAGAATCTATCCGAGCGAGCCGAGCGATTGGGTCAGATCTTCCGTTCGGGCATCGTGGCGATAGGTTCTCCGTTGGTGAAGGAAGTCCGAGGGAAGGGATTATTGAACGCAGTGGTCATTGACCAGGAGAAGAGTCTTCGAGGACGCACGGCGTGGCAATTATGCCTTCTTCTTAAATCTAGGGGGTTATTGGCGAAGCCGACCCACGTCAATATGTTGGTCATTTCTTTTAATTTTGTTTCCCCTTACTAAACGTTTGTTAGAATTCGCTTTGCTCCTCCTCTTGTCATTGAAGAGGCTGATCTTCGGAGGGGTATTGAAGTGATTGCTCAGTCTTTGAGAGACCTCGATTCAGTACGTTCATCAAATGCAGCATGCTTATTCGGAGTTTCTCATCTCATTGGGATAGCTTGATGACATTCCCGGAGAGGTTGACAGCGAGAAGGGTCACGAAGATCACGTCACCAATTGAATTCCCCTACCACATATACAACGAAATGTATATTTAACAATTTAAAGCAATCACGAATGTATGTGGACCAAAACACTCGCAGCCAATTCAATATAATATTCCATATGATGTACATGTGGACAGATGTAGCATGGTAAGGCTTCAAGCAACGATAGCGACCGTGTGTGTACTGGTCCGGGATCAAAGTAGACCGAAACTAGCGAGGGTGCGATCGTGTATGGAAAGACTTTAGTTTCTGGAAGGACCACGAACTCCACGACTATGCCATGTTTTGATAAGAACACGAACGAGCTCACAGGAGATACGACTCACCCTGCGGAAGAAAGTACGCATGTCACACCCTTTCTGATACACTGAGTGCATGTTCCCGAAGTCGATGTACGATCACATTTATGGTGACCATCTATGATTCGAAATTCAGCGAGATGGTAGATGTAAAGCACATTCAGAACCTACCCTGACAGGTTTTGCATGCCTGATATGCACGGTCTTGAGAGACACTCGAGCCATGGCCTGGCTGGCTCTTCGACCAGTCAACTTCCGTGTTGAGTTTACCAAAAACAGGGACGGAATTTGCAGACATGCCGAAGACAGATAATGAGCGGGGTAGATGCTTCGACTGATGAGGTTGTCAAGGATGAGAGCCCAGTTTTATAGTGTCGAATCTGCAACGAGATACGTCCTGGAGCCAGGTGCACCACGGAGTAAGGTCTTTGAACTTCAGCAATTTCGTTGAGCGATTGCAGAATCGTTGCATGGCTCAGAGGTGATGAGACGCAGACATAGCACATCAGGTGATAGAACTTAACGCTGAAGCCAGCCATAGCTGGCCACACGAGTGGCCGATGGCAGAGTTTCCTGTTGCAAGATCGTGCAAGAGCTCGTGCAAGTTGAAGCCTAAGGAAGCTATTGTCGGTTCGCGTGCCGGATCCGGTCTTTGCGACTAGTGTAAATTAAGGTTCTTGAATTACAGTGTCGACAGAACGTGTCAAAGAACATGGATGATCAGGGTGACATTATGGATACCCGTGCACTTCGGATCCCTAGAATTATCTTCAATAATTCGCGAAACTTGGAAGCCTGGACTATCATGCGGCTGGCAAAAGGAACACGAGATAATTGGGGTAAGTCGAATTATCTATTTCAAGCCTAGAGTCATAGAAGTCTCAGCCAGTAAGCCGGTAACATGGTGCTAACCTACTGTAACTGAATGAGGCGATGGGGCCATCATGGAGGAGTGGACCAAGTCTGAAGGGGCCGATAACACCGGCCTTTCAGCAACGCCGCGCGGAAAAGCTCCGCTATCGCCGTTTCAATCCCTTTCTCTACAAGGAATCTGGGTTTTTGTTTCAGCGACATCTTCCAATGACTTTCACATAATTTTGCTATCCTATACGATTGCTGTTCTGATTCAACAACATTACCATGTCGCGGCGGAACCGGTCGTGGGGCCGGCGTCGCGTCACTGTAATCAGACTGCAAAACAATGAAACCGACAAACCTGGCTCAAGGCCTCGCCTGCGTGGAGGCCAAGCGCACAACAGCCGACGACAGGGTCCCCGTCTTCGGTTGGGTGAAGTCATTGACTGGGCTATGGCTGAATATTGAAACTGCGATCTCTGGACCCACCCGCTGCCAGTTCTAGGATCAAAGCGACTCCAAGGAAGGAGCTCACCATGCTATCATTCTTACATCCAGGCTCCAATGCATTGACTTCCCGACTGCAGTAATGCAGGAGAACCAGGTATGGCACTTCGACTAGATGGCCGGATACCAAGCCACGCACAACTCGTTCCGAGATGGTCATAATATAGCCAGCGTCCCTCTCTTTTCCAATTGAAGCAATCCGTTTGCGGCCACGAGACATACGGTTACCTTTCTCCGACCAGCGCACCCGAACATGGAGCTCTCTTTCTCTGGCTCGGCGCTGCCCTCCATCAAATGGCTCTAGTCAATTACACGCCTGCGATGTTACTGACTCCAGCACCAGTCGTCTGGCGGCAGTGACCTCGGTATCACGTAGGTCGTCTCTCGGCCGTAGGCTTCAACACGAGGCGTCGTGCGCGATCGTGCCTTTCTGGTGCCATTCCCTGGGTCTCTGTGCAAGCGAGTGTCCTCTGGTGGAATCATTCCAGAAGAATACCGCTTTAGGTTACCTTGATTGCAGCACACGATCCACCAAGGTGCCTCAGAGCGCTCGGGTCTGCCGACATCCCAATTGTCTTCTGTGGACCTACTCGTAGCGCAACGAGGGCGTGGCGAGTCGTGAGGAAGGACACTCGTAGGATAGACCATGGTGCCTACGTGTCCGTTTGGCTATGGCCGATACAAAAAACTATTTTCGTTTGTCCCTGACCCCTTGAACTCAGCTTGGGACACCAAATCGACGATGCTAACGCCTAAATCCGTGGATCATTAATTAATTCATCAAGAGCGCACGACTTTCGCCGAGTTTGGGAGCGACTTCATTTCCGGAGCCGCAGAACAGGATTGCCCTTTTCAATGGGTCAATGTCACTATGTATTATACAAGAAGATTAACAGTACGACATGATGCAGACAGAATAGATGGGGGTCCAACATGCGTATAGAGTACGTTAGAGATCATAGATAGTTTGCCGGACACAGCAGAAGAAGAGTCATCTCAAAAAGAGGGGTAGTCCAATGCGGGCAGAGCAAATGGTGCCACTGCCTCCTGATTGATCTACGCAGCTTGAACAGCGCTGGTGCTAGCTCCGCCGGCGCCTGGGTCTTCATCGACGTCAGGAGACTTGGTGTACTTGTTCTTCTTGCTGGGCCCACGTACACCACGTCTAGTCAACAACGATCAGATTCCGAACACAGAGTCGACTGTGGATGAACTCACTTTTCAGGCCATTCACACACCTTTCTTTGCCTCAAACATCTCCCACAATCTGGTATCGGGCTGTCCTTGGGTGGAGGATCGCATCGCAGTTTGGAGTCTGAAGGAGGGGATTCAGACAAGGTCAAAAACGGTGTAAACGTGCATGACATACATCGACATGACCTGCACGCCATATTGACGCGAGGAAGCGAAACCCCAGGTCTCGTAGAGGGGGTCCGGGGAGGGTTGGTCACGTATTGACTGGGATATTGACTGGGGCCCGGTTGAGCGTTGCCCGCCGAATTCCAAGATGCAGGGCCCAGGGCATAAGCAGACGAGGTTTCAGCGGAAGCGGCCGCCGCGAGGAGGACAGAGGCACCGTTCGACGCAGCGGTTCGTGAGGCGCGTTCTGTGTTGGATATCACATCGACTACTTTAGTAAAGAATAGAGCGGTAAGAAAGAAAAGACATACGTGGTGAGGTTGCAGTAGGGAGCTCGGAGGGAAGATCGGAATCTTCAGATGTTGAGTCGTCGGAGAAGTCTTGGATGGGAGCTGGTGCGCCGTGGGTCGACATAGGGATGATACGGAGGCTGGAATTATCGAGGAGGAAATGATGAGAGGAGAGGGCTGGGGCGGGCGTAGAATTATAAGAGAGAGCACAGATGAGGCAACGAGGCAAAAGTCATTCCGCGGAAGGGGCAAAAAAGGAGTTTAGGTCCGCCACGGCGAAAGTGCATTTTTGATATACGGAGATTGCCAATGATGAGCGGCCCGGAACGCGTTGGAAACGCTAAGGATAGATGACAGCAACCAGGGCACGAGCATAATTCTGGACTACCGACCAGCACAAAACAAGGAATCTGACGAACTCGTCGAGGTTGAGAAGACGTCTTCAAATGGATCGAGGGGGAAGAAGATGGACGGAAAGAGATCATAACCGAGAGGTGGGATGGTCGACGAGTTGCTAGCCAGATGGACCCAGGAAATCCATGAAACATGAGCGCTGAACGTGGGTCGAGGCAAGAAATGATTGAAAACGAATACAAATCGAGGAAGTCGAAGACGAAGCGAGTGAAAGGGTGACCGATTCCCACAGCTCTCGCAATGCATTCAGGACAATCGATTCCCTCGCACTAGTCACGATAAATGGCTAGTACCAGAGAAACGACGGCCCAGTGATGACGCGGAGCCGAGTGATGTGTATGCTGAAACACGAGATACCCTTGAAGCTAGAAGCGAGGCCCTGATTGCGACCAGACAACGTGGTGATCGTTGCGTTGCTGCGACGGCAATAGAGGGAGTACAAAGCAAGAAATGATGGGAGGGCACCAGTTGACTCCATCGAAAAGCGCAAACGGGCGGAGTCTGAATTCCAGAAATCTGGCTTGCTACGGGCAGCCCGAACGAAGAGTCGGATATCGCGCATCATCTCGTATTTCGCCGGATAAAGCAGTGCACGCGACTGCCATGCATTCTCTCTAATCTCGATGCGTTTTTCCGAAAGCTCGCTTGCTGGTCTCCGACGGTCTTCTAGCCATTGTCCAGTCCAATGCCCAGATCCTTCTCTTTTGAGTCTTAAGTCTAATGTTTCAGCCTTAGCCTATGCCCTGCATGCGTTCTAATATCCGAATGCTTCTGGATCCAGGGCGCAGTGTCAGGTAATCTAAAAAACTTCCGAGCGAGCGAGAGCCGAGGTCGGTATATCGGGGCGCCGTCAGCTCCTCTCGCCCGAATTATTTTTCGGCCTTGACGCTCATGAGTTGCCGTTCACCCCAAGGCAGAACCAATATCCTATCTTGAGTCTGCCGGAACAATATTTTTAAGCATGTTTTTCCTCGGTTCGTCACCATTGGCCCATCAAGTAGCGTCTTTCGCCGATCGCGATCGGCGATTGGAAGCAACTCTTCACCTTTCTCGCAATCAAGAGTGCAATAGCGGACTTTGTCTTGACAGCCATAAAAAGATATGTGCCATACCGAACCTAATCCCCAGATGTTCAAAGCTGAATGTCCGACAATACTTCCGAAATTGTGTATGTGGTCCGTTCCATAAGCTCGAAACAATCGTCCTCAGTCGATGTATACTGACAGACACCAATAGAATAATTCCCCTTTCTTGACCCCTGCCCTAATTAGCCGGATTTTGATGCGAGAGCTTGTTTGGACCACGCCCTTTACGCCTGAACAAAGGGGAAATGGGATAAGGGTATCATCAGTCATCCCGGTCGTGAATCCAGATCCTACGCTAAATCTGCTCACTTTGGCGGAGAAACACAAGTCAGCACCTTTGCTAAACATCGTGTACATGTGTTGGACCCCTCAGCTTTGAGGCACTTCTGCCGAGCCTCTGTGGAGAGTCGTCCCTTCAACAGCCCGGGCAGCCAGTTGGGCTCAAGAACGTACTTCGACACGTATTGCAGGCAATCCGCGCTCTTTGGACAGGAGTGTGGGGTGAGCGCGATCTCAGGGTATCGATCTCAGGATCGATGGCGTCCAGAACGACGTCGGCCTCCGGCGGAGACTGATGAAGGGTAGGTGTCTGAAAGTCCGTCGCTGGAATATCTTGAGAGGAGATGGCTAGTTCAGCAGAGGTCCAAGTCGCGGCTCTCAGTTTATACGGTGCTCGTTCTTTCGCAACACGGCTCTCTACGCTCTCGACGTCATTCCCGTCTTCATCGTTCGCCGGAATCAGCTCTTGGCCTTTCATTAACTTCAGGGCAGATCGGACAAGACTGTTTAATGGCGACTCACCCTGAGACATCGATAGCGCAAAGCTTCGGAAGTAAAGCTAGGCTCAGAAGAATACAGACATGGACTCAAGAACATACGCTCGAAATGTGGTGCCATGTTATATATGTAGACTGGAAGACACTATACATCCGTCGTCCGCGTTTCGTGAGAAACTAAATTAGGAACTTGAGACGGGAGTACTCTCAAAAGTACAAGATAGATCCAGGGGCATATATCGAAAGAAGCCGAAGTTGCTCTCGTAATTCCCGGAATGGGTCTGACGTGCCGATCAAAAGGCTTCGGAGAAGAGCACGGACGATCGCAACGTGCCCGAGAATGTGAAACTGATCACGGATTCCAAAGATGGAGATCCTAGTTGCGACTACTTTTCTCCTGACGACACAGGAAGTTAATCTCATCGTTAATGGGCGTTTCTCTTGTTATAGCACGGAACCGAATATTCTATGGATCAACAGACGCACGGTGGGACATCCCGTTGGGAGCTTGAAGCTTTCGACGAGAACCTTCTCTAGCTATAGAACTTATGCCATCAGATCCTCATCCTTCAGTGTATTGACACTCCCCGATCATTGTGCCTCTGACCAGAATGGCTCAAATTAAAATGCAGAAGCCCTACCGTTGTCATCTTTCCTTACGTCGGATTGTCGTACTATCCCACAGCCCGGAATTCGGACCGGGCATTTTTGTTGATCTTTTGCATAGCATAGCGTATAAGCCGTCCGTTGTGTCCAATACATTTGCTTCAAATATAAATCACAAATTATCCTGGCACCATTTAATCTTTCGCGCCACCGCCGGTTACGGCCCACCGCGACTTCGGCAGCATTTTTGCCGAATGACTCCGGGTGCGCGTCTTTACAGCGATCTCTCACAACCCTCATCATGGCGACGACTAAACATCGGGTTCCGGGCAAACAAACCGTATACTATTTCCCGTCGTTTGTTTCAGAAGATGAAGAGACCTTTCTCTTGCGAAAGGTACTAGTGATCCGCGTCTCTGAGTTCCCTGAACTTTATACCACTGGCGCCGTGGCATGACTGACATCTGCTGCTCGTATGAACGGATGTGGTCGCCCATCTCTCTTATCATATCATTCATGGCACTACACAAGTGGATACTTACCCATTCCTTCCGCCAGATATCTGAATCACCTCTTCCGAAATGGAAGAGTCTTGCTCGCCGAAGGTTGTGGCTCTATTGATATTACACCTCACTTACCTGGCAATCTGACCTTGATCTATCCTAGGCTGCAGGTGCTGGGTGAGACGCGCGTGATACTTTCACAGTCTTCTGAACTAAAACGTGAAGGAATTTTTGTTGATTCGCCTTGTTTGTGACCCAGGAGGAGAGATCACGCCAAACGGCGCTCTGATCCCTCAAGATCTACCGGACTGCGTCACTTCATAGTCAGTTAGTCTGCATTTGCCGGTTTCAAGTCCTATTTATGGCCAAACTTCTTCGGTTTAGTCCGCCCCTGATAGGACGAATACAAGCCCTTGGTTTATTCGAGGCGTCGAAACATGGGAAACCAAACCATATCATCGTGAACGAGGTACGCAGATCTCTTCGGTTGCTGCGCTTTTTCTCATGGAAAAAAAATATAGTATCTTCCGGGACAGGGCATCATGGTAAATTGTATTTCTCAGGCCTATTAGCCCGCTTCTCGTTCTCACACTACTGCAGCCGCACCAAGACGGACCCGTTTATCACCCCGTTGTCGCTACGATCAGCTTAGGATCTCATGCGGTATTTCACTATCATTCGTTTGAGAATTCCAGCACGCCAGACGCGCCTCCCGACTCCGGAGAACCTGCCGATCCGTCTGCGGTTTCCCCACAGTCCATGTCTGGGAAAGCCGCCGCCCTCCCCCAAATCGGCTCTATCGGACAGATTCCAATAATGTCGTTGTTTCTCGAGCCCCGCAGCCTAGTCGTGACAACCGGTGAAATGTACACCGATCACCTCCACAGCTTGGAACCGGTGATCGAAGACATTTTTCTTCCAGGAGGTCAAGTCATATATGGTCGGTCCACAGGCAACCCTTTGAATGTGAGTGAGGTTGAGATTGCGAACAAAGATCTGGTAGCTACGGAGGCGTACAAACAAGCGCTGCAGGAGGGTGGTTCCTTGACTCGGGGCACCCGAGTTAGCATGACATGCCGTGATGTAGAAAGGGTCTCAAAGTTCATGCACAAGAGCATCTGAATCTAGGGAGGTTCGCAAAACGACGGCCGTGATCGCCAGTGGCATCCCTGACGCTTCGAATCCATGAGTTTCTCACACCTACTTCGTCATGCAGATCAGTTGATCGAGTCACACGCGGGAACAAATTTGATTCCGTTGGGCAATACATATCTACAGGCACGGAATATGTACGAATTTGTATGACAAGGAGTAAACCAGACCTTTCTTAGCGAGCTTTGCAGCCAGCTATGGCGGGTGAATAGCATGCCATAAATTTAATCAATCTTCCCTGTCTTAGTACTTAACCGTTCCACGATTGAGGAAGGCAAGCAGTTTGCAGGGGGACTAAATGAAGCATCGCATACGTGAACAAAAGTCATCACCAAGACAGGCCGTCACGATGCATGCTTTGCAAGCGCGGCGGCGGCGGTTCACTGACTTCTCTTAAAGCAGACTGCCGCGAGAATTGATCGAAGATGACGCCGTCTCTCGCCAATGATGAACACCGTTTTATGGGCGTCACTTAGGAACTCGATGTTGTGCGCCTTTTTCCGCCATGGCATTAAGTCAACGAAGAGACCGGAGAACGGAGAACGCTTCCTCCCCCTGTAAACGCAGTTCCGGGGCCTGTGAA
The DNA here is from genome assembly GCA_001630475.1 of Sistotremastrum niveocremeum HHB9708. NCBI lineage: Eukaryota > Fungi > Basidiomycota > Agaricomycetes > Sistotremastrales > Sistotremastraceae > Sertulicium > Sertulicium niveocremeum. The sequence goes on from KV419401.1 coordinate 424,865, forward strand.
AGACGTTGAAGGCCCCGCGGTCACTAATCAAGGGTGGACACGCTAACCCTTCGATAGAACAACGCAGTATGAAGGAGTTGACGTGTGGTAAAAGACAGTTGGGGATACGGTGCCTGATTGTTCCAATACACACGAAAAGGGGAGACGCAGTAAGCGCTTTGAACTTTGATGTTTGCTTTGAGCGATTCCAGATGAAGTGATCTGGTAATGTCATGAAGTTTCAACGTTTCAGGCTGACGGTGAAGGATGTGCATATCATGGTGGTACGTGGCAAGCTGCGTGGGAGCGAACCGCTTCGATACAGAACCGCTATAGTACTAGTCTCGGCTTCAACACAGCGTATCTCCGACTCCGACAAGTGTTTACGTTGAAAAAGGTTTAAGAGCACAGCAAAGACAACGGTCTCCCAAGACATCTACTTGGACAGAGGTAAAGGAGAATCTCAACGGATTGGTGGAGGAAAAACAGGGAGCCATATACGAAAGCCTACGAGCTTCGTGATCGGTTCCCACCCTCTCACGGCGCGTGCAGGCATCGTTATCAGAACGCTTACCTACTATTAAGGTAGTCCCACGTAAGGTGAAGTGCAGCAAGGTGCGAGGAAGGAATTCTCGATCAATGACGCGTCGTTACAACGAAGGATCAAACCGCTGGGAATTCTGGGGTACCCGCCGACTCCAAGACCAAGACATCACCTTCTACGGTGCAGGACCCTAAGGGCATCGTTGATCATTAGCATGTGTTGATCAATTTTGACGCATGAAGGGGAAACAAGCTTGTGAAGAGTCCACAGTGCATTGTTCGCAGCAACGAGCTTTGATGAACTGGATCCGGTTCAAATTCTTGAGAGCCTAATGTGATTTTCGCGCTCCACGCCCCAGTGCTTCGGAAGTTTTTGGTCAAGTACCTCGTGTCCGAAAGGCACCGTGTATACAAGAGGAAAACTCGTATAAGGGTCGATTTTCTATCACGTCGTTTCGGAGATCGTTGTCAATACGTATTGGATGTCATTTGATGTGACCCTTAATTTCTTGAGTAATGATGCAAGAGCACAAGGAGGGTCTTAGTGACATTGGATGAAGGAATTGAGACCGAAGGCCCAAGCATTGAAAAGCTTGCAGGCAAAACCTGTCTTGGGGCAGCGGCGATCGGCGTGAGGGGCGTCTTGAAAGTGTTGCAGCCAAGGAGAGTTGTTGAACGCTGCGATCGACAAAGAAAAGACGAGCCAAGATAGGAGTGGGCGGAAGAGACTCGATAGAAGGATGCATGGGAACCTCGCCTCAAAGATGAGGACCGACAACAGGGCAGCGACGAGCGGGGGTTTAGTTTCCATATGTGACGGCCAATCTCACAAACAAGCTACGTTCATCGAGTTTCTCAAACATGGGACTGAATTTTGAAGTTGAAGAGAAACGGGAGCAGCTACATGCAAAGCGAAAGCAGACTTCCAGGTGATATTGTTGACTTGTGCCAAAGGGTCAAAGATCCAGTAGAAATAGTCGAGTAAGACATACGTTGGACGCCGACTCATCCACGTTTGATGTTCAATTAAGAGTCTAAGACAGGGTCTGAAGAACCAAGAGCTGGCGTTTGGGGACTCTGAGGATACTCTGGCTAGCAGGAACTATGCATGTTATAGTCAAAAGATTTGGGAGTGGGTTCGGGTGAGAACTGCTTCCAAAGTTCGAGGCAATGCGTTGGGAGCCAAGTGAGGTGAAAGTTTGTCGATGAACGCGTTCGGATAATGCCGGTATGGCGCCGAAGCGCCGGTTCCGCGGTCCTTGTTGGTCTTCGTCTTGGCGACTTGGAAGTTGGAACACATACAAGGCCGAGGAGAAACCCAAGCCACCTCGGGTTCTCCCAAGGGTTTTCGGGAGCTCGCGTTTGTCAAATCCGCAATCGGTGCTTCGTTTTGCAACAAGAACGATATTGATGGCAGTACATTCTGTCATTCCACGTGATCCACCGGGCTTTTGTTTATTTCCCGGAAGGAAAGTGATGCCAATTTCGTCAGAAAGTTCGTGAGCTGATTGTGAGGCGCTGAACGGAACTTTATCTTGACCGTGCTATGATGATGATGAGATGGGCCTTCGGTAGGGCACAGCTTGACTCTTCATTGACTCTGACTGCTGGCGTTCTGTTACATCTGTTGCTATGAGCGCACATGCAGGGGCTATACAGCTTCATTCTCAAGGCTTACAGATGCCTCCCATCACAGAAGCACATGGAAAGCCAATTTTATCACGACTACGCTAACCAAGAAAAAAAAGCAACAAGAATGATGTTACAAGAATTCACGCGATGAGTGGTCCAGACAATGATGCATAAGCTACACAAAATCAGACACTTAATTTTGTCGTGGAGATGTGCCTTCAAGCTCGTCCAATTCTTGTCGTAGTTTTCGAATCTCCTCACTAAGCGAATTGTTAGTATTCGAGTCACATAGGTAGAACAAAGCGCTTCACCTCCAGCATCTAAATGCCCGGGCGTTGGTAATAAGCAAATGCGTATAAGCGATAGGTAGATGGGAAACATTACCTTATAAGTTCACAAGCCATCATAGTAGCATCCGCAGACCCTCTGGTATCCATATGAAGGATCGCTAGGGGCACATTGTCCCGGTCGTATTGTTTAATAGACTCCATCAGAGCCTTAATTTGCTTGAGGGCGTCTGATTTCTTCTTCTGGGCTCGGGATTCGGTGGCTTTTTGAGCTTCTCTTCTCCCGGAATGGGTACCATTGGAGGTTCCTGCATGAGTACCATGCATTACCAGACCGTGGGTTGGAATTCCGGGAAGTCCGGAAAGTCCGAGAGCGGGAGACGCCACTGGGCTATCGGGGAACGCGACTGGTCCTCGCACTAACCTGTTTCAGTCACCGTGAGAGATTTAGATGCCATATCATACTCACAAGGGTCGAAGTAAGGACCTGAAGACGGAGTATTGGAGGGTCCATAAGACACCCGAGTGAAGCGTTCAAGTTGACACTGTGGGCAAGTGCGATGAAGGCCACAATTTGGGCACACGAAAGGGGCGGGATTGTTATGGGCCATTGGGCTCAGGAAGAAGACAAGTAGAGTCTCGTTTCGCTGCGCAACGAATGCTATTTGACTGAAAGACAACGTGTATGCCACTGCGAATTGTACCGCGGTGCCGAACGGAAGGCCAGGCATTGGAGCTACACCTGGCCTTGTATTTCACTATACATCAACACAACATACTGCATCATAGCACGGACGATATTCAGGAGCGAAGTTCTTGGACTCAGGCATGCGAACGGGGAGGCAGCACAGCATCTTTTGGAGAAGATGGGGAAGACGACGTATTTTCGGGGTTCTCAGCGCTCGGCTCTAAGAAAACTTCTCCGATATCTCGTTTCTATAGCTTTGAGGGACTGCTGATGATTCGACTGGCTTCCTGGCAAAGTAGTACTGCAGGCGAAGCCTGGAATCTCCAAATTGCCATTGTTGAATTACTAGTTTTCTTCAGTTTTCTGTCAATGTTTGCGAAGATCTGTTCCTAGATGACATCAAATCTCTCCTCATCAGGAACTGTATGCGTGAGCCGCACAGCCTTTGCTCGGCGTCTGTCGACGCGTGGCGGACACGTTGCGGTGAATGCACTTTCTCTCTTCTCAGTGGATGCATTATCTGAGAAGGAGAGAATCTCACAGTAGACGGATACGCATCATCGGAACATCAACTGCGGATCTTTCCTCCTCACAAATAGCCAGCATTGACATTCTTTCAGTCGGTGATAGACAGACTGTGCGATGCAGCGGCCAGAATCCGATAGTAATGAAAGATAGGGCCAATGTTTCCTTCGACTTCGACGCCGCTACGTTGCCAGTAAAGGGCATTCTATCCTGGTTAAGAAATTCGCGGTGACTTGAGAACTTGCCGGGATTTTCGCACGACAAGATTGGGGTCGTTCTTCCCAGAGCAGGTTGAATGCTAGGATCATCGCACCGCCACAGAATGTAGTTGGAACGACGAGTCCCTTGATCACGCCCATTCCACGAGGAGAGAAGCAAGTTTGACAGGTCGGACAACAATCCTGGGAGATCCGACTGCAGTTCCTTATAGTATGAAGGTTTCACATCTTTCGACCAGGTCAAAGCCTGAGACCAGGAAATCGAATGTCACTAGGAAGTGCTTGAGGCCGATATTGACCCAGTATTGGGAATGTCGTCGCCTCTTTCACAATACTGAAATGTCGTTGGATTTCACAGTGGAACTTGGATCAAGAACGATACATTCTGAGACGACGAGAAGACAGCAATAGTCGATCCATGCACCATTTCGGCGAGATCTCGAAGACTTCCATGGCGAACAGATGCGTTTCAAGGAGTGGGATGTAGCCAATAGCATGATCGTGAGGTGCCTGCGAATGATGCCATCCGAACGTTAGATCTGTCGTGAGTCAGTAAAGGCCATGCACGATAAATTTGACGGTTGACGCACTCGAGCCAATCAGACCCCAGAAGGAGCTCTCAACAACGTGTATCTCTTCCCGAACCTGTCCCAAACGCCTGCATGTTCGCGCGATCGATGGGTGGATGAACTTGAAGCTACATTGATGGCCACAACAAGGCTGGATGACGTGGGGGTATCGCAATGATATTTCCTAGGTTTTCCTTTCATAAGAGTACAAGACATCTGGAAGACATTGCCAGCCACAAGGATCGCAGACTCTGAGTCAGATAGGATGGAGTCACCGAGCTCGAGGTGGCTGTGGCTGTTCCGGCGGCGGCCAATCGGAAGCCAACTTTTTTCACTTGCCCCCATCTCCGCCCATCGCCCAGCGAGTCATCAGCATCTCTCCTTGCCACTTCAGTACATAATCCCTTTCAAAATTCCGTACGCATAAGACTCTGATCTCATTGACATCAAATATCTAATCAGGATCGCCAACGATCTTATCTAGACCCATCATCATCGAAATTCTACATCCATGTCGAAGTCGCAGTTCTATTTGTCGCAGTGTGATAAGGCGGCGTCCAAGTCGCCGATGTGTTTTACTCTGGGAGCCGTCCTTGTCAAGGGCGGAAAGATAATCAGCTCTGGATATAATCATCACAGGCCCCATTATGACGGAGGCGAAGTCGGACGCCTTGGAAAGGGGCATCGCAAGCCCGTGAGCATGCACGCTGAGATGCATGCTATCTTCAATGCTACTGGCATGTCCCCGGCGTTCAAGAAGCAGGTTCAAGGGGTCGAACGGCGGGTCCCTCAGAGAACACATTATCCCATCGCTCCCAAGGTCCCTGGACCAGATCCACGGCGCCTTACAGGTGCCTCATCGCGGGCACAACGACCGATTCACACACCCAGCACGTCCATCCCAGCCGACGAGACCGTCGCCAACGGAGGAGACCAACAGCCCCGCCGCATCGAGTCTGCCGGCAGCAAGCACAACAATAATACCCAGCAGCCCAAAGTTGAAGGACCCACGACGCAAGACCAAGAATTCGAATTCGAACAGTCCTTCTACTTCTCACAGTCACAGTCATTCTCGCAGTCGCAGTCGCAGCCCAAGTCCCTCGGAGGATCAGTGCGCTCCTACGTGCAGTGAAGGCTCCAAGCTCTGGGAGTCGCGGCGGCGCGATCCCCGAGTGAACGGTGCTGATATATACGTCGCCCGGTTCACAAAGAGCGGTGTTGGGCCTGCAAAGCCTTGTTGGAGATGTTTGGAGTGGTGTCGCTGGGCTGGGGTGAAGAGAATTTTCCACTGGAACGGCGACACCGGGAAGTTTGATGTGGTGAAGGTGAACGAAGCCCAGGGAGAAATGTATGAGACTCATGCCGATGGGCGTCTGTATGCTGGTCTGGTAGGTCGTTTTCCATCCTCGTTATCCTCTTTATTCTGACAACGCTTTTTAGGGCTGGTAAAAATGGTGGTGTGGCTTGTAATATCCGTTTTATTCTGTCTCTCGTTTCTGTCCCTGTCATTGTAACTGTTTTCTTGTGCAACTCTGAGACCATATTTATTGCACTGTAGAGTCCGTATGACCATATAGATCGTCATTTTCGAGCGCCCATATGGCTGTCTCAGCGTCACCGAGCGAGACCGCTCCGTCTGCTATAGCATTTGGATATCAGGAGCGCCGTTGTGGATATCGGATCGTCTTTGAAAGCTCTTCTTGTTGCCACACCGTGCGCTCCCAAACGTTCCCAGACATCAGTCAGCATTTCTAGAACATCTTGGCTTATCGGATATTCCGTGCGAAATGTATAAATCTGAGTCTTTGAAGAAGCATTGGATTCAACAGCCTCTGAATCATCTCTAATCGTCCTACATCGCCCAACTTGATTGAACTCAACATGTCGCCTATCAATGATCTGCCAGTCGAACTCCTAGCAGAGCTCGTTCAGGACTTTTCTTTGAAAGACTTATTAATGTTATCGCAAGTGAGTACATTTTCCGGGTCAAAGAGATATTGGGCTGAACTGACTCAAATTGATTTTGTAGACCTCTCACAACCTGAGAAATACTTTGATAGCATCTCCATTCCGGCACGTCTGGCGTAGAGCCCATGATTCTTATCTCCTTCCACTGCCTTTCGGTCAGACTTTGGATCAAGTCGATGGAGCGCTGCTACCTCTCTTAGCAGCTCAAGCCGTAACGTTCGATTGGAGCTGGAAAGACGACACAGTACCTGTGAAGTCTTTCCGAGCTATATCGCCGGACAAAATATCGTCAGAACAGATAAGCATTCTTCCCGGCGGACGATGGATACTACGCATGAAGAGCATGGATAGGACAATCATCCTACAGGACTTGGAATCCCCTCTCGAGGAATCAAGTGTGAAGCTTGATATCCACGGTCGCATCTATTCGACCGCCTTCGAGTCGTTAGACAATGGGGCGACTGTCAGGCTTGCCGTCCTGAGCGGCTTTAAGAGTCCAGTTCAGGACCATTCACTCGCCGTCTATTCTGTCCATTTCATCTCTTCCGACTCGAATCACGTTCAGGCCCCTCAAATCACCCTGGAGCAGACTATCAGCATCCCTGCCAGTTTCAGCAGAACAATCGCCCTCAAAGGCGATCTCGTCGCCATCTATGGCGTTGCGAGTCCCCGTATCGTGAATTGGAGGAAACGCCTTGGATTCTTTCTCCATCGCGGCCCGGTTTACTGGCATACAAATCCTGAATCCAAAGACGAATCGGCAAAGAAAGGATGTCGACAGGTGCGTAACCCTTCTCGGCCTCATAGATGCTCGCACTGACATGAGAGTGCTGCTTCTTATAGATGTATTCTATTCCCGAATTTGCTTTTCATCCGACTGACCGAAAAGCAATTATCCCTATATCGAATTTCCGCGGCTCAGTCGTCACTTTCGTCGATATTCCACCTGATGAGGACATGCCTTCTCTGGACTCAGGATGGCTTCGACTTGACCTCGAACACAAAGTCTTTTTGTGCCTAGAAGACGGGGATTTTATATTCGGTCCCATATTCAGGCCTGAGATTTACCGAGCAAGTGGGTCCGATATCGCATTTGGTTATTCGCGTCGGCAGCATAACCCAGCATCGGGGAATACGAACCCTTACTTCACTATCCGTCTTAAAGATTGGAAAGTGAACGAAACCGAATTCACACCCGAGGCGGTACTCAGCGAAGAATCGATCATTCCCGGGCCTGAGAGTGGTGTTCGTGTCGTGGACATTGTGTTCGGCATGCACTTGTTGAACTGCGAGGGTGACGTCTTTACCCCTTGGAAGTTGGTTCTTCCAGAACGACCCCCTTTGGCCCTGTCTTTGTCTTTGCCTGACGAAGGCTGGCGCGGGCTAGACAAAAATGCCCTAGAAATTAAAGCTTTCGATCCGGTGTATAAAAAAATCTTTGCAGTTTTTCGGGGGACCCTCTATCTTGTACAGTACTAATTGCACTCATAATGTATGAGGTTAGCGAGCTATATATATATAATCATGGATGATGACCTTGGGAGTGGGTTTCGGCAACGCAGTTCGGATGTCGTTTCTGCACCTCAACCATCCAGTCCTAGGCTCGTTACATTTTTGGAGAGCACTACGTGCTCAATCGACCACTTATCATGCTGCCTTAGCTTCTTTAATTAAATCTCCTCCAACAGAATGGATCGCCGTGTCCAATGGCGCCGAAACTGACGCGCCATGTCTGAAGATGGAACTAGACGACGAAGAGTTCGGTCGGGGTCACATTGGACGTGTATTCAAAGGTCGATGGCCTTCCCAAGAGCCTGAATCGGCCGGCCTTGGAGCGATCGTGAAGCTAGTCTATCCAACGGGGCCGCCAGTGGATACGTTCCGCCCCCTCTATCCGAAACAAGAGCAGGAAAACGCGTCAAGGCTATTCAAACTCCTAGAACACGAAGCTCTTCTATATCATTCTAATCTATCTTCTACTGGAGGTCATGTCACTCCGATATGCTATGGATATTTCCTTAGTCCAACAGCCGCGTGTCTCGTATTGGAGGATTGTGGATCTGCCCTAATGTTCCCGTACAGAAAATTACCCCTTGAGGACAGGTAAGCATATTGAATTTGACATTCCGATACATGATTTCTGACGACCAGTTTCCAAGACGAATTATATTTGAACACCAGCGGCGGCTCCATCAGGCAGGCGTCTCGCATGGAGACTTTGCTCGACGGAACTTTGTCAAAGGAGCTGGCGGGATCAGGATGATAGATTTCGACAAAGCTGAGCTACATGAATGCCCTGAATCCCGTCCTACTGGACCAGGGCACGAATTGCCGACGCACTGTCCCGAATTGCGCAAGCTCAGGAAGAGCTTGAGACTTGATAGCTCGGTCTCGACGAGTGATTCGAGTGCATTTCAGGTTTGGGAGGGTGCACAGTAGTGTAAGTCATCAAAACCATCGTGACCTCCATTGATTGATGATAATGGCACAGTAGGCAAGACCAAGCAAGGAGCCCGGTGTTGCTTTCCACGCCAATTGACACCCCGTCAGCGCGTTTCCTCCCGCACGCAGCCCCCCCCCCGCGCCCCGCGAGAGGAAAGTCCTCATTCGGACTTCCCGGGCGCGGGAACCCTGCGACACTGTTGCGGGATCTCAAAGACGCATCGGAATATCAAAGACTAGAACTTGGAGATCATCATGGTGCTTGCATTAAGGCTCCATGTCAATGTGACTGGAAGAATTCGGGTCGGATCCGCATCTCGAAGGGTGCGTTCCCTCAAAAGACGCAGGATTGCTGAAAGGCGTGATCGTTGATGGGGGAAGCGGAATGAGGTCGTGACGAGCATGGCGAGCCAAGATGGCTCTGGCCAGATCTTCGGTCGCAGGGCTTGTCGGTAGAAAAATCAATGTATAGTCCTCTCTGCGAGGCTCCAGAGCAATGCAAAGTTCCAGAAAGTTGAAAATTGCCGCCGGATTGGAGAAAGTAGAGAGGTCCGACTGATCGACGTAAGGGACCACTGCATCAGAAATCGACTCCCATCCGTGCCAAGTGGGGTTTTGAGCGATATGAGCGATCAAGGGCGAGAAATCGACCCCAACAACGAGCGCTGAAGGGTCTTTGAATAGATATCTCAGAACATAAGGGATTATCTGGTGGTTGACATCTGCTCCGTTTTGAAAGAGCTCGTTCACACCGACAAGAATTCCGGTTTCATGACCTTTCATGACAAACTCCACCGATCGACAATCCAAAAATGCCGTGGGACGGCTACGGAGGAGAGATCTCACGAATGAGACAGGTTCGACATGTGAGAGGATTCGCGAGACTTCGTCGTTCCCAACGAAAGCGAGCCTATCGCAGTATTGAACAGCTTCAGTAAATAAATGAGATCTTTCCCCTATTTGTGCGTCTTGATCGTACGTGCATACGATTTTAGCAATACAGGGTGCAAGCGGTAGAGTCCCAACTTCCATAAGATCGTAGTTATACGGATGGCAGGATATGATGGTAGCATAGGCAGGGAGGTCATCGGGACAAGAGTAGTGCTTCGCGATAAAGGTACTGAAGTGGTCGACCTGCAACTTAGGAGCTGTATCCTCAGTTGAATACCAAGGATGTTTTTCGATGAACCGAGCAAGGCGATATATCTGGGATTTGACAGTCTCTCGAACACGAACGGATGTGTCTGACGCCATCAATCGAGTGTATGCTCGCTCCAAAAGCTCGGTTGAGCTCTCCCCGTATTGCAGCCATGCAGAGTATGAGAACGACTGGACCGCCCGGTCCAACAGTTTTGGATCGTTGGCTTCGGAGATTAGCTGCATATACGTATTGAAGAGATGCTTTCCGTTGTGACATTGGACGTGCACTCTCCAATCCCACAACCATCGCCGATTCACGAAGCCTATGATCTTGACAATGAATTTGCTCAAGAGGCCTTCGAATGGCGAACTCTCGAACCGAACCGCGTGGATTGAAGATGCGAGGATCGTGCCGACGATCACAGCTGAGAGTACTATGCCGAAACTCCATGCCACTTGCAGAGCTACGGCATCTTCATCAAACGAAGTGGCGAGGTTTCGGAGTTGATAGAGGAGACCTGTGATGAAGAGAGCGATGGAAAGGAGAAGCGACCAGTAGAGGAATCCTATGAGAGGCTTGATCCATACGTTTGCTAGTCTCTTCCGTTGTTCGTGTCGCATTGTCCTTTCTCGATGTGTTTCGCCGGCTGGGCGGCTCAAGAGTTTGCCAACCCACTGACGACCAAGTACACAGAGGACCGCATTGCACATCTGATTCGGTATAAGCGCAGTCTTTCAATGATGTTTAGACAACCAACTCACAGCTGTCATGAGCGACATATAATACAGCGCGCAGACATTCTGGTCAGATGACGGTGGCAGCGGGCCCCGTGAATCAGCTGTCGTCGAGTTGCTCATAGCATTCGACGAGCTCGTCGGAGACAGCGCCTGGGTAGCAGGGACGAGGAAGGCCGTCAAAACTGTCAAGAAGATGGCAATCTATGAAATGTCACCATCTTCAATCCAATATCGAGTGTTCAGTCACTCACGAATACCAAGGACACGTCCATCAACCCTTTCCACTCATCAGCTTTCTCCTTCATGGTAGCTGTTGCGATTTCATACACTCCACTCCACATCTGTTCGCTCCAGACTGGATTTTCCTCCTCATCGTACGGCTGGTCGTCTGCACAGTCGTATCGTCAAGACGTCCATCAAAACCCCGGCTGGAGCAAATAGGGTTTGCCTACCTTTGACTGCATCCTTCACCAACATATCCAGTTTACTTCCATGATCCATCAATGTTTTCTTTTGCTCTTCCATGGTGGCATTTTGTTGCTCGATCAACGTTAGCAAGCGGTTGAACACAGGTGTGTCGAAAGGATCTTTGACGCAAGTCTGTTCTTGAGAGATTGACCCAGCTGAGGGTCCTGGCTGGGATAGCACGCTCATATTGGACTATAGACAGGACGTTCGCCTTTGTCGTTGACTCGCGACGGATTAGCTGACGGCGAGAGTTGCCAGAGAAGGTGGCCCAACTCGCTGCAAGTTAGCGCTCAGCGCTCGACCCTGCATAGCCACCGTGGTACATTCAGTTGACCATACGGTTTAACAAGGAATTGGAAGCATAGGAAGCATAGAATTATTGTCAGTGGCAGCGGTGAAGAAAATAGAGTTTCTTTGTCTGGTGACAATGTACTAGCAGCATGGCAAGTTCCGAGTCAACTCTAACACGTCCATATCAAACATCGACTTGAACCCAGAACGCCGAAAGATTTCCCCACTCCTTGATATCAGCGAAAGGAGGTTCTACGGCTCCTTCAGGCACGTTTGAAGGAGGCCTTTGACCCTTGGCGTGTCGAACAACAATCTCCACTCTCTGATCTGCGATCATACTGGAGCCGGATTGGGGCACCCACCCAGCTGCTTTGAATTGAAGGATGAATACATGATACTACGCGCAAAAGATCAGCTTCATGATCCGAGTGGTGCAAAGAGAAATTTATAGACGCACCCGAATGACAAGGTGCCAAAAAGTCGTACTTGGCGTCTGGTCCGGCTTAATCTTGATCTCCCCCTCAAATACCCTTCTATTATCATCCTGCGGGCCCGTCGCTTCTCTCGTAGTAGGATGCCAAAATACAGCCATCGATTGACATTGTGCCATTGTTTGGGGACCCATTGCCATATCTGTCTTTTTACGAGCTTCAAAGCCTGCGTTGACGATGCGTGTGAGAGTGATCTGGATGGATTCGGGGTTTGCGACGAGGTCTAGAGCTTGTTTGGATGGGGATTCGAGGATGAGGTAGACTGGGATTTGAGTTCCTCGTGAATAAACGAGCTGGATGAATATGAGTGAACATGAAACTCGATCGTGATGCCAGACGTACAGGTTTTGCAATTGACAGCTGAGAGAACATCGATCAGCGTCGGTAGAATTGGGGTACCAAGTAAACTCACTGTCGCAGTTACTTCAGCATCCTCGGTGTGGAATAGTTTGCCAGGGATTTTAGCAGGTGCGAGAGTGAACCATCCGTCTGGATCTGCATCAGGTCCAGGAGGCTTCGTTCCTTCGGAGTAAGCGATGCGACGTAAAGGAGATGGCTCAGGCGGCTGTTGAGCAGGAATGACTCCAAAATTCTTGCTGATCCTGGATCAGAATGAGCTACTGCTATCATGAAATCGCTCAAACGAAGATGAGTTACGCTGCGATGTTACGAAACAGTCCGTACGAAAGGTTGGCTGTCAGAGTGTAATTGAGTGATATTTCTGCTCTTCGTTCTACGAAGTGAGACGGGACGGGGAAGGTCTCGGTGATATTGGGAGCAGTGAGGACGTCGACGGTCAAAGGGAGCTTGATGCGGAAGGGAAAGCTGTATTGGCCTTTCCATTTGCCCTTAGCTTTCTCGCCGCTTGTATTAGTTGGAGGTACACCGTCTTTCTTGTTCCATAGGACCTGGGATTGATCGAGGAAAGGACTGTCGGATGTGAAGGCATTTTCGGAGTCTTTCCAGACCCTGTTCTGAGGATTGATAACGTCTCCAAGGACCTATACAGTATTGTTGGTCAAGACGAAGTTTGGAATGGGTAAAATGCTGGCGACTCACCCGAATAGATACAGAATGAAATGTAGTACTGTCTTTCAGATCAAGTTCAATAGATCCTACGATATCGTCTCCGGCACTGAAGATAGGCAAGCTGGTCAAAGATCTGGCAAGACTCTTCACTTTGAGCTTCGCCCATGGCCTTCCCGTCTTCTCGTCGCGAAGATCAAAGACGTGTTCGTTCAGTTGTATAGCAGACGTAGATGGAGTAGCTTGGTCCGGAGAAGTTTCTGCGTGCTGATTGTATGCAGGCAGGGAGTCGTGATGATCATCAGAGTCGTTGCGATTGACAGGGGCTGAATACGCTTGCTCCTGCTCGAGCTTTCCCATTTCTCAGATTGTTATTGAGAGGATGTCGACAGAAATGATTTTCGATAAGGATCGTATTCAAAGCCGTTCCAACAGGCCTTATACAATAAGTCAGGACTCCGAGTCGAAAGATAGCATGCGTTCGTTGACTGCGGTCTGACCTTTCCGAAGCATTACTGGGCTCATCTTCTGATCCTGGAATCATGCTGCTCTATCCAAACTTTCGGAGACCGCGTTCGTCCGTCGTCTTCCCACATGTGCAGCGGTAGCGTCGATATCGACGTTCGTCATAGGCAACAAGGAGAGAATATTCCGCAGTCTCTCAAGCGCTTACTCGGCACCGGTTATGATCTCGGACCGGTGAGCTTGTTTTCGGAATTTATGTCCGAGCTTTTGCTGACAAAGATGATGTGCTTGTCCACTGCAGAGCGCAAAAGCCATGGATGTTCTTGTCCTTCTCATGCAGCGGAACCCCGTTCTCGGACTAAATTTGAATTGCGAGTCGTTATAAAGAGAGCTTTTGTAATGCCGGAGGTCGTTCATCATGTCTAATTCCCTCCAGTCGCCCGATCCGGAAAAGGTTCGTTTCAATGTCTTGGTAGCAGCTTCATTGGCTTATAGAACGTCCAGGCTTTTCGAGGAGATGATGGAACATTTAAAGGAGCTCCTTCCAACGACCATAATGTAGTTGGGCCATCTGCTCTCGAATGGGATTCGCCTGCGGATCCCGACAATCCTAAAAACTGGAAAATGCGACAGAGAGTGCCTATTGCTGGAGTCATCATAGTCATCGGATTTCTCGCGTGAGCTACTCTCATCATCATATAATCAGATCAGTGTTCTGAAATAACCCCATCAATAAGTGGATTCATATCCTCAGCATCCGTCCCCGGAACACCAGGCACCCAAGCCGAATTCCACGTCCAGAATAAAATCATCGCGACGCTCCCTACATCTCTGTATGTGGTATGTATGCTCGAGTATTCTCCTGAGACATCGGCCTGACGTCTTCAGCTGGGTTTCGGTCTTGGTCCTTATGTTCTCGCTCCACTTTCTGAGCTTTATGGACGTAAAATTGTCTATCAAGCTACCATATCATCATTCACGCTCATCCAAATTGGATGTGCACTTTCCCCTTCGTTCGTTCCCCACATCTCATACCTCGATCTCGATTAATATCAGAGCAGGTTGCCCACTCTGATAATCCTCCGTCTGATAGCAGGATGCTTCGGATCCATCGCACCTTCGCTAGGACCGGCATCGATGTCTGATCTATTCGCCGCGCACGAGAGAGGAATATCAAACTCGTTACTCAGTATTGGAGTCCTGACTGGTCCTCCGATGGGAACAGTCATAGGCTCATTCGTGGTTTCGGCCAAACCATGGCCTTGGATATATTGGCTTACAACAGCATTGTATGCTACCTTCTCTGCGTTTTCCTATTTTAACTGACGTTCAACTAGTTCTGGGATCGTTTTGATAGCAAACGTACTCTTCTTCAAGGAGACATATGAACCTTTCATATTACGCCGACGTCTCCGAAAGCGTTCTCAACATACGAATCTATCTTCATCCGTCCCTGGTATCCAAGATGTGACAACGTTATTTCTCCGAGCCATCACACGCCCTTTGAGATTCATGTATACCAGTCCAATCGTCATGATTCTCGGCGCGTTCCAAGCCGTAAGACGACCATTGCAATATTTTATTGCTCGCCAGCTGACGCTTCGTATACAGTACTCTTTCGCAATGCTCTACCTCATCTTGGTATCTCTTCCCCTCTTATTCGGCTCCGATCATCAGGTCTCCAAATCGAACAACCTCTTCACATACAACTTTACACCCATCCAAGAAGGTTTATCCTACTTGGGTCTCGTCATAGGATTTATCCTTGGCGGTACATTTCAAATGCGAGCACAGACATTCATATATAGAACTCTAACGGAGAAAAATGGAGTCGGAAGGCCTGAATATCGTTTATTACCCATGACCGTATGACACCTTTATTCTGATTCGCCGCACCATACTGATTTGATTTGGTTGTTGTTTTGAAGATCAGTGCAGTATTCTTTCCCATCGGATTGCTTTGGTACGGTTGGTCGGCCGAAGCGCATCGTCATTGGATTCTTCCCGAGATCGGACTCGTCATATTCGCCTTCGGCGTCTTCCTCAACTTCGTCAGTCCTTTCTCATGGTCTACATTGAAATATCGAAAGCTGACGGTGGATGTAGCAATCCGTTCAATTATACGTCGCCGAGGCATTCATTCCATTCTCCGCTAGCGCTCTAGCTGCAATAACTTTATTGCGCTGTATAGCTGGCGCTGCGTTCCCTCTTTTCGGCCAAGCTATGTTCATCAAATTAGGGTGAGCTACTTCCCCATTGAGTCTTCATTTTAGAGCATAATTAATTCCGCGATACAGGTACGGCTGGGCGAGCACGGTGCTTGCGATGTTATTCATCCCCGCCGTTCCTGTTCCTTGGGTTCTCTACAGAGTGGGAGAACGCCTCAGAAATAGGTTCCCTTTCAAACCATGACCGTGACCGTGCGATCTACTTGGGCCACCGCCGCGTTGCATTCTTTCTTTGGCAAGTCATGAGTGAGGCGGGATCAAGTGACTCGGTGACTGGTATTGAAGGCGGTGTCCTTGACGTATTTACGTCACGAGGGTGCATGCTGATGATGGAGGGCCCATTGTTGTTGCATTCAGGGAGCAACTGAGGGGCGACGGGAGAATCAGAACGTTGAATGGAACTTGATCTTCTCAAGAAGGTCCGACCGGTGACCAGCACCAGTGACTGGCTCATCGTCAAACGAGAAAATAACGCGACAGAGCGAAAGTCAGCAATATTCGCCAATGGACGTTGAGTAGGTCATTAACACGAGCAGTTGGGCGGAGGAAGATGGATTAGAACAGGCGGTAGTTCCAGATGGGAGCAAATGAGGGCAGTGTATGCCGCAAACGTTCGAAATTGCGATCGAGTCGAATCGCTAAATGAGCTCGGAGAAGCCTTTTTAGGGAATCCCGAAAGGCCGAATAGCCGAGACTAGGCTCACGTGCGAGAACGAGGGGAGCACGCAAAGTTGCTCTCATTTGCCAGTGTGCATCGACTGCGTTTGTCGCTACCGCGATTCATTTCAATCGACTCAACCTAAAGATGCGCGCATTCTTGTAACTCTGTTCCCTCCCATCACCACCTCTTTAGCAGTTCCAATGGCTGCGAGACTCGTTCAGGTTGTCGCTGCTGTGTCTGCGCTTGGACCCGAACGATGGCGTCGGAATAATTATGGACCTGGATTGCCAGTGACGACTTCAACTACAACGGGAACAGCAGGGTCAGCGGCACCGACGGATAGTACGGCATTGTATACAACTCGGAGTGCTGGCCATGCGTATGATGATCGTGACGGAAGTAATTCAAGGCATTACGACTACGGAGCTACCAATGCTACAAATCACGATACAGAGCGGAGGCGGAGTGCCTCGAGAGATCCACTGCTCACGATTGAAGAGGACGCAGAAAGCATATGTTCGAGTCTCCAGGATAAAGATGATCCGCCCCGTACGTCTCCTCTCCTATCTTGTTATTTTATTTCTCCTGAATAAACCATTGTAACTGACCGATGGCACACAGAATCGTATAATTCTATGATCCTCAAGTATTCATTTGTACCATTATCATCACTCGCTGTATTCGTCGCTCTCGTCCTCATCTTCACACTCGCTCTCCGCGGTCCATCTGGCTCAAAACTCTGCTTCACAACTATCCTTCTTTGCATCTTCTCATCAATAGCAGCATGGACAACAGCCCACACACTCCGCCTTCCAATATACACACTCGCCTCGTACCTCTCCTTCCGCCGCGGCAGCGCAGCAATAATCCTAATTTCAAGCACATTCATCCAAGTCCTTCTCGCAGAATCATTGCGAGTTGGACTCTTCATCATTCTCCAACTCCATCTTTCTTCTGAAAAGGCTACTCCGAGTCCCCTGGAGGATGCCTTCGCAAGAAGTTGTTGGATTGCGCTCGGATGGGCGATCGCGGAGGTTACTGTGGGGGTTGTTCAGGGGTATCAGCAGCTCTTTCTGTATCAGGAAGAGAATGGTGACGAGAGGACTGTTCTCGTTGGATTGGAAGAGTCTGGGGCTGTATACTTCAGTGAAGAGCATGAGCACCAGGTCGGGAGTCCTGTGGTGCTCACGAACCAAGAGGGCCATGGTTCGAGAAGAAGCAGTCCGGCGGGGTCTATGTCTCTTCCGGAGTATATCCACGAAGAGCTCGACCATCTCATGGCGTTGAAACAACGTGCTGAATTGGAAGAAGTATACGGGTCCCCCATAACGGCATGTCCTCTCTCCTCTCTCCTAATTTTAACGGCCTAACAAAGCTTCAGGATATCCCCGTCTTCATATCGTGCCTCCAAAGAATCGACTCCATCCTCCTCTCTCTTGGACTCACCCTCCTCCTTTCCGCTTCCTACACCCTTCATCCATTCCTACACGACCATCCATCCCACCCACACGAACACCCCCTCCATCCACCCTCAAATATCATAAAAATTATTCCGACCTTCGGAGTAGTTGTCCTACTTCATACAGTGTTGTCACTGTTGTGGACTCCGGTTGTATTGCCACGGATTGGGATTCATAGTGCGAGTTATATCGCGTTGGTCGGTGCGCTTGGATCGTTGTGGGCAGGCCTATGGATGTGGGGCATTTTGGAGTGATCATCTCTTCAGATTTTAAATCTGAAGTGTATGAAGCAAAAGTCCTTTCGACTTGATGTCGGGGACAAAAGTATTTTTCTTTTGGTTTTAGTCGCTTTCTCTGATATTTCTGCATGCATTCATCAATCATGGTACCATACGAACTTCATTCTCATCCTTCCGTCTCTCTGCCCAATGACCGGTCTTCTGTTGCTCTTCAACTGCTGTTGTCTTGTTTGGTTTTGAGTGTACATTTCCTGGAAATACATGACCGGATGTATATTATTCCCTTGATGCAGAAAGGTACGATTAGTCAGCATTTGATTTAGAGTTTACGACGATCCCGGTCCGAGATGTGTAGCCGGAGCCGGAAAAAGTGGCGCCGCGACGACCCTGCTTCCCGGCCAGGGCAAAGGAAATGAAAAAGATTGACTTGTTGACGTTGACAGGGAAGTACAGGGATCGACTCAGTTTCGTACCGTCGTTTGCGTACAACGCATCCACAAGTAAATGGCCGGATTGGAAGCATTGGGGAAGCTAAGACTAGTTTGGATGAAAGACCAGGAACGACGTGTGGACTATTGGAGCCTCGATTCGATTACATACGACCAAGGAAGAATCTAATTTTCCGCTCGTTTCTTTTTTCTTCCACTCCCCACTCGCTATTCACACCCACAGCATCGTCACTGACATACTCTCGTTATGCCCAGATATCTTACATTGTCTTGCATAAGACATGCCGAGGTGAGCCACTGCACTCGTCGTAAAGTCGTTTGTCTTACTCGTGCGGCAAACCCGAAAGGCTCAATCAAATGTCCAACACGAATTCAACGTCAATCCTGACCCCCTCACCGACAATGGCCGAAAGCAGGCCTATTCTCTCGCCCGACGTTGGGCAGACGTCCCCATCGACATCCTCTATTCATCCGACCTCGAACGCGCAAAAGATACCGCATCAATCCTAGCCGACTTCAACACCTCCTCTCCAAACCACCATGTCCTCTTCGCTCTCGAAGAACAGCGGCACGGGAAAGCAGTCGAACAAGCTCCTTCTCACATGATTCAAAAACTGATTACTGGACGTTCGAAATGGGATAAGGAGATGTTGCCTGTGAGAACTCATAGGCCGCCGATAGGTGGAGAGAGTCTTGAGGATGTGAGGGAGAGAGCGAAGAGTGTTCTTGGAGGACTGGTGAGGAAGTATGGATTGGATATGGATGAACCACCTGCGGAATTTGAAGGACGATATCTTAACTCGAGAGAGAGGGCCATTCCGAGTGGCATACCGCACGTCGTCATTGTCAGCCATAATATTTTCTTGAGCGAGTTGCATGAGGTGTTGCAAGATTGGGATACACACCATTGGTCGAACTGTCATTTCAATAATACCGCATGGTGCGTTGGATTTATGGTCTCGAATTCCAGAGATCGGTCGAAACTGATCGGTGAAAATGAAGGTGCCGGTATATTATCCGTCTTGAGACCTCAGATGGGAAGCGTGTTGCTTCAAAACAGTTATCACCCACACCTACTAAACGGCCGACATGGATATAACTCCACGCCTATTTTATAATTGATTCATCTTTCCATTACCCCGGACCGCAACAGCATATTTCCATCACTGGCATCTCTTTCTCGTTCACTGCATATATTCTCCACCTGTGTCGAATTTCCCTCTTCCGCTTCACAATGAGCCTTACCTTCCCACCGAACTATGATGGCCAGTGCACCATGTCTGAACCTCATTTCAAAGCCTCCTCCAAGTAAACATATGACACCCAATATATCCCTTCTCAAACCCAGCTTCGGCATACCCAAACAAGTACATCCACTTCCTTAAGAAGACTTCCATAACTGCTGGATCTTCCAAATTTGACGCAGGTTGATCTTTGATTATTTTCTCGCGATATTGAGGCAAGCGAGTGGCCAGATTGAGAGCCCATGTACGTAAGGTTCGAGGATAATCTATAAGTATATATTCCTCATTAAAAATCCTGATAAGACGAGGATATAAGGGAGGAAAACATACGTGCAGAATGATTCTCGACGCATTCAAGTTGGAGTCGGGATTTCGTCGCCTTGGCTGCAGAAGTGATTAGAATCGTGGGAGATGGGAGGGTCCCGTTAGGCCATATGTATTTCCGACAAAAGTCTTCTGTCCTATATGATACTATCAGTATCAAGCAGTAAACAAGGCAGAAAAGGGAATCAACATACTGATATACGGTCCAGCGACCTTCGGGACACGTGGAAGTTGTCACTACTGCTGTAGCGTTCTGTGATTTGAGAGCCCAATCGACGAGCTTGAAATAAGTTTGATAATACTAAAATTCCCAATGTTAGTTCATCGGCGAAACAAAGAGGTGGAAAAGGGCACACTCTCGGCCCGACATGTTCGATCATCTCGATGCTCACAAAGGCATCGAAAGCCTTCTCAAAGGACCTCGGAAGATCTCGATAGTCACATAAATGAACAGTAATCAAGTTCTCCAATCCTTCGCTTCGGATACGCTCTTCGGCTAATTTTTTCTGTTCGATCGACAAAGTGATCGTGTCCACCGTACATTTGTAATATTTTGCTGCCTATGTTCAAAGAAAATATTAGCATGCAATGGTGGAGTAGGGCGAGAGATGAAGTACAGTTATAGCGAGTGCACCCCATCCTGAACCGAATTCTAAAATCCTATCGCCGGGCTTTACGCGTGCAGCTCTAAGGACGTGATGAAGTTTGCGGTCCTGAGCTGACTCCAGAGAGACTTCGGGTGCATCGGTCTGATCAAGGAGAAAAGGGTTCAATCCGTCTTCGGGCGTATCCCATAACGCGCATGAATATTGCATTTCTTTGGAAAGGAAGCACTCGAATAGGGCGTTGGAAGTATCATAGCTTGCTATAGCGTTAAGTCTAGACTTCATTTGGGTCTGACCGATGAGTGCGGATGAGATTGCTGAAAGGGAGGAAATAGCACGAGAAGCAAAGGCAGAGAGACTCTCAAGACTGGAGCGATTTTCAAGCCAGATCTAGGAACAAGTCAAGTTGAGACCAGTTCAACGGAGAAGAGAAATATTGTCGTCACCTCAAAGGCCCCTTTCAGATCATCTGTCTTGAGGTCGCCAACAAGATATGCTTCACCGAAACCCAGGTCTCCGCCACTGAGTCGAAGTGTAAGAAAAGCATGGGCCTCTTGATAAGATCTTACAAGAGAACACGTGTCCAGAATGCGTCGTTGACTACCTCAATTGTCACCTGTGGTTCCGTTTGTTTATCGTTGTTCCCAAACGAATATGTTCCTTGGGAGTCAATGATAGTCAAATGACCGATCAGAATGCCTTTTTGGCAGGCTTCTGTGAGTGTGCTGCGGGCTAAAAATGGTGATAGGATGAGAGATTTTTGGAAAAACGATGGACAAGATCGAAGTGCATACCGAAGTTTATTAGCCATGAATGTAACGCGCGGGTGAATTCAAGCCGAGAGATGAAGGAGGGAGACCATGGCGAAACAGATGATTTGGTCATGCTCGTCTTGATTTTGAGCACACCCGTATGATACGGGCAGAGGGGAGAGCCAACTTGAAGGGGATCTCACGATCACAATGTGTCGAGTTGCTTGCGGTATAAAGCTTGAGCATCGGATTATCGAGACCGAACAAGGTATGTACGAACAAATCAGATCTCTTGCTGGGGCGGTGGGTATCGACAAAGGGTCAAGCAACCTGATCCCGATGTCGGGGATCAGATGGGTGATTATTAAGGCACCTTCCCTGTGAAGACTTAGGGTCCGCGAGTGTGCAGATGAAAAGGCTTATAGATTCCGCTAGGCAAGATCTAGTCGTCGGTGCACCTTGCGAGGTCGTGCAGGGACATCATAGCTTACACAAGATCACCGGAGAGGCCGGCGAATTCGGAGTCCTCAAGTTCGATTTTGGACTTGAAGATAATCTTCTGCTAGTTTGGACCAAACTCAAAGTCAACGGGCCATTATTTGCTTCCAGGTCCGTTTCATTGAGGAGAAAAATTATCTGCGACTGTTGATTCGAGCTGATTAGTAGCCAATTGAGAGCGAGTAGTAACCGCGAGCACTAGCAAGACCGCGAGTTTTACGAGCAGCTTTTTCCAATTGACCCATCATGACTCTTTCTAGAATGTCAGTAGGTTAGGGATGTTTCTTCTCGGCCAGCATCGCCAGAGCATAGTCCGGTTATGCAACTCGACCTATGTCGTCGATGGCTGCTTTTGAGTAGCATAGCTCCGGCGTTTGCCGTGCGGCATCAAATTCTGATCTTGGACTTTTTGAAGGCGAAGACAGGAGTTACGTTCACCTCGAGTCCGCGACGCTCGGAGACTCGTGTATCATCAGCATCTGCTCCTTGCCTGCATGACAGCATTGCGACAGCTTGCAGAGATTTCTGATAGATATTCTCTCGCACGGCGTTGGTTTTTCTCGTGGAATCCAAGGGTCTGCCCTGCACTTCGAGTCCTATTTCATGGCATGCTACAATGTTTTTCATAAATTTCCTGCTCTTTTCTGCAACAATGTGTCACAACCTGAAGCGGCGATAGGCTCATGTGCTCTGAATCTTCATCTGTTTCTGTCTCTGCGTTCAAAAACGTAACGCTCCGAGGACTTCGCCATGTCATCGGGCTGCCCTGGCCACTGTTGTCATCGCCGATGGATCAAAGCGAGTTATACTCCTACCATGCCATGAACGGCATGCTTCAAGACCCCATCATTCTCAGCTGACTCAGAGCCCGAGGTCACCCTGACGTGCTGTGTGCAGTGTGCTTCTGGACGCCGTTGAGGTGCAGTCAGTCGCGACATTCGACAAAGATCCAGTCTGCTATTGACGTAATGGTGCTCAAACCGTCGAGAAACTTTGGCATGTTTACCTCATTACATCAACATACAAGTTGTATATGTCATTATAACCTTTTAGCTATATAGTATTCCATGATCCTTGAATAAGAAATGTCTTCGTGCACACCACCGCATCATTACACACGTATGCTCTCCGGAGGACCGAGATAAGCATATCGAACATTTCCGGTGTTGATGACGATCTTCTGGACAACGACGGCCGGTTCAATGGCGTAGATTTTGAGGGTATGGTTTCCTGTCGTGATATTCGTGTGCTGGGTGTTCACGCTGACGATGCTGTTGGCGACGAAGCCATCAGGTGTATCCCATCCGGCTGGGGTAGTTGTTGCAGGGGTAAGAGGCATACTGAATTAAAGTTCAACATAAATAAATGGGTAAGACGAGAGGGAGAGGAAGACGTACAAGTATTGAGGAGCTGGGGAGGCGTCATCAATGGAGATGGCAAATGCAAGGCGACGATCATCTCCGTATCCATTGAAGGACGGAGAGACATAGGTCGTTACGTTGAGGGTGCCGTTGACAAGTGTGTTGAAGTTGTAGAAATCGTACTCCCTATATTCTGTTTAGCTCCAAATCGACAATAAAGAGAACGAAGGGCTCACAAGAGAGGACCGGCACCGACGGTGAAATTCTGGTCGTTGTTGCCGGTTGGAGGGTAAGGCGTCACACCCGAAATCGTGCGACCGTAGCCGGGCAGCTCAGTCCACTGAACACCGTTGACGGCAGTGTTCCTCGTCGCATGAGCAGCTTCAATGGAGATACCTCCATCACCTTCGACGAATCCTTTGAATCCTTTAGGTACGACGGTGTTATTCGCGATGAAGAACACGGGTTGATTCATCGGAGCTTGGCCCTTCGCAGTCGCATTGATCTGAATCGCGGCGTATTGAGCGCCGGTGACTTTCGACCAGTCAACTGTGAGTTTGATTCTAGTCTCAGGGGATGATGCGGTGACGGTGCCTTTGGTCGAGTTGAGTTTCAACCAGGTGACGTTGGAGTTGATGGTCCATTGGAAGGTATTGGGTCCTCCAGCGGCGATGTCGATGTAGCGGGATCCGGACGGAGTGTAGTTGTCGAGGGTAAGGAGGTATGGGTTGGGACAGCTGTATTGCTGAGCACAATCGTTCGGGTTGTCACCTGGCCACGCGCCTGCCGAACCGTCCAATCCGATACGCATAGGTCCAGGGAGAGCTTGCTTCTTTGACTGTACCCGGCTGACGGAAGGCATACTGGACAAAAGGATTAGATGATCATGAACGACAAGTAGCTGACTTTATCTCACGTGTTGGTCATTGGCTGTTGCCAGTAGTAATATCCCGCATGGGTCTGGTCCATAATACTATCGTGGCGTTAGCATGCATATGACATGAACCGAGACATTGCTTACTGGTCCCATTTGCCATCCAGGAGTGAGTGGTATTCCGATTCGAAGTCGAAATCGTGCTCGAAGAGGTTCTCGACGGTAACGGCAAGACTGTTGGCTGACAACCGAGCCTGACTAGCACGAAGCTGGTTGAAACCGGCTTGGATGTACATATTCGCCAAATTGGCAGATGCTTGAACGGGATGCTGAACGAGTTGGAAGAAGGCGGGTTGAGTGTTCTTGTCCAAGGAATTGTAGATGGCATCCGATGCCGCAGCGACTGCTTGCCATTCGGCGAGGACGGTGTCGGCTTCGTTATAATTGGTCAAAGAGTAGGTCGTAGAGTTCCACAACTCGGGTTTGCGACGCGAGTTGTATCGAGTGAAGTTCCCGATGATCTCAGCGACCTGGGCAGTCTTTGAGGCTGAGAGACCAAATTCGCGTTGAGCCCATGGAATGACGTAAGCGGTGTCGAGGTTGGCTTGGTTGTAGATGGAAGCGTTGTAGCCGTAAGTGATGAAGAATTCGGTGTCGCGTTCGTATGGCTTGAGATCGCCGACGTTGAGAATCCAGACTTGAGTCGCATTTCGGGTGACAGCGAGCGAAAGCTGTTCGTAGTGCTTAGGGATCTGAGAGGACTGGATCCACTTGTAGTCACGAGGAGTACCGACGTAATCAACCTGGAAAATATTTTCAGTATGCGCACGGAGGCTTGAGGTATGTTCGACTGACATGATAATAGACGCCAGCGCCCCCGGAGCGGCTGGTCTCGTTTTGAAGGGGATAACGACGGATGTTGCCCCAGCTATCACGACGATGAGAATGCGTTGGATATTTAAACGGGCAACCTACTTATCATCAGTCCAGAGAAGCGTAATGTCGTCGGGAACGGTCATTCCATCTTGATAATATCCTTGAACCTCTTTGTCTAAGATTGGTATGAGTAAAGATTTTCGAACACGCAATCGCATCCGCACTCACATAAACACCAAACTTGAGGAATTTTCGAAACGTTAGTGTTGGGGAAAGCATCCGACAACAAGCCACGCTGAACACTGATGACATTCTCGAGCAGACCGATGCTCTCGCCAGTAGAAAGCGGCTCGTCGCCGTTCCCTCGCATGCCGACCGTGTAAAGAGTTTCGTAAGGCTTAGCTCGCTCCACGCCGACTTTCCAAAATTCGGTAATGTTATCGGCGTTGACGCTGAAATCCCAGGGACCAGAGCCGAACTCGTTCCATTCATTGGGGATGGATCGAGCCATTGGCTCTTCGTGACTGGTTCCCATTACGACGCCGTACCAGTCAGCAAGGAACTGATTCTCGGGGTCGTCGACACCGAAGGATGACGACCACTGAGCGGGCCAGAGGTAGTTGCCTTTCAGGCGAAGCATAAGCTCGAAAATCTGAGGAATCGAGTGAGTGTTCTGGGGCGGAAAGTACGAATGGATGAACTCACGTTGCTATAGAAGAAGTGGTTGAAAGGTGTGGCAGTCCAGTTCGTGTTGAACTTTTCCTGAGCCCAATTCTGGAGCGCTGGCTGTTCATCGTTCAAGAAGAATCCACGATATTTCACAGTCGGAGTGCCGTGCTGGCATCCTGACGCGAACAGAGACTTCGAGGTCTTGACAGGAACGTCGGCCCACCTAGACGCGTCGATGAGTCTCGGATCGAAGAAGAATTGAAAATGCCACTCACCAATACCAGGGACTAACACCGAATGACTCTGAGTGGGTGTACAGACCGAAAATAGATCCCCGCTTGTCCGCGCCAATGATAACATAGGCCTGCTTCACGCCAGGTAGGGGATTCGACACCTCGCTCGCCCAGAACGACTCCCAAGTCCCATTGATCGAAGACACGTCGATTTTGGCGTTCTTGACCACTTGGCTGATCAGAGACGATCTTCCAAGCGTGCCGACGATGATGGGGATGCCGGAGACTTTCGCATTGGAAGTGAAGTTGGTAAGAGAAGGCTTGACGCCGGTGACCTTTTGGATATCAGATTGGAAGTCGGATGCTGCACGTTGGACACCAGGCCAGTCGTCGCTTCCAATCCAGATAGGAGCAGCTTTTCCACTGCTAACAACAGAGAAAGCTTTCGTGCTGCTGGTCGCGCAGTTGACAGCGTTAAGAGCATGAACTTGTCGTGAAAGAAGCAGCCAAAGGACAGAGGCGAGAGAAACGTGAGTTCCCCACATCTTTAGAAGCAATGGTGAGGGAATGAGAACTCGATGAACCTCAAAACTTACGCATGAAATGTTTCTCGTTCAAATACTGTGGCTTGGAGTCCCTGAAGCCACTATTTTCCGATATTGCTCCATCGACGGCGAGCCTTTGTGGAACGAACCATACGTCTTCGAAACGGGGTTGGAAGGTCAACTACATCATGTGTTCTTGTTCCAAGAGATGCACGAGTGGGTCATTGGGGAGCGCGGCAGCGACGGAGCGGGAAAGAACAACGTTTGTCTATGTTTGGCAACTTTCTCTCTGGCTCACTCTGTGGTCAATCATTGCTTTTGAACAGATTCATGAACGAAAAATTGGGGAGAAAAAAACACCTGGAATCAATGATTACTGTCTACCCTCTCACTCGATAAGGATCTGTTATAGGTCTGGATTTTTCCGGCAATGAACGCAACGAACCAGCTCGCGTTTGACAAAACGGATCGGTCTCACTTTCCCGGTTCGGAGAAATTACCTTCCATCTGGCTTCTGTGCCTTTCCATTCTGTGTCGTGATCCGGGGCAACTTGCATGCTTATATGAGGTCACCATTGACTTTAACTTGGACGCGTCTGGTCAGAGGAAAACGGTAAGCTTACGGTCCGACGCCCTTTATGCCACCATTCGACACGTTCTAGCTAAGGGAAAAACACAGCGATGCATGACGAGTAGCGCGATATGCTTCCATGAACCGTTCGACTGCCTCGACTTGCACCCTGCATGGCTAAAATTTAAGACCGCTTCGCCCGGCCCGTCCGGCGTTCAAATAGCTTGACTTCCTTCAGATGACGCTCGATCGCCTAAGATGCCGGTGGGGTGCCGAACCGATCATTAGCTTTATCCACCAGAGATCCCGTGGTCACTACGTTCTGCGGGATCCCACTGAACCCCGCTCATTGTTTCAATTTTAATTTTTCTCAAAGGAACTTTCGACGTTTATATATCATCAAAATCCGGCCCTGCCCTCGCCTGTCGATGAAATGCATGTGACTCGAGTCGGGTGTTCATACACTGTCTTTCGGCCGTCTTCAGGAGTGAGATCCAAACCAGAGTTTTTGGCTTATACGGTGCAATCCTTTTCTACATGACATATACTACAACGACTTTCTGGCTCTTCGATCGCAAACCACAGAACGACCAACTGGGCTCTATCACACTATCCAGGGGCCTTCCGAAACGGGATTCGAATTTAATTTCCCCGTCTTTGCGTTGCGGGCAGCCAGGTACAGATGCTTTTCTGTCATTTAAATGACACTGTGAGCATCGCACTGCGGAACGGTCCAACTTGAACTCGTAAGCTCTGTCGTTCGAATTGAAAGAATTAGCTTTGCTCGCGCACTTAGGTCAAAGATACCATTGGGTACAGTACACTCCGTTTCCTTCCCGGGTTTTTCAAAAGAGTCAAATTTTCAGCTGACATGTTCTGGACTGTCAATCACTTTCTTTTATTTCCCTCGTTCGAAAGACCAATACCTCGTTGACTACCTTGCCTAATACCTAGGAAACCCTCAATTGTTGTCTATCAAGAATGAATATTATGCAGGAAAACATCGACAGCGTCTAGCTAGCTGTCTTAGCATCACAGATCCTGAACTCCGTCAGCATCGGCCAAGCTGAGTAACGATGTGGGGTCTTCGCCTTTTTTGGCTTGAGAAGAATCCATATTAGGCAACTGCCACGTGCTCTCCGTACATGTTTCACACCAACTTGAGGACGTACGTCACAGTCCTGCGGAACCTTAGCTCTTCCTTCATGCCAGCATTCTCTGCTTCGTTCCCCTTCTGCCTCCTCCAAGGCGACCCTGGTAATGGATGAAACTGACGAGAAAAGCAATTCTCCGACAAGAACAAGCGTAGAGTTTAGCAAGAAACTTGACGGATTGAGCATATCTAATAGTCCAACCAATATCACCAGTCGTGACATACTTCCCGCTCTGTCTTGGGATAGTTCTTCAGACCCAGAGAATCCCAAGAATTGGCCGAGATGGCGAAAAGTATCTATCGCTGCCACTGTCTCAGCCATTGGTTTTCTTGCGTCAGTCGACTGTCATAGCTCCCTGGGCATCAACGTCCTCACCATTCTACAGTGCTTTTACTTCTGCAGCCTTTGTAGTGGGCGCCCCTGAAGCTCAACGACAATTCCATGTTACGAACGACGAAGTAGGCATTCTCACGACGTCGATGTATTTAGTAAGCGCGCCGCAAGCTCGTATGGACGGTGATCTTACGGAAGCAGATCGGCTTCGGCACAGGCCCCTTCTTTATTGCTCCGTTATCTGAGGTTTATGGACGCAAGATCGTGTACTGTTGCTCAGTCTTCGCATTTGCTTGTTTTCAATTAGGATGTGCACTTTCGCCAAAGTGAGTTCGCACCAGTCTCAGCAGTGCTCCAGCTGACCTGTGTTCAGTATGACATGTCTCATTATTTTGAGGTTTCTTGCAGGAACGATGGGTTCGATGGCTCCAGCTCTGGGGCCGGCTTCTATGGCCGATCTGTATCCTGCTAAAGAGCGGGGTCAATGGACAAGCGTCCTCACTATGGGGGTCCTTGCTGGGCCTCCTCTCGGGAATTTATTTTCAGCCTTTTTGATTGCTGCCAAACCATGGCAATGGATTTTCTGGCTGACCCTTATTTTGTAAAGCGATTTTTACCATCGATGAGAATATTCGAAGTATTTACCCTCATTCCAGGTCATCGACTACCTTCATCGTATCTGTTCTCGTCCTCAGAGAAACTTATGAACCGTACCTGCTGCGTCGTCGAGCTTGGCGACGACTTAACGAATTGAAATCAACATACTCTGAATCACCCGACCGTTTGAGAGATCTGTTGATAGATATTCACACCGAAGCCTTCCGTCCTCCTTCCCTAGAACAAGTGATCAAACGAGCCGTTACGAGGCCTTTCAGATTCCTCACAACGAATCCAATTTGCGGGCTCGTCGGGATGTTCGGATCATACACTTACGGAATGCTATATCTCATCCTCGTCTCTATACCACTTTTGTTTAAAGGAGAGGATACTGACGGAAAGCTATTCAACTATGGATTCAATGCTACACAGACTGGATTATGTTATTTGAGCCTGGTGGTTGGGTTTGTGCTGGGCGGCTTCTTTCAGATGCATTTCCAGCACTATATCTACCTCCGGCTGACGAAGCTCAATGGTGAAAGTAGGCCCGAATATCGCCTGTTCACTATTTTGTTTGGTCTCCCACTATTTCCGGTCAGCTTGCTTTTATATGGATGGTCGGCGCAACATGAGGTCCATTTCATGGTCCCACTGATTGCCCTGGCCATCTTAGCTTTTGGTGTGACTATCAATTTCGTATGTGCTATATGTTCTTGCCAGTGGCGACGCCAGATTTAGACTCATCATATTCAGCAATCCACCATGACCTACACTGCGGAAGGTTTCATACCGTATGCCGCCTCAGCCAGTGCCGCCACTGTCTTGATGCGGTCTATCTCGGCAGCAGTATTTCCTCTGTTCGGGCAATTGATGTTCAAGCGTTTAGGGTGAGGCAGTTCTCTCAATGATTAGTTATATAGACAGCTCACATCTTTCTTTGTCGTAGATATGGATGGGCAGGTACCATCCTTGGATTGGCTGTCATACCTGCGCTACCCGTTCCTTATCTTCTCTATAGACATGGAAAATACTTGAGAACTCGATTTGCGTTCAAAGAGTGATATGGGGCATATATACTGGCTGGCATGTTTAATTGATGAGCTGGCATGTTCGGAGAGTCCAATGTGCCTGATCTGCAAACAGCATGTTGTTTCCCAGATCCCCACGATCGGCTTGATTTCGGCTGCCGATCAATCTGATACCGCGGCCACTCCGAGCCGTCTCAAAAATCTCTTCAACTATAATATCCTTGGTAGCGTCAGTTTATCCAATCAGATACCAATCACCAGATTTTGCTTGGTATGACTCTCTCGATGTCTTGTGCATTGAGATCGGGGGCTTCATCGGTGCCGGTGTGGCGTGGCATGCTACTCGTGTCGCGGAAGCAATTTAGCGTCACTTCAGCTCATTCCGTAAATGGCTAGGCGGGTGCTGCCGACCCAGTTTCTCGGCCTCATGATCGTGTCTTATACGTGAGCCATGTAGCCAGTCAGGATCGGCTTAATGCTTACAGCGCCGGAGAGACACTAGCAAAGTGAACGCAATTCTCCTGCCGCTTCACCACGTTTTCATCTGACAATTCATAATCTCATAGGCTGTGACAAATCCTGCTTGGCGGGCCTTCAAGGAACAAGCTCGCTCTTATTGTGCTGTTGTCCATGACCGGACTTTCGTCGCTTTGGCCCGTGGCAGAGTTTGCGGCTGTTCATGAGAAAAAACTCACTTACGGGTACTTGAGCTTGGCGAACGGCGAGCTGTCTTGTCACCTGAGCTCATTCACTCTTGCAGACCGTGGAAGCTTGGCTCAATATCATATCGTCTCTATGTACACAAATGCATACCATCTATATGAAGCAAAACAACCGGCGAGCTCAACTATTTGAATTTCGAGCCCCGAACGACGAGGAAGGTATTTCGGCATATTCAAATCCTGGATGCGTGATAGTGTGATGGGAAGTGTGATTTTCCAAAACCGAAATTCTCTCTCGCAGGCGCACAACCTCGACTCTATGCTTGATCAGTGCCCAAAGCTTCCAAAAGATACCGAAGGCAGCTTACGTTAACATCCTACGGTGCATTTGTTATTACTGTAGAGTAATTGTGCGTAATAGTTTTCATTACTTACTCGAGAATCTCAACAGCCCGGTCTACATTATCGGCAGCACAGTTAGTGGCCGGAATAGAGAGGTTCGTGAATGCAGTCGCTTGAATATGGCGGAGGCAGGCTACAAGACGCTTGAGGGAACGACTCTTCTTTTGACGAGCTCTTCTTTCGACATTCTGTCTCGCTACACGAGCTAGACTTCTGCCTTCGTTGATGGGATCGCCTGTAATTGCCCATAAATTTAGGAAAGGGCCAAAATATATGGTCGATGAACTATACCGTGGTTCCTACTTGAAAGCTGAACGTGCATAGATAACATGCCATCGCTGGCCTCAGGTGTGAGACCTCGCGACTCGGACCGGCCTGATGATGATGAATCAGGAATCAAGTAATTCCCTAGACCATCTGTTGATATGAACGCAGAAGTCAGCGTCAACAGACGAATATCGAGATGGCTACCTTGAACCCGCTCTTGAAGAAGTTGATCCTCAGCCCTGTGAACGTGATAGGGCGAAGATGAAGGGCGATTGAAGTCGTCAGAAGGGTAGAAGTTCATTGTACTGGGAATGCGAGTGAGAGTGTAGTCCTGAGATGCAGCCTTCTTATCTCTAGTCTCGCGGGGTTGATTTGTCCAGACATTTCATATGCTCTAATGTCCCTGCAAGTCGCGAGCATGCGCTCGCGCCTTTGGACGCTCGTACAAAGGGCCCGCATGAGGAATGTTGGACCCACTTGACTCGGCATATTCCTTAGTTGGTGCATATATTTAAGATTCACGTCTCACTAGCGCCAGAGTCCATGCGTTGAGTTGGAGCCAATCCAAATGCTAGTGCGATCTTGAGTGCAGTTGCACGGCGCAAGTGGCTCAATAGACGTGAAAAGGCCCATGCACGCGATCAACAAGGGTAAGAAACTGCATGTTGAGACGTCGCCGTGAGTTGGAGGTGCTCGAACCATGTGCATTTAGCATCTTAAGAAGGTAGATCTCGATGCACCGTGTAGGCTAGACCAGGATTAGACTTTTCGGCCGAAGCATCACACGTGTATGGTAGACTTACGGTCTTTCCCAAGGTGCTAGAATTTTTCCAGCTGAGGAAACTCCACACGGTGATGTCTCGCGCCAGGAGTTCTATGGCAACTTCCCAAACAAGACAGTTCAACCTGCCAAGTTAAAATGTCGGCGAAGCTCGGCCGATTTTCGAACCAGACATATGACGTCTTCTGACTGCCGCGAGGTTGCGCAATCTTTAGGGATGTGAGTCTCGAAGGAGGGTTGCGAGTCCACATGTCCAGGAACGAGAGTATGTGTTGCTTTCGCGGTCCCAGCCCAGCATGTCGCCTTCGTCTCGCAATCGAAAGAGGGTTTCCGAGTCTCTAGTCATTGAGTCGGCCGCTTATACCCAATCGATTCATTAGAACGAATGAAAAAGAAAAATATATGCTGGTGGAACTACGTGATTCTTCCATTTTCAGTCGCCAACCCTGGACAACTCGCGATACAAGAGTCAAGAGGATAGCATCAAATGTTCATGGTCTTCGGGCGGGTATAGCAGAACAAACCTGCTAAATCAGCAAGGATTTACTCAAACTGTACTGGAAAGGCTCATCGCTGTCAGCGCAGGGCGTCTCTATAGTCTAGCGACACTATTGTTCGGAATGAGGGGTGCTGCACAAACATTCGGAGATACCCGAAACTGGTCAATGCGACAAGAGGCGGGGAACGTGCATCCGACAACAGCGAGCATAAGACAATATATTAAAGCCAGAGCCTATCAATTGCAGTCCTCGATGTATAGTTCTTGAGTGATCGAAGAAACTCAGCTTACATTTCACCGAATGAGACGAATGAGAGCTCGGATATTCAGAAGCTTGGAACCGGGGAACAGTTCCTCGAGGAGTAGAGAAGCAAGAGTCAGATTATGCCGTTCCTGATCGTCGATATATTCGATGGAGCACCTTCCGAATGTTAGGACGTTTTTCATGGTCTTCGCTCGCGTGTTGTCAATATTTTGGGTATTGGAAGAGCTCACCTTCAGTGATTCTTTCTGATATCATCTTTAGCGCCAGGTCACACCGGTGTCTTCCAGGTGATAACAAGAATATCATGGAACACGAGGCGGCCATCATTTGGCTGGAAGACAGTAGAGATGGCATACTGCACAAGCCGGGCCACTGCGACCCCGGCGGTCAAAAATACACCGCTTCGAATTCGAGGTCGAAGGGTGATCGAGTTCAAACATGGCTATGAGATCACGAGGTTCCTCAATGACTGGAGCATTCACCTTTTTGGACAGAGGAATGCCCGGAAGACCTGAAACGCGTAACAGTTGGGTCATTGGTTCATGTTCTGCGCAATGACAGCGTTGACTTTCTGATTAAACCTGTCATTATAAGCAGGAAGGAAAGTGATGGTATTCCTTCGCCTGCAGTCGCAGTTGCAAGAAAAAGGCTGGAACTTCAGCGGAAGAGCATCCTGATGTCATGACAGTGATCGGACCGATCGGGAATTCCCGCCGAAGAAGTGGGGAGGCGGATAAATATTATCTCGACCATCGAAACGACTAGAAAATATTCATGTGGATGCCGAATACATTCAGGGAGAGCGCACGGGGTCAGCGGAGACGCACCTCAAGTCTTCGATGTATTGATGAGATGGCTGTCTTCGACTTCGCCGATAAAAGACAATGCAATGTTGGCGTTCCGGGATTACCGTTTACGGAATTGGGGATGATGTACGTGCTTCTGCAGAGTCCTTGATTGCGATATCTCGGTCTGATGACCTCTGGATATCCTCTGCAATCCGGGCCGTCACGATTTGTCGTCTTGAAGGCTGTCAAAAATAACAAGAGTTCTTCCTAGTCAACGCGGCAAGTGGACAGAAGCTATGGCATAGGCCATTGACAGGCAAAAATACTGGAACCAGGCGAAGACAGGTGGTGAAAGCGATGCGTCGAGAAGAGAAGTAAAATCGGTTCTCAGTCTTTCCTCGAGCGACGTCGCAGCATGGCCGGGAAAACAAAGATCAACCGCCAACGCGTAGCGAAGGCACAGAACGACTTTTCGAATGTGAATTATCCGGGTCTAGAATCGAAGTCTCTGAGAAGTTTCTTGTGGTAGTCTGCACGGGTTGAACGTTGTTGGTTGAGAAGATCGCTTGAGATTTCGATATAGCCCGGTCCAATACGAGAATCAATGGCAGCGCCGTACATTTTCTTGGAAAAATAATCGGAGTTGGATTGAGAGAAGACGGCCAAAGACAGGATCCCGAGACATATAACAAGCATTATTGTTGATCAGCAGGACGACTCACAGAGAGTTGTGCATTATAACGGATGATGAAACCGAGGTCACGCAAAACCAAACAAACCTAAATTCAATTTAGCTCCCGCCCCGCCAAAGCCGTGAACTCACCGACGACCCACTCGCTCAATTCTTGGAGACTGGACACATGATGCTCCTCAACTTCGTGCCCCATCTTCGCGGCTTCCGGTTCGCTCCGCTCAAGTTCCAATCCATGGTCTAATGTCGGGGAATGTTAGTCCAAGCTCTGGTATATGAACAAACCCAGAGTCATTCTTTGTGATCCCTACGAAGCCACAGCGCGAAGTTGTTTTCTAAGATGTGGGGAATCAACTTCTCACTTGTTTCACTTCTATTGCTCCTGGCCGTTCAACAAACCTCTGCTCTAAATGCTGTCAACTGCGCGAGCACCAAGGGCTTCTCTGTCGTGAGCAGCGGCAAGGCTGCACCCATCTGGGTTGGGAGCGACGATTGGCCTGGTGTACAGCGCGCTGCGTCTGATTTCCAATCCGACATCCAGCAGGTTACCGGCACCAAGCCCTCTCTCACCAACTTCACTACCACCTCCAAAGTCTCCGGCACTCCCATCATCGTCGGTACCCTAGGCAAGTCATCATTGATTAGCCAGGTAGTCAAGAATGCAAAAATCAACGTCTCCGCTATCAACGGAACCTGGGAGGCTTTCTGGGCGGGTGAGGTGTCGAACCCCTTGCCAGGTGTGAGCCAGGCCTACGTGATCATTGGTGCCGACAAGCGCGGATCCATCTTCGGTCTCTACACACACTCGGAGTCATTTGGTGTCAGCCCCTGGTGGTGGTAAGTGCTGCTATCACGGCTCGTCGATTTTCTTTGGTACTGAGTCAATCCAAGGTGGGCGGATGTACCAATCAAGACCTCGAAGAGCCTCTTCGCTTCAGGGTGTCAGCACGGTACCCCCAGTGTCAAATACAGAGGGTTTTTCCTGAACGATGAACAACCCGCTCTGCAAAATTGGGCACAGGAGAAGTTCAACAACAATTTCACTTCGACTCCTTTCAACCACCTCTTCTATACAAAGGTTCGTGTCATTCATACCTTTCGGGATCTCTTCTAAATGCATGTGTAGATCTTCGAACTCCTTCTGCGTATGAAAGGGAACTACCTCTGGCCGGCGCAATGGTCTTCTTCCTTCGCCGTCGACGATCCTCAGAATCAGTTCCTCGCCGATTATTATGGCGTAGTTATGGGTACTTCTCATGAGGAACCCATGGCGCGCTCTACTCCGAATGAATGGAACGAGTTTGGATCTGGCCCCTGGGATTTTACCACCAACGCCGCCAATATCACTGCCTTCTGGAAAGAGGGTGTCGAGCGTGCTCAGCCTTATGAGACTCTTTACACAGTCGGCATGCGTGGACTTGGTGATCTGCCTCTTACCAACGGAGAGAACATCAACCTCTTGGAGAACATTATCAGCATTCAGCGAGGCTTGTTGACTGATGCTAACCCTGGCGTCAACATCACCAAGATCCCTCAGATGTGGTGTTTATGTAAGCGCTCATCCGATATCCGATCTTCCGAATCGTTAAACCCTCCGAATGCAGACCAGGAAGTGCAAGGATTCTATCAGGATGGTATGACGGTACCCGACGACATCACTCTCCTCTGGACTGATGATACGTGAGTGCCATTTCTGATCTCGATTCCTGCGTCTCACAATTTCAAACAGTTGGGGAAATATCCGTCGCTATCCCCTCGCCAATGAAACCAGTCGCTCCGGCGGTGCTGGTGTTTATTATCACGTTCGTAATGATTCCTTCTCAGATATCATTATCTCGTGCTCATTTGCTCATTAGGTTGATCTGGTCGGCCCTCCTCGCGATTACAAGTGGATTCAATCCTCCCAGATTCCCAAGATCTTCGAACAGCTCAACCTCGCCATCGTTCGTAATGCCACCAACATCTGGATCCTGAACGTTGGCGATCTCAAACCCTACGAACGTGACACCGAGTTCTTCATCACCTATGGTTACAACCACACCATCTACAACACTACCAATCTTGACGCTTCTTTTGTGATCCCTTGGGCCCAGCGCGAGTTTGGATTGTCTGCTTCCAAGAGCGCTACGGTGGCTGAGATTGTGACCAACTTCACTCGAATCAACGCCGCTCGCAAGCCCGAGTTGTGGAACTCCACCACTTGGTCACTCACGAACTACCGAGAGGCTGAATGGATGTTGAACCAGTACAACGCCATCGCGGCCGTATCAACTACCATCTACAACTCTCTCGACAAGAACACTCAACCCGCGTTCTTCCAACTTATTCATCACCCCGTCCAGGCCTCCGCCAACTTGGCTGCCATCTATATTCAAGCCGGCTATAACAACTTGCGCGCCAGTCAGGCCCGTCTGTCGACGAACAACTTGGCTGATGAGGTTCAGACCCTCTTCGAGCATGACTTCGATTTCGAGACCGAATATCACACCATGCTCGACGGCAAATGGGACCAGTGAGTTGGTCTTTATCCTTTCGAAGGCCTCCCTGACCCGATTATAGTATGATGGATCAGACTCACGTCGGATACTTCTACTGGCAGCAACCGATGACCAACTCGTGAGTTTCCCTGTGCCTTTCTCAGGTCCTTCCTCATGCTTGACTTCCTAGCATGCCCTTGATCTCACGTGTCCAGACGAAGAAGCAAGCGCTCCCAGGCCCGATGCGCATCGCCGTCGAAGGATCTCAAGGAGCATGGCCCGGTGACAACCAAAACGATTGTAGTCAAGGATACAACTGTCCCAACCCTACTATCGTCCTCGATAACTTCACCCCCGCTGGATCTCGATTCGTCGAAATCGGAGCCGGAGGCCCCAACACGTTCTCTTGGACGGCCGGATCCAACGTTACATGGCTCAAGTTGAACGCTACCAAGGGCACCATCACCTCATCAAACCCTGAGACTCGTCTTCTCTTGACTGTCGACTGGTCGAAGGTCACTGGGGCTCAGTATGCCAATCTCCAGATCAATGCCACCGCCAAAGGACAGGCGCCTATGAACCAGCCTATCACCTTCATCGCCAACAATACTGTTGTACCTTCGTCCTTCAAAGGTGAGCATTATTCCGGCGCTTGTTGTTCGGTTTATTCATCGTGCTTGAAGGTTTCGTTGAGGGTGATGGTGGTATCTCTATTGAGGCCGCTCATGCATCTCGTAACACCGCCGCCAATGGCGTCCAGTGGACCAATATTCCCGGTTACGGCCGAACACTTTCTGCCCTCACACCTCTCCCTGCTGACGGTAATGGCAATACCGGTTTCGCTGCCGGCTCCGGTCCTGTCTTGTAAGCCTCAGTTTTAATGTACCCTCATCGTCCGCTAATGCACAGCGTGTTTACAGGGAATACGACTTCTTTAACTTCAACACCTTGGCGAACGGCACCCTCAACGTGACGACTTACGTCTCCCCGTCATTCAACGCCTACGGCGATGACCGCCGTCTTGCATTCGCCATCTCAATCGATAGCGGTTCACCCCAAGTCCAAGAATTGTGCGTTCATGTAGTCATAACCGTGATCTCGTCACTAACACCGTTCCCAGCATGCCCCTGACGCCACCCGCAAGCAGCCCCGCAGGCTGGTCAGGCAACGACGGATTCGTCGCTAACAGCATCGTGTCCGTTAACACCCAACATACCAATATATCCCCCGGAAGCCATACCCTCAAAGTATACGCCATGGAGCCTGCCGTCGTGATTCAAAAATTGGTTATCAATACTGGTAACGTGAGGTATGCTTACCTCGGACCTCCCGAGAGTATTCAGGTGTGAGGATATTCTTGAGGATGGGATGAGTTTCTTTTTGGATTTGGTTTTATTGGAATGAATGAATGAAAAGTAGAATGTGTATGCGTATCTACTATTGTAATCGGTTGGGATTATAAGCTATTCGCCAGGTTATATTCTCTTGCATCCCCAGAGCATTGACTCGAAAGATCAGTACGCGATCGATCAAGAGATCGACAGCTCGCGTGGAATAGCGTGCGAAGCGTCTCGTAGTCCTGAGCATTGAGCAACGTTAACACAGCCACAGCTGATCGACTCTGCAGATTGGCTCGCGACTGGTAGCCCGACGTAATGTCACGATGACAACCTCAAGGGATTGCAGATCACTTCTTTGCCTCGTACTATAGTATTTGAGTGTATATCCCGAGTCGGAAGACAAATTTGCAAATCGAGCTCTCGGTGACACAACGATCGATCCTTTATAGGGGGTTAGTCCACAAGTTAATGATGCACGGCGATGAACCCTCTTCAAGATCGTACCAAAATTAAAATATGTTACAGAGACTGTATGGAAGCTGGGCGACTAGGCTGGGTGGTGATGGATCAAAGCAAGACCGTTCAAACCCGAATAGGAGCGCCGGACGGTCATGGTCAAATGTGAGGCGCCAGGATGAGCGTAGTCCGGGTGATGCGCGATCGGAAGAGGCGGTTGAACGTCTGTTTGAACTCGGTTGGGGGAACTGAGTGTGCGTTGAACGGTGAGTGGTTCGGAACGGGAGGAGTTAGGAGGCGTGCTTGAGGAATATCCAGGGATCGATGCAGGTCAACGCCACCGGTGATGGCTAGTTGGAGACATTGTCGTGAACTAGACCCGGAGCGTCAGTAGTGAGCGGGCAGGAATAGATCAGTCCCCTGATCGTTGGAGATTTTCGGCGGGGTTCTCGGTGTGAATTTCAAGGCTGTGAGAGTGCTTGCTGGGAAAAATGTGGGCGAACAGAAACATCGAAGGTGTCAAAGAGATGTATGAGGACACTGTATGATATTTTGCACGTTCGAAAAGCTGGGGGACCCTGGTCAAAAGCTTCGCGGGTCCATTGTCGAATAGGACCTCGTGCACCACGTTGAGCAAAGCAATCCAGACGCTAGCACAAGGGTACGCGTCAATCTATTTCTCCTTTGATCTTCCAAAGAACAGCAATGGTAAGAGATCAGAGCACGTGTGAGCTCGCCATATCGTTTCAGTACTGAGTTCCACCTGTGGATTGAACTGAAGGGTCATATGGAGATGAATGTGATCCAGACGATGAAGACCACTTCTCGTGGCAATGAGAAGGCCAAGAGTGCTCTGTGCATGTGGCCTGAGCTAGCCGGCGGGATATTAGATGTCGAATGACCAGAACGATGTGCTTGCTGACGGAGGTTTGTCCAACGATGGGAACTCCGCTGGGTCTCTTTTGTGCTAAACACTACTGCCATCCCGAAAAGCAGTCTCTAGCTTCTTGCAACATGGCCGACTATGTGCACGTTTGGTGTTTCGCCGTGTGCTATCAATTCAAAGCTCGGGCATCCTCTCAAGGTCCGGATAGCCTCCTTGCCATCTTTGTTACTGGGATTGGACATGAACCCGGCGGTGCGCGCTGATGCCTGTGGCTTTGGACCATTTGTCAAATTCTCTCGCCTGTTCTGGGAATATAAATCAGAATGCATAGTGTGCATTTTCCGTACCCTCCAGTCAAGGATCCCCATCCCCAAGACCTCCTCAACAAAGCTCATCCTTCGCTGTGATCTGAGCCATGTTCTCTTCTTTATCTTTGACTCTCCTTGTCGGGGCTCTATCAATAGTCAAAGCCACCCCTACCCCCGAAAAGAGAGCCTCCATCACGTCTCTCACAAGTTCGCAGATCAATGCGTTCAAATCGACGACCTTCTTCTCAGCGGCAGCGTATTGCTCTCCCTCTGTGACGATAAACTGGTCATGTGGGGGCAATTGTGCGGCAAACTCAGGATTCCAGCCCATAGCTGCTGGAGGAGACGGCGATGATGTCCAATTCTGTGAGTCTGATATATCATTGTAGTGAACTCGTCTCTGATTGCGCTACTATTCAGGGTATGTCGGCTTTGATCCCGCGTCCAGTAGCATCGTCGTAGCCCACCAAGGCACCGACCCATCCGAGTTGTATGGTCTATCTCATAATTGCCCCAAGTCTCTTGCTAACGCACTTTACAGCGAAGCCGATCTCACAGATGTCGACTTCTTCTTGGAGACCCTTGACACCTCCCTCTTCCCCGGCCTCTCGTCATCAATCGAAGTCCACAATGGCTTCCAGGACGAACAAGCCGAGACTGCACCTCAAATTCTCGCCGCTGTCAAATCCGGTCTCTCGAAATTTAAAACTACCAAGGTCCTCCTAACGGGTCATTCACTCGGTGCAGCTCTGTCCCTCTTGGATTCAGTGTATCTTCCTCTCCACCTCCCTTCGAGCACCACCTTCCAGACCATCGTCTATGGCCTTCCTCGAGTTCGTTCACTTTTAACTCAACGTGAAACATATAGCTGATCCTTGATCTAACAGGTTGGAAACCAAGCCTTCGCCAATTATGTCGATGCGCATCTTCATCTGACCCATGTTAACAATCAGAAAGATCCCGTTCCCATCGTCCCCGGTAGATTCCTTGGCTTCGTCCATCCCTCCGGCGAAGTTCACATCAACTCCGACGGTTCATGGAGTTCATGCCCTGGCCAAGATAATACTTCGTCCCTCTGCATCGTTGGTGACGAGCCGAATCTCTTTGATTCGACGTTGAGTAATCATGATGGGCCCTATAACAATATTTTCATTGCTGGAAGTAGCGCTAAGGCTTGCACTGCTTGATCTGCGGAGGGGATCGACGCATAATTTATTTTTCTTATTTTTGGGGCTATAGTTTGTATTGGTGTATTTTGAGTATGAATTGATATTGTGGAGGGCAGCTATTGCACGAGTCTTTTCAGACTAGAGACTGAGTGCCAAGTGGTCACATTCGAGTGCAAAAGTGCGGTGTCGCAAAATGAATTTGAACGTGCGAGGATCATCAATCCACGACTCGTCTGGCGGCCAGTCGACCGCTAAGCACAATACAGGCCTAAGAACGCTTGACTTACTTGACCGAAGCCAAACCTTATTCCATGTCAATCCGTACAGGGCGAGCGAACTCAAGGACTGGAGGAAGAGCAACAGAGGCCGATGACGACGACGACGACGCTGGAGGTAAAGGAACCATGTTAGGAAGAAAATCCATGTCCAGGATAGCTTGCGCGCGCTGTCGGACGTCTCCGGGAGTATTAAGAATATGTCCACCTTCATCGCAGGCTGCTGGATCTACGCAGAGTTGCAGAAATCTGAACGCTGCGGTGGGGTCGGACAACTGCGAGACCTGATAGTTTTGAAGATAAACTACTATCGCGTCGCTGATTTTCTTCCACCATATCAGATTCGGGTGGGCAGCTACATGAGCGATGATGGGGGAAATATCGAAGTCGGTGGGAAATGGGTGAGAGAAACCAACAAGGTAGTAAATCACGAGAGATACGATGTCGTGATTGATGTTGTACGGAGGAAACTTGAGGAATTCGGTGACACACAGTAAAGTGTCATACACATTATAGTGATCCGAAGTGAGGACAGATATGAGCTTGCGGACGAAGACGAATGATGTTTTAGGTGCTTGCATGAATGATCTAAGGATAGTGGTCGGGTTGGCGTGCTGGAGGATCTGCCTGACTTCGTCTATTTTTTCAAGGCGGATGAGTGAGTTGCACCACCTGGCGGCTTCGTGAAAGATGTCTTCCCGCTCTCCAGCTTTCCTGTAGCGGTCGTACGCGCATAGGAGCTGAGCGACGCATCCATCAACGGAAAGCTCTCCGATGTACCGGAGATCCTCGTTATCCGGATGGAATGAAACGATGGTGGTGTAAGTCGGAAGATCGGCCGGGAATGAACAATAATCAGATATGAAATCGCTCAGTTGTTTGAGGCGTTGCTCATCCAGCCTGTCGACGCTCCATGGAGGATGCTGTAGGCCTTGTGCAAAGCGGCGCATCTGAGCTTTGACTGTCTCTCGGACACAGACGGACGTGTCGGCAGCCATAAGTCGGTTGTAGGCTCTCGCCAGCAAATCCGTAGATTCGCCTCCGAATTTCA
This sequence comes from Sistotremastrum niveocremeum HHB9708, assembly GCA_001630475.1. Classification (NCBI taxonomy): domain Eukaryota; kingdom Fungi; phylum Basidiomycota; class Agaricomycetes; order Sistotremastrales; family Sistotremastraceae; genus Sertulicium; species Sertulicium niveocremeum. The sequence continues at coordinate 467,353 of KV419401.1, forward strand.
GCCATGCCATATATGAGAAAGATGGCACTGCCCGGTCCAACAACTTGGGATCTTCAGCCTCGGCGATCAACTCCATGTAGGTATCGAAAAGCTTGGGACCAGGCTGCCAATCCACTTTGACTCTTAACTTGCTGATCCATTGCCAGTCCCACTGCAAGATTTCAAGAGCTTTGGCGGCCGATTTGCTCAAGAAGCCTTCGAATGGCGAGCTTTCGAAGCGAATGGCATGGACCGTTGTGGCTATGACGGCTCCCATGATGCCGGACGCGAGAAAGACTCCTATGCCCCATGTTGCTTGGAGAACGGTGGCAGTCGTCTCGAAAGACGTAAAGAGATTGCGAAGCTGATACAGGAGACCGGAGATGAATAGGCCGATGGAGAGAAGGAGGGACCAATATAGAATCTCAACGAGAGGTTTAATCCATCCATACGCCAAATTCTTTCTCTCTTCATGACGGATCGTCCTCTCACGGTGCGTTTTCCCAATCGGCCGACTCATAAGTTTTCCGACCCACTGACGGCCGAGGACACAAAGGACTGCGTTGCACATCTAAATGTATGTCAGTATTAAATCTGGCGAGAAATAGTGCAGAACATACAGCCATGATGAGCGCCAAATAATACAGGGCGCAGACATTTTCTTCGGATCGAGGCGGCGGAGGGGTTGATGTTGAATCGCTTGTACCCGTGCTTGATGTGGGAGTAAGACCTTGAGCAGCAGGGACCAAAAACGCTGTGAGTACGGCCAAGAAGATGGCAATCTATGTTCAAGTTAATAGTGGTTTTCAATATACGCGAGACGAAACATACGAAAACTAGAGACACGTCCATCAATCCTTTCCATTCGTCTGCTTCTTCTTTCATCTTCGCGGTCGCGATTTCATATACCCCGCTCCACATCTGCTCGTTCATCAACGCCATCATTGGATCCTTTTCTTCGTCGTATGGTTGACCATCTGAACGCAAGTTTAGCTATTATGCCATATCACAGACACTGGAACATACCCTTCAGTGCATCTTTCACTAATGTATCCAGTTTACTACCATGCTCCTCCAGCGTCGCTTGTTGTTTTTCTATCGTACGATTTTGTGTTTCGATCAACCCAAGCAGACGATGGAAGAGAGGTGTGTCGAAGAAATCACCAGCAGGCTTCATTGGTTCGACCTTTTGCGCATCATGAACTGCTGAAGAAGACCCCGATACCGCAGACATGGTGGTTGGCAGCTAGAAAGCAAAAGTTTTCCAGGAAGCGGCCGTGTTCAAGATGGCAGTTGGTTGGTCCGCAATTGAAGGCCCTGAGGAGGACCAGACTATGCGCCCGGCGCACAAGGGTTTCATTATGAGCTCGCCCTGGACTAGTAGCGTGACGATGCCGGCGAGTTGCAATCAATGGCCAAGTTCAATATAGAAAGCGATTTTATCATCAATACTCGAGCACGATGCCGCCGTCATGACGAGGCATCTTCAAAGACGGCTTCGTACAGTATTTTACATAAGCAGCTTCTTGCTCTCAGTCAGCCACCATGTCGACCAGTGAACTTCCAGGCCATATCGCGTCGACGCAACTATCTCCTCTAGCCAAGCTTCCCACAGAACTCGTCATCTACATCTTAGAGCTTGCTGCGACATCGTCGAAACCCACAGCCGCGGCGCTCGCACGAACTTGCAAACTTCTTCGCCAGATCATCGAACCAATTCTATATCGAACAGTGGTATTGCACAACCAGCATCAGAATGAATTGTTCGCCAGGACACTGGCTGAAAAAGATCCTCAATTCTTCAAAGAGAATATGAGGAGATTCGCTCCGGCACCGACGAAAGGTTCCCCGGCAGCAATGTCGATGGGCCCTTCCATTGCGGAGGCAGGAGGTGTCCAGGATCATCATCGCGCTCATGGTACAGGGTACCATGCTGCCCATGGACACCACGCCAATCATGGTCATCATGGAGGATGGAGATGGCAGGCTTTGGGAGGTGTTCGAGCACTCATGATGAGTGCCGCCTGTCGATTGACTGATGATGACACCGGACACGCTCGTCCAAACGAAGTTGCTATCCGTGGCTTCGTCAAGCCTGCTTTCTTCGCCTATCCGGCATTTGCGAGCGTCACTCACCTTCTAATATGCGATGTTCCTTGGCTTTACACGTAAGTCCGCCATCACCCACGTTGTGAGCATAGCTTTGATCGGCTGCTCGTTTAGGTCGGTGTTACAGCAGTTGGGAGAGGCTCTCCCATACCTCCCTGCACTGACCCATCTCGCCTGTCCATATTCGAATAAATGGCGCGGAGACGATCACGACAGTCTTGCCCAAGTTTCCCTTTTACTCGGCCTTCCCACCGGGTCTCCCCTTCCTCCCCCAGAACGGCGTCCTACACTCAAGATGCTCATCATTTCGGTCTTCCACTTCGGAGAGCCCGATCTGGAACGAGAATCGCCACTCTGGGCACAGGTAGCTTCCTTGGCCGATGACTCAAGATTATTCTTGCAGCCAGGCGAGGCGTTCTCAGTTGCGAAATGGGAGGCGGCAACCACGGGTGGAGAGGATGTTTGGGAAGAAGCCAGAAGGCAGGCCGAGGGCTGGAGAAGCTGGGTTCGTTAGACGATTATGGATGACAATGGAGCTCGACGGTTTAGATATAATGCAACGATAATGAATCAGAAGTCTAGCGTTACAGTAATGGTACACTCGTATTGGATCTTCTGCTACGTTATTTAATACACAGGAATCTCGTACAGATCAGCATATTCTCTTTGGTCAATTCATGAATCGGTCGCCAGACGTACACCTCTTTGCCAGCTTCTAAACCATCCCATGAGCTCACTGGCCTCGGACCAGGCTCAGAGCCGTGGCTCAGTCTGAACCAAATGTCCATGGTTTCGCCAGGCTTGTGCTCAATGTCGTCGTTCGCTTTCGCTTTCTTAGGCTCTCCGAACTCAAACTCGTACTTCTCCTTCGGTCGAGTCCACGATAAAATCTTGCAACGAGCATGGACAGCTCGCACTCCGGGACCAAGTCGAAGGGGTGGCGGAGGATCATCCCCTTCCTTCCTTCGAAGGTACTGGGCCATTGGCACCTCCTGAAGAAATATGATTTCTTCAATGAGCAATTTAATATCGGCCGTACGAGTCACGAGCGTATGGGCGGTTGTTCGAGATTCGAGAGCTTGAGGAAGAGATGGTGTTACAGATGAATCTGTAGCGGCAGCTGAAGCACGAGATTGAGGTTTTGATGACCTCGAGATCTCCTTTTCCTTCTCTTTGCGCCAGAGAGAGAATGAAGTATCGGCCCGCGACATTAGATGCGCTGCTTTCTCCGCCAACCCATTTCTATATCCACATCAATAGATTACTTAGAGTATAAAAACATTCACTGACTTGATAAACTTCTTCCGCCCGTTTTTATCAGGACTCATCCCCGCCAACAAAACAGATGAAAAAGGACCATCATCCGAATCCTTAGACTCAGGGATAGTGAATCCACTCGGAATACTCATCTCCTTCAACTTCTTCCCATCCGGAGGACGAGGTTCTTTCGAAGGAGAGGATAGCGAAGGAGTTGTGAAGACGGGTGTAGGTATAGGAAGAACGCGTCGAGGCGGTTGTGGTGATTCGACATCATTAAGAATTTCGGCTTTGGATTTTCCTTTCGGAGTCGTCAGCTGGGAAGAGGTGGGTGGGATGATGAATGCTCTGGGAGTTGAAAGCTTCTTCAAAGGGGTCTCGGATGCGAGAGGAGGGTACGGTTTGGATGAGGGCGCTGCTACAGGTTGCGGAAGTGGAAGCGGTGGATTCGAGGTCTGCAGTACACGAGTCGGGGTTTCAGGGAATGAAGGAGGAGCCAAAACGCGTCGAGAGAGAGATTTGGATGGTGTTGGTTTCGACTCCCCAGGGGCAAGACTTTTGGGCGGCGGCGGCGGCGGCTTGCTCGGTTTCGGCGTTTCTGGACGATTGCCAAACGCTGGCTTGAAATCTGAAAAAGCCTGCTTCTTCGCAGATACTGGCTCTATCACAGAGCTCAACGAAGGCTTTGATTTTGGAGTACGCTGCGGCTCCTTTGATGATACAGTCGAGAACACCGACTTGAAGGTTGAGACGGCAGCAACGCCAGATATTGGGCCATCCGTTCGTCTTCGCTTGGCTGGAGGTAATTGTGACATTGATGATTTGATACAGATATAAGAAGGTTAGAGAGCGAAAGCGAAAGCTATAAGTTATACATTCACGAGCGGTGACCGAGGTAGTGACTTGGTCTGGGAGCTGTTTCCCCATTGTTTGGCTCACTCTCTTTTCGGCCATCGTGCCAACTTGAACTTGCATCGTGCTTTCATCGTTTTGATCGTGCAGTCACTGAACCATCGTAAGCCTTTGAGCTAGCTCTGGCAAAACTAAAGACTCAAATCTGCTTTCTAAGTCGTCTTATAAGTTGCCGAACATGGTTCTCACATTGCCACTGGAGCTTTTCCGGTACATTGCCTCCTTCGTCAGGGATCCAGACCCTCCACTTTTCCACACTGTCATCTTTGACCCGGATTGGGGGTACACAGATACCCCGAGATCCTTTTTGAAATACAATGGCGGAACCAGAGACTTGCTAAACCTCACTCTCGTATCGAAAGCCGTCAGAGCTGAGTTGAACTCGATCTTCTGGTCGCACGTCCTTATCGACTTGAATGAGGATTCTTCCAGTACGACAAGTGCGCAATCAAAATTGATCCGCATTGCACAAAAGTATTCCTCTCTTGTCTTCACCCTAGTATTGCGTCATCCCGTATATGACGTTGATGATCCCAGCTACACAAGGAGAATACTGGATCCTCTTGCTCAACTTTTCTCGAAGTTGACTGTGCTCCAAACCCTGGATCTGATGTCAACCCCGCTTGCACTTCCACACGCTCATACTGTACCACCAAACCATTTCCCTAGCCTAACAACATTCCGGTTCTCTGGAGCAATCGAGAGGCCCGATCTTCATTGCGATTTCCTTGCCCGCCACCCAGCGCTGACAGATGTCACCTTCGCGCCATCTGCGACATTGGATGAATATTACCCTGATCCGGCCTTAGTATGGCGAGAGCTTCAAGAGAAGAGAGGTCTCAGTTCACTGAGGAATCTGCACTTTTCGGGGTGTGCTTACCCACCCTATCTGCCCCGCTCACTCGTGAAGCTTACCATCCATCATGTCGCCGACATTGGGAGTCGTGAACGCCTACTTCACTGGCTCGTACATATCAGAAACGAAGAACCGTTTTACAATCTTCGGCACCTCTCTTTGTATGAGGATCCTGAGGTTTCTCTTGAAGCTGAAGCTCCTGATCTCATTCAAACTTGTTTTCCAAATCTCGTGAGCTTAAAAGGAACGAATCTGCCATACTGGTTAATCGTAAGGCCGCTACCAAACCTCAGCACAGTGTCTCACATATCTTCAGGAACGCCACACGCAAAGAGTACCCTCGCCAAGCCATACCTCCGAGACAAACTGAGCCCGCATATCAAGGATACCTCGAAATGTGGCATGTGGCATTCGCAACATTACGAATTTTGATGATTCCTTCTTGCCTTCTTTTTCTTTTCTTTCCGCGCCATGCTGTCCGTGTCATTAAAATCACTGTTCGACTCTTTCTTTTCTCTTCGGTCTTTAGTAGTATTACCTTTCGCTTGCACTTTCTCTTGGTAAAAGTCAATGTTTTGCTATAGATTGTGGAGGTGAATAGCCTCGCGCATCGAGATCGTTGTGAGCGCCAATAGCATTCTGACTGAAACTAATTTCTTTTCAACGTGCGGCAATCTTGTGGCGTTCGGGTGCAGAGATGTTTGTAATTATTTACCTCGAGTCAGACGCGGCCTTGCCTTTTGTCTGCTTTGCTGCTTTCAGGCTTGCCTCGCCAACTTGAACTTCCCTACCCCCTTTGCAGGCTTGTTTGCAGCTCGTCTTTGCAAATTTAATCGCGGTCGCAGCCGCGTCTCACCTCTGAAATGTCTGAGACACTACAATTACCTCTGGAGATCTTGCGGCATATTGCTTATTTCATCAGAGATCCTGACCCTCCTCTCTTCCAGAACCTAATCGAAAGTTTAATCCCCTATGGAGAGTCCGAAACTGTCATATATCGCGAAGAATGCACGGATTTGCTCAATCTTACTCTCATATCGAAAGCAGTAAAACAAGAGCTGGACTCGATATTGTGGTCACACCTCCTCCTCGACCTCAGAACATATCGCGGCGTCCAAGCCTCTTTCTTGAAGCTCCAATCGCTGAAAAGGCGCCATGCATCGGCGACGGGATCCCCGACCCTAGCACTTGTCCTGGTATATCCAATCACCAGAGGATGGGAGTGCCAGAGCACCGGTTACAATGAACAGTTGTTGGAGGGCATCTCTGAGCTTTTTCAGAGTTTATGCAATCTCTGGAGTTTCGATCTCCTCATCCCAATAGCTCCTGAAGAATTCTCCCCCAGAATACCAATTAATTTCCTTCCTCGCTTGTCCCGATTTCGCTTTTCAGGGGCCGTGACCTCGCCGGATTCTTTGTCCTCCCTTCTCATCCGACATCCCAATCTGACAGATGTCACTCTCATGCCGACTCTCGGCTTCCCAAATCCCAATTCTTCCTTGACATGGCGGAATGTCGGGGATGCTCAAGCTCTTCGCAACTTGTCGAGCCTTCGCATCCGCGCACTCGACTATCCCCAGTACCTACCTCGCTCGCTACAAGAATTGAGCATGGAAATCTATGTTCATTGGTTATTAGGACGGGAGGACAACGACGATTTGGAAACATGGCTCGATCGCCTGAAAGAACAAGAACCCTTCGAAAATCTTCTCTCTTTTACCTTGGAAGAAGAGCCTGAGTATGCTGTCGCCTTTGATGAGTCTATGTTTCAAATTCTGCAAAGATCTTTTCCAAATCTTCGTGAAATCCGGGGAACTGGAATTCCTCAATGGCTACAGGTGTGTCCTTCGACGTCTTGACAGTTCGAATAACTGACGGATCTGAGCTAGGCATACTACAAAGACCGAGTTCATCGTTCCCCTCGGCGTGTTCTTCAGGAATAGAAGCTCGTATCCCGAACCAGATTCTTCCTCTTCTTTCTACCTCCAAAGCGCTCTTTCGTTGTGCTTCTCAGGATAGTCAAGCGTTCGACGCGGAGGCTCTGAACCTCGCGACATGTTAGAGTTATCTACCATCTTGACTTGTCTATGTCATTTCGACCGTCTCTGGGTATCCGGCTCCCTACGTAGCAAGTACCTAGGGTGACGGATAACTACCTATAGTTAAACGTGGCTTGAGCTCGTACCATACCCTTCGCCCTGGACCTTTAGCCGCCGAAGCTAGCACAAGGGACGCAGCGCCACATTGTCAGCTCCGCTTCAGGGGTCGTTAGCACATCGACATACCTGATCATTCTCGTCGCCTTATCATGTCTCGGCTGCCAACAGTCTGCATATTTTGGCAACAAGGTCGATGTACAAAGGGACAGCAATGTCCATACATCCATGATACCTTTCATGCAGCTCCAGGCACGAAGTCGGTCCTCATCGCGAAGACCACAGAGTCGCCAGTGAAGACCGTAGTTTGCAAATATTTCCTTCAGGACCGCTGCACATATGGCTCCAGCTGTCTTATGCTGCATCCCACGGATGCTAGGATTCGTGTTTCGAGCGAACTCAGCGTCGCTCATCCCGCGACTTCTAAGCAAAGCGCCAGGCCCTGTGCTTTCTTCCAGCGGGGCGCATGCACGAAAGGCAGCAGTTGTGGTTTCTCGCATGCAATCAGTGTAGGAGGTCCGGAAGCGACAGCTACGGCAAGTTTACCAGTGAAAGCTCTCAGGGGTGTGGATGTTCGGACGAAGGCAGCTTTGCCGTGCAAGTTCTTTCCTCGCGGAGAGTGCATGCTGGGCGACAAGTGTTCCTTTCTTCATCCAACTTCAGCTCCAACTCCGGATCAATCTTCGATGTTAACTCCTGTATCATCCGTACTTCAAGGGAAGACATCCGCTGAGTCGCAGCCTCAGGAACGTCGGGTTTCGATCAAGACAGATTCTGACGTTCGTTGCAACTCTACTGTCTGATTCGATTGACCTGTCTGACATTTTGTGTCCCAGGTTATGGCGGTTGCTCCCGTCGAACATAAGACTGACAAATCCATCATCGAGAAAGATTTCATGGGCGCTCGGGTCACATTTGGACCCGGACTTCAGATTACAAGAATTATCACTGCTTCTGAGTCATCTCGTGTTAACATCACGAATCTCCCCTCAGAGATATCTCAACAAGATCGAATCACCATGTTGTCGCGATTCGGCCAGCTGCTGTATGTCAGCTCCCCTGCACCAAACCTCATCGTTGCATCCTATGTGCACCCGGATAGTGCCGCCAGAGTCGTACAGGAGCTACCGCGCCTAGATTGGGATACGTACAGTTCGAAGCCAACGGCTGCATTGTCCATCTCTTCCGTTGCAGGCACTAGCGCGACTTTACAAAGCAGTAAAGTCAAAATCTCGTGGTTCAGACCCACCAGTATGATCTGGGCCCACTATAACACCATTCATGAAGCAAAAGACGCTGCCAAAAGGCTTGACGGGCGCGTTTTTGATGGCAATAAAATTTCCGCTACTTTCCAAACCCCCTCTCTGAGGCAAAAGACGTCATTTTCTGTGGCAATAAAGGGTGTTACTTTGTCAGATCCTATTCGCTTGCAGAAATTCTGCCTCGCAAGTAGCGTATCTGTGGGTCGTGCATCGTACGAGCTTGATGATGCTGTCGATGCTCTGAGGGAGAAGCTTTCGTCATTTGGATATTTGCATAGCCTTGACATAATGCCTTTGAAGGATAGCGATGCAAAGGTCAAGGCATTCGCCCACTTCCTCTCTCCAGATGCTGCTGTCCAAGCTGGGCAGCTAAATAAGGCGTCCCAACGCTTCCTCGGCGGCGGCCCAATTTTCATTCAAATCATACACTCTCTGAAGTACATCATTGCAGCTCGAAAATTTACATTCCTTAAAAGCGCTATTGACCGGCTTTCAGTCGGCAACGTCAGTCAAAACTACAAAATCCGCTATTATGAAACGGACAAGGATGGATTCCAGGTCGATCCTGTGACCGTTCGGGTGTACGGAGACGCACCGCAAGCTCTCAGCCACGTGAAGGCAAAGCTCGAGAAGCTCGTAGCTGGGACAATAGTGCTGGGTGACAATGGGTTCCGGTTGTGGGATGATGTATTCAGTACTCAAGAAGGAGACAAGATCGCTGATGTCATCTTGCAAAAATCTCAAACCCTGGTCCTCGTTGACAGACGCGAGCGCTGTCTTCGTCTGTATGGTGATGAAGCCCGATGCGATAACGCTCGCAACCTTCTGCTGCAGACATTGAAGACCATTGAGGCCGAGCGTCACGTTCTGACGCTAGATCGCAGTAGTTTCAGGAAAGTGATAGTTGGAGGATTACGAGAGAAAGCAGCGACCGAAGCTTTGGCGCTGTCGTTTGACATCCTTGCCAGAACCGTTACCGTCCATGGCACCCATCGCGATGTTGATGCCGTGGGCAAGATCGTCGCCGTTTTGTTGGATGCTGCCGAGGTCGTCCAACCCGCTCTCGCTGAGGATTGTCCCGTATGCTTCTGTGAACCCGAAGATCCTGTGATCTTATCCTGTCGCCATGCCTACTGCAGACAGTGCTTCCAGCGCTTAGTTCAATCTGCAGATGGGTCCAGGTCATTCCCTCTCAGATGCATAGTCGACAGCGAGGGTGATAAACAATGCCAAGCGATGATTTCCTTTGACAAGATCCGTGAAATTCTATCTCCCGAGGAAGAAGATCGTCTGTTCCGATCGGCATTTCTTGCTCATGTAGCCCAGTACTCCAAAACTTACCGTTTTTGTCCCACAGCTGATTGTCCATGCATCTATCGCCCAACCGAAGAAGAGGATCATGCCATCCGTTGTCCTTCCTGCTTAGCCTTGATATGCACATCGTGTCACACGGAACACGAAGGGCTTTCGTGCGCCGAATATCGAGAGCAGACATCGGGATACGCAGAGGCAAATCGTAAATGGCGGCTCGAGCACGACGTCCGACCTTGTCCAAAGTGTGGTATGGAGATGGAAAAGAACGGTGGATGTAACCATATGACGTGCCTATGCGGTGCCCACATATGTTGGATCTGCATGAAAGCAGATTTCTCCGAAGGGGTATATGAACACATCAGCAGGGCACATGCTGGAAAATTGTATGCTTGACCTGTTGACCCTTGTGGTGACCTAGTAAGAGCGGCGCCTGCAACGCTCTCAGCATCTCTTTACTTCAAGCAGTCAAGAGGTCGCGATACAAATTACGCCGTAGCTCGTATGAATAGTGTTTGAATGTAATCCGTCGCATATCGATTGACGTGAACACAAGCAGAAAAGTGACATATTTGTATATATTTGTCCTCGAGCTCACTCAACACCAACTTGAACACTCGAAGCTCGAAGTCGTTCTGCATATTAGCCAGTACGGACTGTTGCTGTGGCTGGCTTTCCCCAACATTCTGATAACGATTTAGAACTCGCCACATTGATAATTGTCACCCAATCCGGATCATCTGACAATTTCCTCACTTCACCTGCTCTCTTCGAGCCAGCGCTAATAGTATGCGTTTGCCCTTCGAGCTCCTTCGACCCATCGCCTTCCACCTCAGGGACTCGGATCCGCCACTGTTTCAACTTATCATTGATAGCGACAGCATCTACGACGATGCGTCTACACTGACGTATCGCAATGAGTCGGCAGACTTGCTGCATTTTGGACTTACATCCCGAGCTGTGAAAGCTGAGTTGGATCCGCTACTATGGTCCCACCTTCTGCTCGATCTCCGAAAAGTCAACACGGTCAAATCCTCACTCTCAAAGCTTCGCTTGATGGAGAGGCATCATGCTTCATATGTCTCCTCACTTGTGTTAGTTTACCCTGCTATCACTGAGCCTTGGGAGTGCGAGTTGACTGGTTATGGAGAGGCGGTATTGGACGCCGTCTCTGAACTATTTCCGAGACTGGCAAACCTCCGAAACTTTGATCTCCTTATCCCGTCGATTATCGAGAGTCATCCGTATCGACTGCCTCGGAATCTGTTTCCTCGCCTGTCAAGATTTCGCTTCTTCGGTACAACAGAGAAGAATCTCTCCATACCGGATTTCATGTTCCTTCACCCTGATTTGAAGGAGGTTTCGATCGTACCATTGAGCACCGAGACGTGGGGCTTGCCGTCCGTCTGGTTATGGTACATAGTCGACAGCCAGAAGGGCCTTCCTGGTCTACGAAATTTTCGTTGTTCATGTAGTGATCCTCCGCGATTCTTGCCAATTTCACTAGAGGAACTAACCGTCGCTCTCAATTCCGCACTCTCTGGATTCTCGCTGAAATCATGGCTTCGGAGTCTAGAACCTTTGGCACAGCTTCGGAGTCTTACCCTAGACCACGCAGCTCATATCGTTGGAGTTGCTGCCCTTGATGCTTCGGTCATGGATGATGTCGCAAGGGCTTTTCCAAACATCGTACAGCTACGAGGATCTGCTATCTCAGTACAGTTTCAAGTATGTTTAATTCTCATTTTTCACATTCAATCTCCTGAGATTCCCTTAGCAACTTTTTGATGATTGGAAGTCCAGCCGCAACCCCGTGCTCACGGATTGACGTTCAAATGTCATCACAGACTTAGAACAGTTTCTGTGTCAACATTTTGATGAGGTGTTTCGAGTTCCTAACCTAGCAATGAGACTGTTGCTTTGTGTGGTCCAACAAAAAGACATTGTAAGATTTTGAATCGACTCAACTATCTAGGTGACGAGGTCTAGTCACCATTTGTAATATTTGCTCTGCCGAAATGATCGGAGAACCGTTCTTGTTTCATACGTGATTGATCGAATACTCATTAACTTAGCACCAAACCGAAAGCTTGACCAAGCTTGACTGAAAGATGGAATCTCGGATGTATCGGATATACCGGCGATAGACACCGTAAAGGCCGCCGATGACGCACCCCTTGCCGTTGTTCTCTCGCGTTCACAGCTTAAGTGAGGGTCGCCTCACTTCATGTTCAGGACACCCGAACACCTCTCACGACTTGCACGACCACTCTCATGACAAGCACCACCGCTGCTCCCATCTCTCCAAAGCCTCGCAGGAAGTTCGTTGGATTTTCCGAGGCACTCGAAGAATCGCGAAGAAGGCGAGCGAATCGCACTGAGCCGCAGCCATGGCTGGCAAGAAAATGTACTATTGGTCTCGTTCTTGGACTTTGGGGTTGGACTGGATATGTATACGTTGGTCGACTATGTGTGCCTATGATCAAGCGGGAGTCCGATGCGTTGGGCAGTAGGACCATTGGAAGTGAGTTACAGTTGCGTGCTGCCACTACACTACCCTCACGCTCAACGTTTCTTCTAGTTGCGTTTCTAATTGTGTTCTCTATACTGTGGATCATGTTTGGTTGGAGTTATGCTAAGGTGAGTAGAGGAGCCGATCTCTCCACATTCCTCCTCGCTAGAGGCGACCTCCGTTCTTCACTCGTCGCGCTGCAATATCGCTGGGCTAATCATATGCCACTCGCTTCGCTATGTTGGCCTTTGCTCAAGGCAGTGATGATCGACTCGATATCAGATCTGATGTCAGGGTCGCGCCCTTTCTCCATATTTCTCCAGTCGCTCTACTCGGATCACACTGACTCACGAAACCCTTAGCTTATTTTCACTTCTCCTGGATACGCCGTGGATGTAAGTCTACGCTTCTACCTCATCCGATCCGTACTAATTTCGACTGTAGCATGTACAAAAAACCCCATTACCACAGCCTCCACCATCACATCAGCGTAATTATTCGTGGTACTCAGAAGAGAGTATCGGAGGACCGCCTTATTCGAATATCACCACTCCCAATCCTGATGCTCCCGCACAACATCCTCAAACTAAACCACAATCACAATCAGATATCGAGAAGGCGATGGGTGGTTCGATCTCGTATTCATATCGTCAAAACGTTTCTCGCGAGCAAGAGCAGGCCGACGTACGGGATCTAGATGCATTCGGAACCAAAATAATTGGCACCTCTGTGTCTCCCACTACTCCTACACAGACACGAATACCCACTGGGCAGCCCTCGCATACCGACTTCTCCACGATACGGCCTGAGCCCTCCGATGCCGTTATGAGTCCTCAGACTGATGAAGGTAATGGACTGCCACCGCCAGTCTTATCCCGGAATCCGCGTCGTGACCCCGTTCTGTTACCGGAATATCGGTTTTGTTATCGAGAGGAGTTCGTGAAGCCGTATCGGACACATCACTGCAGAGTGTGTGCTAAAGTCAGTGAATTCGGCTAAATCTATGGTATCTATCTGATGCTGTACACAGTGCGTTCTACAGTACGACCATCACTGCCCTTGTGCGTATTGTGCTCGTGATTCAAAAGCTGCTTACTGAGCTCTTCTAGGGATCGGAGGATGCGTAGGGGCTCGTAACAGAAGATTTTTCCTCATCTTTCTTGAATGGGCCTCTCCCTTCACCTTGTGGACTTTTGCTACTTTGGTAGCTCTGAATGCTCGCGGTTCCGCCGAAGGATTGATGGACAGCATCGATCCCCAACAGATAGTCATAATAATTATGCGAGTTTATCTAATGATCTCATCAAATGTTCGAACTAACCACTATCGCTCAGTTCGGGCCTTTTCGCCTTCTTCACAAGCGGCATGCTCTTGTCACATATCGGATTGATCTTATTGAACACCACCACTCTTGAACATCTGAACATGTCAAATATGAAACGCCGAGAACGCGCTATCTTGGGCCAAATGTTTACAATATTCCAAATCTCGTCAGTTCTCCCTCTAGTAGTTGTGCTGGGAGGTAACTAATTCATTATGTTCGCTCAGTGCTCGCCGGAAGAAAAAGAAAGAATGGGATCATGAGTGGGGACGTATTGAAAGAGAAGGAAATTTGTGGTGGCTTGAGAGCGAAAGTGAGAATTGGAAGGCGACGATGGGAAGACGTGTATGGGAGTGGTTCCGTGAGCATCTAGTCCATTTGATTCATTCATTCACTCATTAATGCTTTTTTAGTCCCGATCGGAAAAGCCCCCAACGATGGCTTGAGCTATCCTACGAACCCTCGCTTCGATGCTGACGGGCGATGGAGACGGCGGAGTGAATGGCCTGCTGAGCTGCAGTGATTGTTGTCTTTGTCCTCAATCTGCATTTTCATCTATTTATACCATTGTTTTGTGTATTATGCCCCGTTGTATCTCCCTAGCCTCGAAGACCGTCGCTCTGTTGGATGGACACCTAGTATATTTTTCTTATGTTACGGTCTGATGGTAAGCGTACTGTCCGAAATATAATAAGCGCCGGTACTCCTGACCACCACCTTTATCTGTGACGACATCAATCCCCCTAATACGGGTTCCAATTGACCTCCTGATGGCCTATCGCTAGCTAGACCGCTGTCAAACTTCGCCCTGCCCTTGGCAACGTGTGCTCCTCAAGAGTCACATACGACTTGAAAGTCGGTCCCGAATGCGTGCACCCTGCTAAAGCGTTTATAAGGCTTCATCTCTGGCGTATCTCCAGTGACTTCCATCAATCAATTTGCTTCAGCTCCAGCTCAGTGAAACATCATGGCAGATATCCCATCTTCTGAAGGCTTCATCGAGTTCCGTGTGGGCGACGAGTCATTCAAGACGTGGTACGAGATTCGGGGCGATATTTCCTCTAAGAATCGAAAGCATCGTCCGCTCATCGGCGTCCATGGAGGACCCGGTGCCTCTCATCATTATATCAACCCTATCCTCGACCTCGCCACATCCCATAACATCCCAGTAATCCTATACGACCAAATTGGCATAGGCAATTCCACCCATCTTCCAGACAAACCGAAAGAGTTCTGGAAACCAGAATTATTCATCGACGAGCTCGAGAATCTCATCAATCATTTTGGCATCCAGGATGATTTCGACCTTTATGGTCATTCATGGGGAGCCATGATGTCCTCCCAATTCGTCTCGACGCGTCAACCGAAAGGGCTCAAACGTTTGGTATTATCCAACCCGATCGCTGCTATGGATTTGTGGGAAGAAGCCACAACCAAACTCTTGAGCGAACTTCCGCAGGATGTACAGGATACGATTAAGAGACATGAACAAGCTGGCACCACCGACTCCAAAGAATATCAAGATGCTGTGCAAGTCTTCAATGGGCGACATAGCTGTCGTGTTGATCCCATCCCGGACGGAGTCAGAAAGACGGGAGGCGATATCTTCAGAGATCGTACCGTGTGGAATGCCATGTCAGTGCCCACATTCTCTTCTTCTGATGGCTGCGGTGTTGATGACGTCACCTTAGGAACGGTCCCGCCGAATTCGAGATTTTAGGATCTATCAAGCACTGGTCAATCATCGATCAGTTGCATAAGATTGAAGTACCCACTTTGCTCCTGAATGGACACTTCGACCAAGCGCAAGACATCTGCGTGATGCCCTTCTTCCAAAAATTACGGAAGGTCAAATGGGTTCATTTCGCACTCTCCAGCCATATGCCGCAGTGGGAAGAAAGGGACAAATATCTTCAAGCCATCGGCGAATTTCTTACCGTTCCTGAGCTATGAATTTTGATTTTACCGCCGAGGCAATGCAATACCAAGGGTCTGACTCCGTATATGTACAAGTACTGTTGTAGCGCTAGCGCTGTAGCGTCTTCTTGAAATTTATCTTGCACTGTGCATCAAAAGCATCAGCTTCCGAAGTGGGGTGATCCGGTCATGGCATGCTTTCATCACGGTCAGAAGTGCTTACGTAACGCTCGGTTGCATTGATAGCAGTTCTAATGAACAGCGCTGGCCAGCAGCTTCCTCGTCGACGCCATGACCCTCACAAGCCTCGCTGTGGCTCTTTTCGCTATCCTGAGCACCGTCGCTATTTTAAAGCGAATTAGGGAGGTCATACGATTAAAAAACAGTATCAAGTGAGTCTGAGCCGTGAGTCGATCATCACGGTTGTGCTAAATTTGCCTTTTTCCCGGCTCGCCTAGGGGAATCCCTGTCAGGATCGTCTTGTTGAGCTATAGGCGAACTATTGCCAACATCCTATATATTCCGTATATATGTCTCGGGATCAACTATCCATGGATCCATAAATTCGATGGTATGACCAGTTTGTCTTGTCTGTTCGTACGCTTGTCTAAAATGACTTTTGGATAAGACTACGAAAGGAACGGCTGTACCGCTCATGTCATTGTATCTGTAACACCATGCCATGCCACCTTATATGTGGCCGACACCGAAGCTATCAAGGAAATCTCAACGTATCGCCCAAAGTTTCCTAAACGTACTGAGACGTATCGCTCCATGGGCTTGTTCGGACAGGTTGGCTTTCTCTACGACTGAAGTGAACGAAAGGCTTAGTCGATGACTACAGAATATTGTTGTGTCAGAGGGAGAAGAGTGGAAGAGACAGCGGAAGATCGCGGCTCCTGCTTTCTCCGAGGTATTGTTTGATTCATTCTATCATCAGCACATGGCTTGATTTGCGCCTCGCAGAAAAATAATAAGCTCGTCTGTACCGCCACTGTCAATATCATCAATGAGCTATTCCAGAATATCTGGGGAGATAAACAAGAAATCATCGTCGAACATGGTGCCCACCTTACGATCCCTGTACGAGTCACTCATGTTCAAAACACCGCCGACCTGACATATCCCTTTCAAAGATAGCTCTGATGGTGCTCAGCGTAGCAGGCTTCGGCAATCCCATGACATGGGAAGCCGACACAACACCACCTCCAGGCCACAAACTGACCTTCGCCCAATGTCTTCATTCAGTAACAAACGATGTCATACTCAATCTGACGGTTCCAACCTGGGCATTGGGTCTAACAGAGCGTCTCCGCACACTGAGAACTGCAAATAAGGAATTGAAGGAATTTATTTTGGCTGTTGTTGAGGAGAGGAGGACAAAGCAGAAACATGACGATCGTTGGGATTTGCTGACGAATTTGATCGATGCGAGTGAAGCCGATGATAATGAGTATGCGAAGCTGTCTAATTCTGAACTTGTCGGGTATGTCAACAATCCTGCTTTATTGATCGAGTGCTGATCCCGATGCCTTGTGCATAGGAATATTTTCGTGTATCTCGTCGCGGGCCACGAGGTGTGTTTCACTTCACTTGAAATTTGTGTTGCTGACGAAAAGTAGACTACTGCCCATGGATTATGTTACACTCTCGGCTTGCTAGCATTGCACCCAGAGGAGCAGGAGAAATTGCATGATCACATCAAATCGGTACTTGGAGATCGAGATCCCGTGAGTTTGCGACCTTTTCCCTGCACGATTCGAGTACTGATGCCTCTGATAGGTCTACGAGGATCTTAATTCTCTTCCGCGGGTGCTAGCGTAGGTCCTGTATGCTTCTTCATCGCTCCAATGTCTAATTCCAGATCCAGATGTTTCTATGAGTCTATCAGATTATTCCAACCCGTACGCATACTTGGCCCGATGGAATGCACGTTCTAATAATTAGTAGGCTATCGTCATCCCCCGCGTAGCAGCTCAAGACACAACTTTCCACGTCTCCAGCACTAAAGACGACGACGACACAACAACAGCCGTGACAGTTCCCAAAGGTTCAGACATCTTAGCTCACTCCGTCGGGCTTCACTACAATCGTATGCATTTTTTGTGAGACCTGACCAGCGTCGGCTTATATGTTGTATAGCGAAAATCTGGCCTGAACCTGAGAAATTCAAGCCTGAGAGATTTTTAGGAGCTTGGAATCGAGATGCGTTCTTCTCATTTTCGTCAGGACCTCGGTACGTCCCGTATTTGATACCTCAAATATGGCGACTGATATAAGTATTCACCAGAGCCTGCATCGGTCGAAAGTCAGCATCTCCATGAATCACTCTTCGCAATTCTCTAACTCGTAAATAGATTCGGCGAGACGGAAGCCGTCACAGTGCTAGCGATGTTGATCTCGCGGTACAAAGTGGAGATCAAGCCTGAACCCCAATTTGCAAATGAGAGCTTCAACGAAAGATATAACCGTATCTTCAAATCGAACAGTATGGTAACTTTGACGTGAGTAACAGCCTTCGTCCAATCGCAGGATATTCAATAATCGTCTGATTTAGCCCGGATCTTGTGCCTTTGGTGTTCAAACGTCGTTGAACCATGGGACTGACACCACTTTGGACTTCATATAAGACCTTTCCCTATGTATACGGCGCCACGGTGCCGCGAGTGTAATTTTTTAGATTGTAGTTATTCCCTCCTGTTGTAATAGATTGTAGACCTTGATATATGAATAAGTTGATTTTACTGTAGGTATATTCAGCTGCTGCGAAATAATCCGATCCAAGAGAATACGTACCTGCTGTAACCCATCCAACACAATCCCAGTAGCTTTCACAATGACCTCCCATTCAATCTTGTGCAGTCGATCCTCCAGCTCTTCTAGTGTCTCGCCCTCCTTTATCTCAATCTCTCGTACCAGAACAGGTTCGCCTCGGTCGACCTCCTTAATGACTCGATGAACCATGACTCCCGTTTTTGTGATTTCTCCTTTCTGATAGGCTTCATATGCTCTCTCCAGTGCATTCGCGCCATCGAATGCACCAGGCAACGCAGGATGCAGGTTAATAACCGGTATACCACCCTCCTTCACCTCGAACGACTCTCCTTCCCCTTCCCCCGACTCTAACTTCCGTTCCCCAGAAACAACATCCAAAAACCCCTCACTCATAACATGCATCCACCCCGCCAACACCACTAAATCCGGTTTCTCTCTCACCACAATCTTAGCAACTTCGACATCGTAGTCCGTTCTTGTCTTTCCGGGGTTCGCTTTCAGATAGGGTTGGAGAGCGAGATATGCAGTTGGTATATTATGCTTTTGTGCACGGGTTAGACCGTATGCTGCTTTTCGATTTGAGAGGACGAGGACGATGCGGGTGTTTGGGATGGTTGGAGGAGTGGATTCACAGGCGTCGATGAGGGCTTGGAGATTGGTACCTAGCTACGAAATTAGTCGATTGGTATATAAATGTTGGTAATGAAGGGTACCAGAGCCTGAGATTAGGACGACGAGCTTTCGTGGTTGTGTTTCTGACATGGCAAAGTTTTTGAGGAAGGTGTCGGAAATCGGAGATCGAGATAAAGGAGATCAATATAGGCGCCGAGTCTTCAGACGACGTGTAAATCGGTTCGAAGCGAAATATATATATTGGATGGTAGGTATACATAAATGGGTAATAAAAACGGATAGACTTCTCATGCGCATGGGAAAGCACTATCTCCTGCAATGAAAATGCTGTTGTATGGGCCATCATGATTCGCCTCGGTACCATCAAAGATGTTCGGCACGTCGCCGACAATGCAAGATGTCGATGGGTTGTCCTGGCCTGTAGACATACAATCAGCAAGGCATTTCGTGGACGGAAATGAGGGAAACGAACCTGGACATGCGCTCCACGATCCATCGGCATTGATATGGACTTCGCCAGAGGGATGGTGGAAGCCTAGGAACATACCAGGGACAATGGGAATGGGATCTTTCTGATCGTTGACGTGTGTGAGGTGGAGATTCGCATCGACGTAGTTGGCGAATGCTTGATTGCCGACCTGATCATAATATGTCAGTCTCTCCTCCTTACCTATAATTAAATTAAGAAATGGACGTACTCGAGGAAGACCGTATACGATGGTAGTAAACGTCGTCGATTTAGGAAGATGAAGTGGAAGATACACCGAATCTAAAAGCGAAAGCGCAGCTCCGAGCGAATGGCCCGTTAAGAGGACTTTAGTAGTCCCAAATTTCGAGAGACCACTCTGGACGGCTGCAAGGATCGTTGTGGCCGTGTCGGCTTGCTCTTCGGCGAATCCGTCGTGGACTTCGACGGAGGAGGATATTCCGGGGAAGAGCGTTGGATCGAGGGTTTCGAGTTCGAATTTGGCATCTGTTAGATCAGCTTCACTGCAGTCATCATATTAGTCAAACGTATTACTAGGGAGATGGTGAAGACTGACAATTCTGAGGTGTCGGTTCCCTGGTGTGCCACTACGATGCTGTTGGAAGCTTTATCAAATCCAACATACCCTACAAAAATGTCAATTCCCGATTTCAGCGCATGTATACATGAATGCTTACAAAATTGGACGTCGTCCCCATCTCCGCCAGCAGCAATCGGTTGAAAGTCCGGATTCTTCTGACAATTCTCCCCACAGGACCAATTGATAGTTGTAGCAGGAGAACAATAAGCAGCGGCCGAAAAGAAAGTGGTAGATTGGAACGTCGCAATCTGGCTTGAGCTGAGTGTGGGGATGGTTTGGCGTTTCGAAGGAGCTGGGGATGCCTGAACCAACGAAACGGCTCCGAGGACTAGAGCCAAAGAAAGTGAGAGGACCATGAATATGGAGGTAGGTATGAGGTAAACGGGGGACCTGGATGGCAAAGTAAGTGGCTGAGACACTCCTCGACTGACCAAGGCAAGGAGTCGGCTTACCTGCCCTTTGTGTTTATATAGAGTTCGCGTTCAACATGGCATGCTCAATGGGACGAACGTTGCATAGCCGATGTCATTTCGAATTTGGCAGCGGTATGGCTGAGAGCGAGAAGGAAGCAGATGGACGAGCATCGATCTCAAAATCAATGTAGCCGGATACTTTGGTTCCGAGACCCGTTTCCATCAAAGCGTGATCTGAGACAACAGAGCATCGACAGTTACATCTAACAGAACGTGTGCGACGTTGAATATGTCGTCAGGATGTCATTTGTCCATCTCGCTCGCCAGATGGCCCAAAGACTCGAAAATGGTGACCGCTTGGATCGTTGTCGGAGTTGCCATCAGAGGCGTCCCGGGGCGAGCTGGTGCAGCCACCAGCAACTCCACAGCGATGCTGCTTCATCTACGTCCAACCGCCGCCGGCTAGCATATCGCCATATGCACAGACAATCTATATCCCTTCAGTTGCTCTGAGAAGAAGCTCAGACGACGAACGACACTGGGAAGACGGCTTACCACATGATCAGCATCGAATCAATCGCGCCAATTATTCTCCTCAACAGTTCTGTGGTATGACCTTCGACATAGGCACGTGTACTGCTTCCCTTGTGATTTTTCTCCACCATTCCTTGTGCTCGCGGGCGAACAACGACTGAAATGGACAGAGAATAGACCTCGTGCTGCGAAATTCGAAGAATATCGCTCTATTTTTGTCGGTCGTGTCAAACGTTCGCTGCGATGCCGTATCTTGTCATCGCGGCCATATGGCGTCGAGAGGGCGTGGATTTGACTACGGAGATCTTCACAAGATAGACATCCGCTGCGAAGTTCATGGAGGTTGATCTCACGTTAGACGCCATGCATGGTCGCCAATTTCGTTTGGATGGATATCGATGAATCACCAGACTGACAAGCCACAAATAAAGGCTTTCTGATCTCTTCAGGACTATTGACACCATCTGGATTGTGTATAATGTTGATAGTAGATGCGTTGCATTTACCGGCGTCATATACTAGTTCACTACCGCCACGATCTATTATACTGTAGGCTCACGGAACACGTCAATGCCACCATTCTCAAGCATATTCACAACAGCATACATGAACTACACTAGTATTCGTATCTGCTGTAACAATCGAGGCGGTGCAGCGTAGAACATCCAGGGTTGATGGACTCGGCTGGCTGTGTTCATTCTGGCCTCTGCTAGGACTTATCCTCTCGAGGCTCGAGCCATGTCGACGGCGCCCCTGACAGAACATGAAGACCAGGCTGAAGCAGCACCAGTGCCACCCCCACCGACTGCTGATCACTTCGATACACCTTTGTTCAACCGTCTTCTCGGTTTGATCGAGAATTTGAATACCACGATGGACGAACAGAAACGAGCAATTCAGCATCAGGCCACGAAGCTGGATGCTTTAGTTGACGATGCGTTGAAGGGTGAGTTGTGGTCTAGGACACCACGTTGAGCTGAGGCTGATGTTGACGCTTTCAGACGACCAGCCGTACAATACGGAAAAGGACCCAGAAAAGGCTGTGAAGAACGAGCAGATGTGGAGTGGAGTGTACGAGATTGCTACTGCTAAGATGAAGGAGGAGGCAGACGAGTGGAAGGGATTGATGGACGTCTCGCTAGTATTTGTGAGTGTTCTACAGAGGGCCGAATGCTGCTTCGAATGGTGGTAACTGAAGCCTATCTAGATCGCTATTTTCTTGGCCGTGCTCACGGCTTTCCTCGTCCCAGCTGCTCAAAGCCTTTCTCCTAACTCGACTGGCGCCCCCAATAATGCAACTTCTCCACCCCCTCCATTACCTCCACATTCTGATGAGAATGTATGCGCGTTGTATTACCTCGCATTAATCATGGCCGTACGTGATATTCCTCTCAATCATACTTGTATCCTAACGCCGGTATCCAGATGTGCAATGCAGTACTATGTGTACTTGGTCGACAGTGGGTCGGAAAATTGCTCAGTCGTCCTGTCGGAAATTCCCATCTAGAGAGAACGATGCGACACGAGGAACGAAAGAGATTAGCCTACGGATGGATCAGGCCTTTGGTTGCGATCCTCTACTGGTCGCTTCTCCTCTCCATCGGCTTATTCATTGCCGGCCTTCTCTACCAGCTTCGCAATCTCTCAACTTCCTTTGAAGAGACCGCCATGACTCTTCAGGCGACGTGGGGCCTGGGAATTGTTCTCGTCGCAGGTATCATTGCGACAATCACTGCCACCACGGTTCATGCGGTTCGGTTCGAATGTTCACCATTTGAAGGCTTATTTAGCAAGTTCATCGTCAAAGTCATGGCGCTGCTCGCGCAAAGGATTTCGTGGTTCACAGCCTGGAGAAGATCCTTTCATTGGGACTCGTCCAAACTGTTCCAGACCTATGTAGGTCTGATTGCGGAAGCCCATGATCCCAAGTTATTGGACCGGGCTGTCCCGTCGTTCACGTACTCCGCGTGGTTGGCCCATGGCGGAAAATCGGTCAGCCTCCTCAGGAGGGCTTACGATCGATTAATGGCCACAGATACGTCTGTCAGGGTCCGAGAATCAGTGAAGGCACAAATATCCCACTTTGCCGAATACTGCCGAGAGAACTCCTGGGATGACACCGTCAAAGAAACCCTCGTGGGCAACACCTTAATTCAAGAGTTTCTTATCAGTAACTGTTCATTTCCTACCGACTTCGTAGCTTGCACTACGTTCTTGGCGCTCAAGGAGAACAATGAAGATCTCCATGATCTCGAAGAGCTTTCGTACAAGGGGGGCATCGCCAGAATCCTCTGTACTTACGACCAAGATGTGCCATTAGGGGATCGTGAAGTCCTCTTTCTCCATGCAGTCGAAGCTTTTGAGCGTTTTGAGACTGACGACGTGAAGGAGACACTCTCGGGTGTCGAGCCCCTCTCAGTCATCAGATCTTTTATGCGTGGACCCAACACATACATTCCCTTCTGGTTCATCACGGACATCATCCCCCGTTGCGATCAAGAAATCATCTCATGCATAAACGATTCCCTCAGAAATCCCCCAAGCAACATTAATCGATATGTTGTAATATCGATCATCTATGTCCTCGCTGCCACCCGCAAGGTCTCGTTACCTTTGGACGTTGATCTATCACCTTTCATCGAGTGTATATGTCAACAATCTGTGCCCAGCTTCTGGGTGGCAATTCGGGATTATATTTTAGATTATGCTGAAGCATTGGATTTGGCGTCCTCGTTCATGCCCGTCGCCATGCTCGAATTTCTCCAGCTATGCGCACAAGAAACCGACGAAGAACCCCTCGAATCAGATACTCCGGATGCTCGAGCAAATGCTCGTACCCGAGCGAAAGCGATTCTCGAGAGACACCTTCCTTCCGTCATCCCATTACCTCCATCTCCCCAATCATCGCGCGCGTCATTCATTGACATTTTGGAGTCAGACGATAACAAATTGTCTCCTCCTGTTGATCATCCTCGACGCTACCGAACTCTTATGACCATGGCCCACCAGGCGTTCTTCGAGCGCAATGAAACTCCCCCTAAGCGCACCTCTCGGTAGCGGTCGAGCATCCGTCTCAGCACTCATGTGCTGCCTAGTGGAATGGGCAGAGGGATATCGCCGAGTTCACATCCTCCGCGATACATGCACGATCTTGATTTAATCGCTTGTCCCGACGTGTTCTGTACCCGCGCGTATATTTGACGACAACCGTGTTATCAGTCAATGGCATCGCAGAAGCGCAGAAAACAAGTACCGCGGCTGGCTTTTATGTGAACTACAATAGCGTCCGAAAGGAGGCGTAATAAAACAACGATAAGTAGTGTAGTGACTGCTAGGATGTAACCAAGCGTCATGATGGCAATCAGGGCGCCGTAGCATCGTCTGTGGCTGTACAGCCGTAAGGTATATGTACGTAGAGTCCAGTAATAAAAATCGCTATAAAAACCAACAAAGGTTCTGCATGTCCCGGCAGCTGGACTAGGCGGTTACGATACCCTGAATAGGAACGGGAAAGACAATCGGTTCTGGTAAGGATAACACCGTGTCGTTGATTTGATGGTGATCAATAAACTCCTGCAGACGCTCTCCACTGCCAAGAACCACAGCATGATCGGTCATCAACGGCGTATTCGCCTGGTCCCAAGAGATCATATGAGTGACCAAAGCGCGCACTTCTGCCAATTTTCGCATGTGGTTGAGAATACGTAGCCATCGAAGTTGATTGTGATCAGTGGACGACCATTTGACAAGCTCTTGCTCAACTTCTTTATCATATATGGTCTCCTTGAGATGATATCCCCAGAAGCGACAAGCATATCGCAGATGACTCCGGAGGTCATCCACTGGAGGGTGGCCATTGGCGATCGGCCGAGCGCTCATGGCTTGAAGAGTTGCGCATGTTAATTGATGGTGTTGGGTGGCTTTGTCGATGTGATAGATCTTACTGCGTCCCTTGTCCAGCACGAAGGTGCGTAACGAAGAGTGGAATGGCTCAAGTTTCGCAGAAGGTTCGAACGTCCCGATAAAGAGAGGACCCAGAAAGTCGAGAAGAGCATGGGGGAATTGATCCTTCGGGATGAGAGCGATTAGACCCTCCGTGTCGAGCGGATCGAATAAGGTCATGATTCTGCCCATGATGAGGCGATAGCGGGCGAGACGTGGATCATCGACCGTCAATCGGAATATGTGGTCAAAGATGGCTCGATATCTTTGGGAAAGTTTCAAGATCCCATTCCAATCGTCCAAGCTCTTCATATAGGTCCAACGGTCACACAAAGTTTCGCCGGCAGCATCCGCTAGAATGTAATCGCAGGCTGCAGCAGCGTACCAGAAATGACTTTCTGTTCGCTTGACCAGCGCTATAACATCTTCAGGAGTAAAATGCCCAGCGTCTATCTCCTCAGCCAGGCGACTGTTCACATAGGTGGTGACGTCACGCATGGCTTCTGAGCTATCTAGGCTCTGCAGATCAAAGCTCTGCAAGTAACCGCATTTATCAAAAGCTGCCTTGATATCATGATCCGGCGTAGATGAGATCAAGAAGCGAAAATTAGGCGGCAGTTCGCCGAGGCGCTTCGCTAAGATTTCGAAGAGCGTGTTTCTGGTAGGCCCTGTGGGTATCTTATCGAGACCGTCAATGACGATCAGGAACGGTCCGACAAATTGGACATCTGCGCTGGGAGCTTTGAAGAGTTCCTCAAACTGCCTTGTTATAGAGTCTGTCTGTCTCAGCTCTCGCTGGGTAGCTTTGTCGACGACTGATTTCCTGAATTGATCGATGAGGTTCGAAAGGCCCGTGACGACGTTCCGAACAACAAATTCAGCCGTCACTCGAGGTCCTCTCTTTTTATTTGCGTTCTCCAAATTCTCTGGAAAGAAGAAAGAGCATCCGAGACGTTTTGTCTGGTCAAAACGATGCGCGATTGAATGTGAGATGGCCGATTTTCCCGATCCGGCTACGCCTCTCAGCCAGAAGATGCGTGGAACGCTGCCATCCGTGCTGATGGGCCGGTTTGCCCATCGCGCTATGTTGTCAATTACGCCTGTGCGCGTTTCGGGATGACATTGCTTTTCCGTCTGGAAGCTTGCATCAATGAAAGGAATGTCTTGCAAGACAATGTTCTCAACTGCGTAATAGAAATGAGCGCGGAGAAGTGCATAAACTCAAAAGAACTGACAAGCTGACTGCTGCAGTTCCCACACCCTGATGACAACAATTTCGGTATTGATAGCTGCTGTTCCCAAGAACTCTGCTTTGAGGTTCTGAAAGCTATCTTGGAAGCTTTTGATATTCTTCTTGACGGTGCCGGATAGGTTCTTTACCGTGCGCACGGCTAATCGTAGAGTAAAGTTTAGACGACCGTGAGGTAAAGAGGGGGTGTTACATACCCAAACTTTTGTCCTTGGCATAATGCTGAATGAAGAATCCGCACTCCCGCGTTTGCTCGATCAGACGTCTGGCGACATCTTTATGAGCTTGGATTTCGTGCAGCGGCTCTGATGCCAAAAGAAAAGTGTAGACATCGTCCATGGTATCGAGCAGCGAATTCACGTCGTCATCGATCTCTTTCTGGTTTTTGAGAACCTGTCGGATTCATTAGATCTTGGTCCCTTGATAGCAATGAAATATGATGTACCTTGTAACCGAAAGACATGACACTCCATGCGATCTTAGCGTATGGATGGAGCTGAATATGTTGAGCTTATGCTGTCTCTCCTCTACTGAGAGTTGACTCACCTCTGATACTTTGTCTACCACTTCGACAAATGCTTGAATTTTGTCGAGGAAGGGATAGACAGCTTCATATATAGGCTGTGCATTGTCTCTAGCGCTGCTCAGAGTATCCACGACGTCGATGGTGGAAGGTAAAGCGTGACCCGAAATCTGATTAGCACGATCCCGCGCTTCTTGGGAAGCTATCCTCGCAGCTTCCATGGAAGACACGATCGAGATTGTGACAGACATCGCGGCGTCTGGTGAGAAATCGGGAGCGGGTATCTTGAACGCTAGGACTGCACATAGAAGCGTCAATAGTGGAACTATAACTCGGACGGCATATGCTTACCTCTTATGCTCTGTTGATTGGGTGGAGAGAGGGAAGAGAGGGTTTGTGTCTGCTCGTATATGGGTTTGGTCCAGTGACCAATCGTCCTTTTCTGATGAATTCGAAAAGTGACTTCAAGCTGGTTTGTGTCTTGAGGCAGATCACTATGGGAGCCAGAAGTCGGATCCTGGACGAAACGGAGGAAACCCGCACGTACATGAAAAGAGAATCGCTCCATGAGAAAGACGAGTTAGAGACACACTCTGCGAGCCCTGTGCTACTGCTCGCGGGCCCGAGATTCACTTCCACGCTGTATTTCTTTTTCGTCGGAAAATGAAAGGCTCGAAGATCTATGTGCGTTAATACGGTGCGCCCTCCGTACACGTTCAGACAAACTCACTCCAAATTCTGAGCTGACGACCTCCTTCAACATCGCGACGCCCTGAAGAGACTAGTCTGAAGACACCACACATTCACATGTCATTCATGCATTGCCTGTCGAGCGATAATGCTCACCTTCCGTTGGCATTTTGGGATCCAGAAGGGCCAGAAACGGTGCTCATTGCTTGGAACAAATCGCAGGAAGGAAGGGGGGTTCAAGCTGGATCCTTGTGACCCATCGCGGGCAATGCGAAGTCGTCAAGTTACCCCACGTACCCCTGGTCTAGTGCTCTCCGAGATGTTCGTTTCTGCTAAAATGCCGCAACTGACGGAGACGGCGATATCGGTCAGTCGGAGTTCAATTCTAATCCCGTTTGTCACAGTCACGTCACGCGCTGAGTCACGCTACCCTTGAACTCCTGTTCGAAGCTGTGCGATGCCTTAGAGCTCTGTCAGTCCTTTCACATCCCCTCTCCTTGGGCGACATGCCCATGCCCATATCAATCACCAGGTGAGTGAATGGTCAGAGTCCGACCCGTCCATGATTGCTCAGAACGCCCTGCTCAGAACACTTTCGAATATAATAGCAGGGAAGGCTCCAAATGCATCGCCGCTCGAACAGCCAGAGTGGTCTGGTCCGAGTTTGATCATTTCAGGTTACTTATGAGATCTAGAACTTGATTTTTGATGGTATTGACCCCTTCGTCTTCTAGACATCGTCTGTCGAGGAACAGACTACCTCGTAACAGAACTTGTCGCCGGCCGGTTTTTCACGCCTAAATTCTATGTCTCATTGGAAGTCGATGGAGTCACCCGCAAGACTGTGCTCTCTCGTGGTGAAGAGTCACTGGCATGGTCTGAGAGGTTTACTATGTGTGCTTGTTCTCTCTCAAGGTCTTCCAACGTACTCATCCAGTTTAGCCCGGTCAGAAACACAGAGGCTGCCGCCTTGACTCTCAAGCAACGTGTCTATGCACGCAATGGATTGAAAAAGGACGAACTTGTGAACGAAGTTGTTGACAATGTCAAGAATCTCCTCCTCGAGGGTTCCAAGGGCAAGACAGGTGAGCAGCAACCCGAACCTCGAATTTATACGTATCTTATATTCTTCCAGTTGTTATGCACGCCATCCTGACATCGTTGTCCGGCGAAAGACGCAAACAAGACACCGGAGCAACGATAGAATTCACCTTGTCTGCATCGGGACTGAATACATCAACAAAATCGCCTGCTCCACCGCTCACTGTTAGAGGCCTTCTGACACCGGCGACAAGCCAGTCCACTCCTCCCAAAATCAATGCACAACTTTTGACTAAAATTGAGACTCTGTCAGCTTTCATGGCGCAAATGCCAGATGTACGTTGTTTCCTTTTTTAGCAGCATTATATCTGAAATATCGCTCCCAAGCTACAACCCTTTGCCACCATAGCGCTGAAAGTCTGGTTCCGTACCGCAATGGTGAACTCCCCCTTGGGCTATTTAATAGCGACTGCATTTATGACTCACTAATATGACCAGGTCGTCGAAACACGAGCTGGAGAGATGCAGGATTTAGTCAACACAATCGAAGATGTCTTTACTTTCATACTTGCTTCCGAGCGAAGAGGAAAGATAGACTCGCATCGCGCGGTCGCTGCCCGCTTACTGCAACAGACGGTTGAATGCGGTTTTTTCATCATGCAGACCAAACTGAAGGGTGAGGCAGATATTGTCCTGGAGTGACGCGGCTGACCAATATGCTTTGATAGGTGACTCTATGTCGAAGATACGAGCAGACTTTAAGAGCCAGTTCTCGTCATACCGCGATACATTCCACAGTTTAAAGGTGGCCTTCTCCACACAACACATGACATATCCGGACCTTCTGGTATATCAGTCTAAAGGTAATCAGATTTCCATAGCCTTGTCTTCGCTTTACTTACCTGGCGCAGGCAAAACCAAATCGATTGGACTCCCTCGTGCTTCTCGGGTCAGCTTCGTACCCGAATACGGTTGTCTTCCTGGAACTCGCCAAACCGTAACCGGGAAGATCATCGATTGGGCAAGCTTACCTTCAGAACCAAGCACACAAAGAATGTTCTGGCTACGCGGCCCGGCAGGTTGCGGCAAGTCAGCTATATGCCACACAATTGCTCGCTATGCAAGTCAACTGGGTCGATTAGGCTCATCGTTCTTCTTTGATGCCTCCGACCCACAAAGCTGTCGACTCGACCTTCTCTTCCCCACTATCACTTCCGATCTTGCGGAGCATATCCCTGGGTGGGGAGCTAGAGTTGCCGCGGAAATTCAAGAGCAGCCGCTCTTGGTTTACACTTCCTCTTTCGCGCGTCAGTGGGAACACTTCATAGTCAACCCTGCCAAACTGCTGGAATTGATCGGGCCCGTCGTCATCGTCATCGACGCCATCGACGAAAGCGCAGATCAAGATTCACTGAAAGAGATATATAAAATCATCCCAAGTCGCCTAAACGAACTTCCCCCTAATTTCCGCATCGTATTCTCAACTCGCGACGATCCTGGAATTGAAGAGATCGCCACGTCTAATCCCTTCGTAGATGGCATGGGCGCATCTATTCTAGCCAATCCCAATCATCCAGATCTCGGCGTATACATGGTGAAACGGTTACAAGCCTTTCCAACGTTGCAGCCTATCATCAAGGATCATTCAGATGATTCTTTGACTCAGCTCACTCAGAGGTCACAGGGGCTCTTTCAATGGGCTTCGACCTCCTGCAATTTCATCTCTTCATATAATACGCCAGGATGGGATCCTTTGGAGCAGTTGCAATTCCTGCTCCGGAGCCCTTCTGTTGGATTGGACGCCCTTTATTCGACCATCCTAAAACGGATCTTCGAATTCAAGGACGAACATGACCCTCGGCTTTCGAATTTTCGGACTGTGCTTGGCTGGGTAACATGTGTTCAGGAACCTTTGACAATTCATACTCTGTCCGCACTCTGTGTGCCCGATAAAGACGACTTTGTACGAAGCGTGGTGGCACCTATGGGGACGTTCATGTCCACCTCTTCAGTGGACTACGTTCCCGTCCGCATTTTTCATCAAAGCTTCCGCGATTATCTGTGCACTTCAGATCGCAGTCAGCTGTACTCGATCGATGTTCAATCTCAGCATCCGATCATCGCGCGGACTTGTTTGTCAACCATGAACAGGTTGCTGTGCTTTAATATCTGCAAGCTCGAAACATCGTCGATCTTGAATGATGATTTCCCCGATCTCACGCAACAAATTTGGAACAATATACCGGACGAACTGTCGTATGCGTGTCGATTCTGGGCAATTCATCTTAAACATTGTTCATTGGATTCGTATGTGGTGGATCTGTTGATGACGTTTTTGTCATCAAAGTTCCTGTTTTGGTTGGAGGTGCTTAGTCTGATCAAGCAGCCAAGTATCGCGCTAGAGGCTACGAGAGACCTTATTTCATGGAGCACTGTAAGTCTGTAGTTTGTACCGCGTAACCCTTTTACTAAGGTCTCATTCCACAGGGTTCCGATTCCAGGATCGAAACGCTGGCCCGAGATGCGGAGAAGTTCATCTCGTCCTTCTCGAGCGTCATATCTCAGAGCGCTCCTCACATCTATCTGTCCGCATTGCCATTCGCGCCCACCAACAGTGCCATTTCCCAGGAGTACTTGCCCAAGTTCCCTCGTCGTCTCAAGGTTGTCGGAAAACCCCACACATCATGGTCTGTCATCCAGAAAATCCTTCTGGGACATTCTGCAGGTGTAGTAGGCGCAGTTTATTCCTCGGATGGAAGCAGAATCATCTCGGCCTCTCAAGACGGTTCGATTCGATTGTGGCAATCTGAAACAGGAGACGTCAACGGGTCTCCGTTCTCATCGGATGATGATCCCATTACATGCATCTCACTATCTCCCAGATCGCTGATCGTTGCATCGGGATCCATTAGCGGCGAAGTCCGCTTGAGAGATGCGCAAAGTGGGAAGATCATCGCAACTCTTCGTGCGGGTGGCTATGGGGCCAGCGTCTCGTGCTTCCGTTTCTCGCAAGACGGAAAGTACATGGCATCAGGTTCAACGGATGGTTCGGTCGGAATTTGGGTCACCATCGGCACCGGAATCGTCGTTCGTCCTGGGGATAGCAGACACGACTTTGCTGTCACATCTACTGCTTTCACTCCGGATTCGAAATCGCTCTTATCCGGATCAGAAGATGGGATTATCAAGATATGGCGACTCGATTCGCATCCCATCGTTGGAGCTCCGTGGTGGCGCTCTCAAGTCAGCATATCGTCCCTGGCCATATCGTCGTCTTTGAAAGTTGTGATATCAAGTTCGAACTCGCAGCAGATTACTCTGCTAGACTTCAATGATCCATTCCGTAAGGGCACAAGAACCACGGAGGAGCACCGAGGCTACATCATGTATGCCACCCCTTCACCCGATTCTCGTCATCTCGTGTCAGGAACAAGTGACGGTACAATCTCATTATGGAACTTCGATACTCTCCAGCCCGTCGGGCAGGCCATGAAAGGCCATAAAGGAGAAGTCCAAACAGTCGCATTCTCCCCAGACGGCAGACACATCGTCTCAGGTGCAGATGACGGTAGAATCTGCGTCTGGGATACCAATGCCATACTAGGAGGTTCCAGCACAGTTCAAGCGTCCAATATGCAGAGTGATTCGGTCGGTTCGGACTTCTTGACCCATGGATGGGTGTTTGGAGAGAAAGAAGAACGTCTGTTTTGGGTCCCGTCACCTCTGCGCCAGTCTTTCGTGAAGCTGCCTGCTCAGCTGGAGGACAATCCAGATGCCACCTCCGTTGATTTGACGAATTTCGTTCATGGAACTGAGTGGATGAAGTGCTACGATCCTGAGCCCTCCTCATCGGTTCAAGACTGATGAGTTGTATAACCACGCAGCTCGCACCTTTACTGTCAGTATTATTCTTGTCCTATCAACTTCGCACGATCTCCTTGTTTCATTGAACCGTGCCATACCCTTCCTTGATTCCACTGTTCTCATCATCAATTGTGCTACATTCCGTGTTTTTGCTATCATTATTTCCTTGCTATCGACATTCATACTACTACAATCTTGTATTTGTACATTATCCTTGCTTTGCTTTCTGTCACAGTCGCCATATCTTTGTACATTCTGCCCTAGTCACAGTATCAATTCATCATCGTAGTCTGACCGCCCGTGCTCTGTCCTCCCCGATTGGCGGATTCAGCGTCCTTGAGACTTTGCGTCCACAAGTCATATGCTACATTCAAAACCTGCAACTGCTCCAAAGTTCCAAATTGGAATAACGCAGCAGATGCCTGCTCATAACTCAACAGCTCAGTCCTGTAAGACTGTTCATCAGGCATCCTCGTATCGTCTCTAGGAATCGCATCGGCCGCGATCTGAGCGATATACCAGAATGTGAAATATTCTGTACCCGGGTCGATATAGTGTCTACGCCTATGAGGGCCATTGTGAATGACTGATACGTAGATGGGCTCATGAGATGGGTTCCTCGAGGGCGCTGAGCCCTTTGGACAATGATGGGGAATATCTAGAGGGAGGAATTGACATTCGTATCCACTCTGAACATCATGATCAGGACAAAGCAACCTCAATTCAGGAATACAACCCAAACAGAAGGTTGATATTATACGCGCCTCCTCAGTGGCTTCTCGCAATGCAGCTTGTTCCAATGACTCGCCCACATCTTTCCTTCCCTTTGGTAGGAATGCATAGCCTTCCGGATGCTTCGTGTCCCACACGATGGCAACCTTGCCTGTCGAAGGCTGAATCATGACACATCCTGCGCCGAGCTGAAGGTCGTGCGCGTAGAATAGTGATGTCGGTATAGTCGAGGTTGAATCTTTGGATAAACGCAACGAACGAAATCCCTCCTGGAGTTTCGTGATACTCTTGATAATATTGTGGCCAGTGGATTGGCTCGGTTGCTGAGATGTGGAAGCCGCCGAGCTGGTCAAAGTACCTTGACTTGCGGTCGCTCTAGGGATGCTGGATTTGAATGATGGTATGAAATTGTATTTGGATGAAAATGTAGGTCGAGCGGGACCTTTGCCCTTGCGTGAAGACATGAGTTGTTACGTAATCAGGATCATCTGGCTAATCTTATCGCGTGCCTCCATGGAAAATCGGAAAATCGGGAGCAAAAAATCAGATTTATAAAAAAAGCTGCTAGAAAAAACGGAATCACTCTCCCCGGCCTGCCTATATGTCGGTCATGAGGTGAGCCTGGATCGTAACGGAATCGAGTATTATTGATACTGGTCATGGTTGGCCAATCGATCAGTGTCAATCCTCATCAATCTTAGGGCGAGCTCGATAGCATCTCTGTAGAATCCGTACAATTGCGTTGTTATGTTTAATGTCGTACATGAAAAAACGTCGACAAGTCATTAGAGACATTAGAGGAAAGGGGAATAAAAAAGGGTTCGAGAGCGATACAAAAACACAAACACAACATCAAGCCAATAAAAAAATGAACAAAGTCAAAAGTCAAACCCAAAAAACAACAATTACACCCAGATTGAACGATGAAGAGAAGAAAGGATATCAGAAAGGAGGGGGTAACGTCTAAACACCGAGGATGAGATGAAGAGTGAAGGATGGAAAAGTGTCAGCCAGTCGTTCACATGACGCCCTGTGATTAGATAAAGAAGCTAGATGCCAGTAAATGTTTTATCCCGCCATCGACATGCTGTCGATGTTGTGCGGTGAACGAGGGGTGAAGCCTCGACAGGCCGGCCATGCAGAGTCTAATCGTCATCGGCGCCAGGAATGCCCCATCTGACGACCCGAGTCACGCCTCCGTTCCACTCTCTGACTCGCTTAGAGGAGACAAGCGACATGGTAGAATGGTCGGTGCCAACGAAACCAATCGCTAACGATTGTGCAACCACGTCGATGACGGGAAGATACCTACACAGGAGCGTCAGCCTCTCATGTCCAAGAAGACCGTAAGAAAGAAAAACGCACCATTCACCGTATTTTTCCTGCGTACCTTCCTTGGCATGATCGATTCTCTTCCATCCCATATCAGTCACCTCCTTCCACCACCCTTCGTCTTTCTCGTCACTGAGAACCACGACGTTATTAACGGTGAGACCACGCGTCTTTTGCAATTCTTCCTGCACTTGCTTCACGCGACGTGCATAAGCCGCGAGTGTAGGCATGCATTCGGCCAACGTAACGTAATCCGGGCAGGCATTCTTGAAATCCGTTCGGCGAACATGAACGCTGATGTACTGAAGAGCCGTTAGTGATCCTGACGATCGAAGAGGAAAAGAAAAAAAGACATACAGGAGGCACGTCCCCTGTTCCGCTCCCGCCAAACGTTCTCCCTACGACCCCTTTCGTGATATCCAAAACATGATCGCTCCACCGAATATGTCTGCCGACAAACCTCCACGCGGGACTCCATTCCCTCTCCCATTCGTATTGAACCGCGCTGGCGACATAATATAGCAGATCGTAGCAAAGCATTTGCTCATCGGGATCGACATAATGCCGATCAGGGTAGGGTTTACCGGCGGCTTCAGCAAGCGCCTCTGATCGGGTTTGAGGGAATGATAGCGAAGCGAGGGCCATGTAATTTCCAAAGTACTCATTCGGAGAGGGCGTGAGACGCGTGAATTCGGGCACACGAGTGTATGAAAAATCTATAGGGAGAGAAAAAGTCAGTAGCTGAGCTAAGGGGGAAATGGAAAAGGGGGCGTACTGAGATGCATGGATTCTTCGACGTTAGGCGTGAGATGATAGTGCCCACCGAGCGTCTCCTGGACGCTCCAACAACCCAATGAATCGACGTTGGGAGCTGCCAAATCCTTGATCTGTTGCCATTCCAGCACCGGCGTTCGAATCGCCTGCGAGAGCAACGAGAGGTTGAAAACTTCGGAGGCTTGGAAGAACCCA
Source organism: Sistotremastrum niveocremeum HHB9708 (assembly GCA_001630475.1). Lineage (NCBI taxonomy): Eukaryota > Fungi > Basidiomycota > Agaricomycetes > Sistotremastrales > Sistotremastraceae > Sertulicium > Sertulicium niveocremeum. The sequence continues at coordinate 502,709 of KV419401.1, forward strand.
GTCGATAGGCCCTGGTGAACCGGTGAAAAGGGTGGAATGACGGGTATACGTTGTGAGAGGAGGGCAATGTAGATAAGGTTCACGTGCGACATGAAGACATTAGCTGTGGCAAACAGTTAGTTTCCACGCGAGCAGAAACATGAATCAAGGCAGGACTCACTGAAGCCACCCGCAGTGAATGCAGTCACATATTTCAGGTCAGGATGCAGGTTGTCTATATCGCGCCTGGATGAGCCTCCATGAGAAAAAATAGGGAAATGTCTAAGACTCACCTCTAAAGCTGGGCGTAGGCTCCCCAACGAGGTACTCTGCTTGCTTTTCAATGACAGCTACTAATGGCTCCTGTCCATTTCCATAAGACAAGTTCATATTGGGTACCACGACATCCTGCCAATGATACAGGAGCGAAAATAAGCCGAGTAAGACAACAACGACCACTGCAACGCGACTGGTCGAACGTATTGCGATCATCGCAACGAGATTGGATGTCTACAGAACGTGCGGGAAGCGTAGGGGAGAAGGGGAGTTGGGGATGGCGACGAGCAGGCAGGGGGGAGGGAACAACGAGGTCTTTGTTCTGGAGCTTTAACTTGGCGGCGGCGGCTCGATCAACAGGCCGGCCGGATTTCCCCGGATTCTCAAGCCTTGTTCCTGGCCTAAATCGCTTTTCCGATCGTACATCCGAAACAGGGAAAAAATATTTGACAAAGCATAGGAGTCGACCAGCACTGAAATCTGGGAGGACGAAACAGGAGAAGAAAATTCTCAGGAGTAAATTCTCTAGCTTTCGATGAAACACGCAGTTGACGGTGTTGTAAATTGATGGTATCAACTATCAAGTCAGAAAAGTTGTTGCAATACCAGTCACGATTCACGAACAACAATGTATCTGAGCCATTGATATCTGCCCGACTGTCAACGGGTTTGAACTTTGTCTAGGGATTATGGCGCATCGTAGCGGTAACCAAGGATAAGGTCCAGCAAAGGACTTAGGGAGTCATGCAAGGCACGCCGGCTCATGAGCATGAAAAGACCTACAAGTTGTCCTAAATATCGATAGAGCGTGAGGGGAGGTGTATTCAAGCCAAAAGTCCTTACATTGGTAGTACAGATCGTGTAGTTTACATATAGGAGCCATGCTTTGCAGTCAGGAAAAAAACTGATCGCGCAAAACGCACGAGGTCAGTGACTCAAGATCTTACCCCTCGATCAACCAGTATAATAGCCACTGAGTCTGAACCCAGCAAAGCTCCTAAAATATGAGATCCTGCCCGCAAACCACATAACCCAGTCTCGGAGGGCTCTAACGAAACTTCCCTGCAAAGAACCAGCAGCGACGATCCCATTCGTCATATTGATCACGTCGATAGCGATCTTTCTCCTCTTCACCGCTTGCTCTTCAAACAATTTCTCATCCTTTGGCTTGCCCTCTGTCACGAAAGGCGCAAGCATCTCGCCCACAGCAACAGCTTCCCTGATTCCAAGATTCATACCCTGTCCACCAGCGGGTGAATGAATATGCGCCGCATCACCCATCAAGAACACTCCTCCCTTGCCAAACGGTTTGTAGAAGCGATCCGCAACCCCATGTCGAGTCCTGAATCGCGAAGTCCACACAACAGATTCAACAATCGCATGTTCAGCACTTTTATCAGGGCCGAATCTCGTATTTCGATCCACGCAAGATTGGATGAAAGCTGCGTCTGCGTTTTTGGGTGCTTCGCCACGTGTTTGGGGGACCATAGCGATTATTCGGTATATAGGACGTTTGGTTGAGTCGTTGGGATCGCATGGAAGAGGGATTATGATGACTGCACCGTCGATACCGAAGAAGATGGCGATGTCGGTGCGTGAGAGGCTTGGGGGAAGGGGATTGGCGAGGTAGACGTCGCAGACGATTAGAGGGGGCGTATTGGGATCGATTTTATTAGAGATGTCATCAACTTCTGGATGATCGGGCTGGTGAAAGCCTATTTGGGCAAGAGTGCGGACCTTCAGGAGGGGTGAAAAAGGACTCGATGAGAGAATAGACACAAGTGCTCACATTCGAATGACTACCATCAGCCCCAATAACATACTTTGCTTGAATTTTCTCTCCACTCTCAAACAACGCCTCTAACCCTGACCCATCACTCGCCTCGACCAAACCAACAAGTTTCAAAGGTCTAAACGCCTTCTTTCCCAATTCCTCTAATTTCTTATTCAAGTATCCTTCCGTTTCGCATTGAGAGATAAGTAGAGCATGTGGGAATGCGACGTCGGGTCGGGATTCAAGACTCCCAAAGTTACCAGGGATCAAAGTCGAGGTAGGCGTGTTAATCGTGAAGGCACGACTGACGATCCCACGATCAAGAAGCGTGTCTGTTATTCCCATAGGTTTCAGAACCTGCACGTCATGGGTCAGGGGAATATCCAAAATAGAACGACAAGAAAATCTGACCTCTAGAGTCCTCGAATGAACGACGACGGCTCTGGATCCAATCTTCGAAGGCTCAGGACTTCCATCGACAATTGTGATATCTTTGGCACCATTACGAAGGAGCGTAATAGCTACAGTCGTTCCGATAGGTCCTGCTCCTACGATAAGGACGTCCGTTTTGGTGGGAAGGCTGCTCGTCGACATTGCTCTTGTCGATTAAGAGATACTTCGAGACCTGGGTAGACTTCAAAGCAGGTTCAGAATATCCGCAGCCGTGCAGCGGCAGCTAGGCTCTGACGATGTACGTGTCTCGAACGAGTGGACGTAGAAGGAGGGTAGTGGGGCATCATGAAATGCCTCCTGAGGTCATATATCACAGACTGCGTCCCATATCAGCCAGTGGGAACCCGCTCCAGGTCCAAGGTCTCCGCATCGCCCCAGGTAGCACGTGTGTCCCATTGATGTATTTGAGGAAGACCTCGATATTATCAGGAGCAATACTCTTAATCTTGACGTAGCAGCGATATGGGTAAAGATGATAGCGGCTAATTGTCGATAGGTTGCGAATCACCGTATATGACCTGACGGGAGCAAATTCGAAGGTGGTTCATTACGTAAGTGGAGGGGGTTTCGAAGCCCACTTTCCGACCTTGCACTGAGAGTTGATCGCAGTTCACATTCATTGCGTACAGGAACGGGATACATTGGGAAAGACAGATCAATTTCGATGACGTTCTGATCAATGGCTACGTCATCAACTAGCCAATAGGAAAACAGGAGTGCTACAAAACGGGAGAGTGAATGACGATGGAAAGCGAAGAAAGCCCTAGGGTATGTCAAAAACTACAACAGAATATTAAGATACAACAAGAATTAGTCCGTGATGGAGATAGATGTATGTACGTGGTAGTGTCCAATGAGTGTTCCAGATGCCCAAGAAAAAAGAATGAGGTGGGATGAGATGTCCAGGAATATAGGATGTGTGCAATCATTGTCAGGAGTGAGAAGGAAGATTAAACGCCGACAGGTCCCTGAGGTTGGATGACGGGACATCCGAAAGGCTTAGCGATGGCACCCAACAAGGTATCAACATTCTTGCGGAATAGACCCGTAGCTTTCGAATAACTAGCAGGGATACTCAGAACGGCGAGGTCGTAATATGCAGCATTGCACTAGCTCAGACGTTAGCACGAGCAAGACTTGCGTAAAAAAGGTATGCATACAGCAGTGCTAGGAGGATCGACGATATAATTGCCATTTTCGTCATTGGCTCCTGGTGAAACGGGGTGCACGGCAAGAATCTCGGCTGCCTGAGTGGTGATCAGGTCAAAGGTTCCGGGCGACGATCTGCGGAACCAGTTGGCGCCGAAAGTCTGGTTGCGGATGATATTTCCGAGCATTTGGATCGAAAGAACACCATCAGTGCCTGGAAACGAGTGTCAGAGAATTATAACATGTGATTCCAGAATATATTCACCATTGGCGAAAAGATTGAGAATGAAAGCAGCCTCATTATAACTGGTGGCAATGCGTCCGGCATGGAACGAGAGCTAAAGCAGATCGATGTCAGCGACATGAGAAACGGAAGCAACATCGTGATAAGTACCTGGTTATTTCTTGCTTGATCCTCGACGAAGCGGGCGTACTTGAATTCAGCCATTACTTTCTTTGTGACAATAGAGCGGTTGCCAGTAATGGGAGAGTCATCTCCGAATTTCCCGGTGTAGAGAAGGAGCTATGATGACATTAGACAGAGGAATATTACGGGCGGAGGTAGAAACATACCTCATCGTAAAGAGCATCTTGGAAGTTAACGCTATCGCCAAGAGCAGCATCCTCTCGGGTCATCGAAACATCACCCTCAAATCTTCCATGCTTAGCGATACCGCCGGGAGATCCAGGTCCGTCGATTTGACCTGGGAGCGGAGGAACGAGGGGCGTCTCTCCGCCAATGGATAGTCGGTTGACGAATGCATTTCCACGTGCCAGCATAGCAAATGCAGCGTCGAAAGCGGCAAGATCGTGATCCATATTGAAACCTTCACGAGTAGCATTGATGATCTGCTCATAGCTTGCTACACCGCTGAAAAAGAGTCAGAATCATGCTCCACGCGCCATTCGGATTAACTCACTTTCGGGGAAGATAACCGTGATTTGCGAGAGTATTAAGTGCAGGACAAGGACCTCGCATATCTCCGGGGCCAGGTGCAACGAATGGATGGTCCGCGTCTTTTCGCGAGTCAGTAAAATTGGACAGGAAGAGGGAAAATTCCAGGGCTCACCAGGGACTAGTTTGAGACCGACATCTGTCGAACGAGGAGGGATGGTAATAACAACACCGCCGGGAGGGTTGGACCTTTCGGTAGGGAATGCAGAAGAGAGCGATGCGGATGCTATTAGGCAAACCAAAGCAGTTCTGACCGGAGAGAACATAGCAATTAAAGAGAGAGGAAGAGGAGGAGATGATGGTCCACAGCAGAAAGATGCTTTTGGTTTTATAGCCTTGGTGGCTCTCATTAAACCCCTAGCTCCTGTGGTGGCCCAGTTTTCGCGGTACTCGGAACACAGTGCGATACTCGGGTGGCAGTGTCTCCATTACACGTTTAGAGGAACACGAATTTGACTCCGAGTACAGCTGATTTCAACTACGACTCTTTTGCTTAGGGATGGGGGAACTGGGTGGCAGTGACTCTGGCGTGGCGATCAGCGTCGACATTCAGGGGGTATTCGATCGACCAATGGAAAGCCGTGGGGAAAGCGACCCCGCCGGGGCGGACGATGAAATAAAAGTGCGTGGGTAACAATACTGTGAGCACACACAGCGCTGAAGGAACATGACGGGATGGTGGCGGTGAGCTCGACGTCGGGATACAAGACCAAGTTTCCGGAGTTCGCCTGGCTGATTCCGATTCCGACATCCGACTCAGGGCAGACATCTGATTGGTCAGTCACTCTTTGCCGGTGCTAAAGCCGTCGAAAGGCTAGATCGAGGTCTGCACTGAACGAACGTCTTTCTCCATGAGTCCATGAAGTTTCATATCCTTCAGGGCCAACTATATGTCCATCATTGTTTAGGATATTCAAAAAATAATATGACCCACCCTTTATTGTTGAAGCTCCATCCGATCATCCTTTGCGATACTATACCCTAAACCCCATGCTCAGCAATGTGCTCGCACCGCAATTTCCACAGCTATTGGACCGCGCCCGTGAATATATGGTCACTCCTGGCTTGTACGGGATTAGCCTAGCGATCGCGTGCATGATCCTACAGACAAGGGTGAGACCAGTTAAGCATGACTCGCAAGAGTGGGAAATCGGGTACCCTTCTTGGATGCGGCGCAGGAAGGTTGCCTAAAACTCTGAGCGACGCTCCTACATTTGGTAGCCTTGGGGATGCACTTTCAGGCTCACGCATCGCTGTGCATCCACAAACACGTGTTTGGATGGCTCTGCTTATCCTCAGTCAGAGCCGCAAAGACTCACAGATGACTCAATACCTCGTCCACGCGACAGTACACGTCTCTTTTTTGAGGTAGCTGGTCCATAATCTACCCAAAGATGGATAGCGCAAATGACAAGGGCAAAGGACCAGTAGCTATTGTCACATCACTGCTCAGATGCCAAGCGCAAACTTGAACCCGAGAAAGTAGGACTGAAGATCAGCGGAGTGTTTGGCTCGGTCTTCTTGCGCTTGCCGTTCTTGTTTCCAGACTTGTTGCCCAAGACCTGTGTGGGCTTTGCGTCCGATTTCTTAGTGACGGCCGACACCGAAGCCTTGTTGACAGGGACTTGGGATTCTTGATTGGCGAGAGGCACATGCAGTGCAGGTGCATTCATGAGGGGCGCATGAATTGTTGGAGCGTCGGCTGACTGGGTAGAAGGGAATTCCTTCAGGAAGGTGGCAATATCCTGGTTTAAACTGTCCCACCCGTTCTCGAGGAGATTTGGGAGATCAGTTGTAGGGGCTTCACGGTAGATTGGCACAGGATTCAGAGTGGCAGGAGGAATGTGGGAAGGAGGTGCTGGGGTGTCTTCGGTGTCTGAAGGTTCTTGCGGATAGATCGTCACAGCGCCTTGCGGACCAACACCTCGTGTGATATTGATTGGTACAATATTAGCTTTGGCGGCTAGGATGCGGTGCAGAGCCTCATAGAATGGGAACTCCTTGCACACAGAGTCTACAGACAACAGGAATGAGTGCGAAGAGACAACAAAACAGCCATTGACGCACCCCATAAGTTCTGAGCATCGCTTGGTGTATCATGATCAGGACCCTCCGGAGAGATATAGAACCTGAGAATTCCATCTTCAACTTCGACTCCGCCCTCACCGTCGATGCCATTCCCAGTATAATAAAATTTCGCGGCCTGCCTCTTATACTCTTTCGAAAGCCTGTAGCACATTAAAGTCGTCTCTCTCGTATTGGCAACTTGACTCACGCTTCATACTTGTTCTTTACCCTGTTTCCGAGCTCAGTCATCTTCGCCGGCGGTGCATCCGTGGCCTCGTCTGGAAATAACTTGAGCGCCATACGCTTAAAAACCGAAGTTTTACTCTCTCCCGACGTGTTCTGCAAAGGCAGACGCGTCAGTCGCGTGATTCAACACTCCAATAGTACTTACATCATCAGCGTCGGCTTTTCCGAAGATGACCTTGCGGAAGTCGTCGTCTTCGAGGATGGCAATGAGCTCCCATATCTTTTCACATCCATTTGCGTCCCAACGATAAGCCGGAGTCCTTTTCCTTTTCGTGTCGAGCTGTGAGGCGGCGGCGGCGACTGGTACGTCGGGCTTTATAGAAGGTGCAGGGGCTGGCGGCATGCTTCTTGTTCTCGCGCTCAGTAGAGCCTAGTTGGGTTGTAGCGACGCGTCGGGGCGGTGAGAGCGCGTCTGCGGCGGCGGAGTTTCAAACGCGGCGGAGTAGGGTTCATGTCACACGTTGTATTTAGCCGAAAACAAGTGTCACAATAAGCAGTCACACAAGCGACGAAAAGCAGCTCCCGGGCTACTTATCGCTCGAAAGCTGTTTCTCTCAAAAAGGAAGGTGTTTTCACTTGAAAACTGTTTTGCGTTTCCTCGCTCTGAACTTTGAAGGCCCCTATTATCATCAAGAGTGAGTTTTTTGGATGAAAACGGGAATGCTGGAAGATGAGCGGACCTCTGTCTCCAAGCAGTCAAAGCACTGTTATGACCACATCGTTGGATTATAGCGGCAGGCCTGATAGATGACACTGACTCGGCTGCCTTGACGTGGCCGCCTAGGTCGCAACATTTGTTGGATAACCCCTGTAGTGATTGTTTTCGGGGCATCGAAAAGAACATTTGATCTGAATTTTCCAACTTTTGGTCGAGGGAAAAGCCCTTAAAAGGCCTAGAAAGCGATGTGACAGACTAGCTGATGCACCGCTGAGATCGTTGGAGTGTAGCTTGAGTGTAGCCAAGAGTTAGCGAGATGGGCGCGTCGCCTCGCTCTTCGCGCTCGGAGATTTCAATGTAGGCATAAATGCTCGTGCGGTTAAGAGCCCTATCACGTCCAGATAATCTTCAATGTACGATTGAACCAGAACACGTTGTTCCAAGCATCGTTCATAATGAGCTCGTGTCGGGATCGGACTCTCGGAATCGGATATGCTGCTGAGTCATCCCCGATTCCGATTCCCGATGGCTGGGTTAGGATTCACGACGACAGTGGCGTCAAGACCAATTCAATATAAATAACTATTTTCCTGAGCCTCGGCATGACAAGCTATATCAATTATTGATCTAAGTTCCTACAGGACCTGCAGGTGGAATCACCGTGCAATTGAACGCCCCTGCGACCACTCCCAGAAGAGTTTTAACGTTCTCCGCGAACAACCCGGTGCTATGATTTATGAGGGTCGTGTACGTGTATGGAAGGTTCAGGACCGCGAGATCGAAATAAGCAGCGTTACACTGTTCCGCAATAGATTAGACGGATGAGCTCAGATGTTAGAGTAATACTCACGGGGCCGACATAAGGAGGGTCGGTGATATAAGTCAAGTTGGGAGCGTTCTGGCCAGGTTGAACAAGATGAGCAGAGAGAACATCGCTCGCTGTTGCCAATATGAGAGCCACATCTCCAGGGGAGGCTCTGCGCCACCAGTTCGGGGCGAAGGTCTGATTGCGGAAGATAGAGCCAAGACTTGGAATGCTGAGAGTTTCATCTGTACCTGTTACTGGATCAGTAGATGGTCCCTGATTAAAAATCGGGTACATGCCATTAGCAAAGAACTTGAGGATGAATGCAGCTTCGTTGTAGCTGGAGCCGATCCGCCCGGCATGGAAAGAAAGCTTCCAACCAGACACTATTCAGAAGATCTCTCGTGTCCCGACATGCATAGCACGCACCTTGGGGTCCCTTGATTGGTCATCCAAGAATCGCTCCCATTTAAACTCCTGCATAACCTTCAAGTTGACCAAAGAGTAATTTCCAGTGACCGGGGAATTGTCGCCGAAATGACCGATATAGGCAAGGAACTGGAGTTCGATTTGAATAAAGTGTTTCCGGATGCGACGCGAAGCACACCTGATCAAATAGGCTATCTTGGAAATGTCTATCATCGCCGAGAGCGGCGTCCTGGCGAGTCATAGACACGTCGCCTATTGATCCGTCAGAATAGCAGGACAAGAGAGTGAATGCAAACAAACCTTCGAAGCGACCGTGTTTCGCGATGCCCCCGGGACGACCGGGCCCGTCAATTTGGCCCGGTAATGGAGGCACGCGATGGTCTTCTCCTCCGATTGACAAGAGGTCTTCAAATGCATTTCCTCGAGCGAGCTAGAACAGAGCTATCAGTGTCTTGATGGATACACAGCGGGAAAGGTGGGGTACCATAGCGAACCCGGCCAAGAATCCTGCCAAGTCTCGCGCCATATTGAATCCCTCGCCAGTGCCGTTGAGGATTTGTTCGAAGGAAGCGATGCCCCTGGAGATAGCCTTGAGAGATGGAATGAGTACAAAGAGGGACTACTGACGTTCTTGGGATATAACCATGATTGGCGAGAGTGTTGAGTGCGGCTGGAAAGGGTGTTAATATGGAAATGTGTATGGATGAATATCACTCACGACAAGGACCGCGCTGGTCTGTGGGACCTGGAGCTTTGAACGGATGAGCGGCATCTGAGGGGGAACGTCAGCATATGGCAGATTATTACAATGAGAGACGGGAGCTTTGACCTGGAATTTTCTTCAATCCTGTATCGACAGGAAGTGGAGGGAGCACAATTTTATGCCCAGCGAAAAGACTGCTTGGAATGATATCGAAGGTGGGGTCGACATTGAGAGGACAGATGACAGATGACGAAATGAAAGAAGAAGCACAGAGGAACACGTTTTGAATGACTGTGTACATGTCTAAGGAGGTTTGCGAGATGCAAGCAGTTTGACCGAGGCATCAGCAGCTGAAGAGTGCTTTAATTGCAATCGAGTTTGAACCAGTGGCGGTGTGACCAGCGCATGGTGTGCCTCCATTACTGATGAGACTAGTACACATTGGTCTCAGACGAAACTCAAGCACACATAACACAGAGATCCAGGGCTGATTAGACCGCCCATATGAGCGGCCAACTCACAACTGTAACAGTAGAAGGCACAAGGGCGCGACGGGATATGCAGCGGACTTCCAAACATACAGTTGTTTATCAGGCGCCTACAAACCCCTACAAGATGAGTCCACCACAGTGATTGGTGGTCTTGTCTGGCTAGATGCTCGCTTCGGTTGTCGGTATGACTCGTCCAATCATTTCTGGTAGTTTCGTGGTAAGTAACCCGGGCCAGTCGAATCCGACTCCGAAAAACGTAACCCTCTGACGCCCGTGCATGTTTCTTTTTGTTAAGGTGCTCTACGTGGGCAGAGATTTCACAAAGGCGATGTTCTAGACGTCCGCCCTTGTATTCCGGGGGGTCAAGCTTATGATTGGTCCCTCAGTTCCTTGGTTCTCACCTGGGCGCGCGAAACTCTGCGCTCCGTCGCCAGCGACGCCCCTATTACAGACTCCACAGTTCTCGATCATCGCGGAAAAGGAAAGGCCAAGATTACTCTGAAGAGATGGAAGCAGTGGAGCCATATGTTTTGTTACTGATCAAGGAACAAGTGAGCTTACAGAAGGAGTCAGGGTCATAATTAAATTTCGGGCGGGCCTTAAGTTGTTCCGTCAGTGGCAGTCTCAACTCAGTTTCGAAGACGCCGACAAAGAAGCTTTCGAACAAGCTCTCCAGCATCATTTTCGATCATTTGCGATCAAGCTATGATGCGCTGGCTCGGTGCCGCTCGCCTTGAAAACAAGCCATTCAAATTGTGCAAGAATATATTGGAAATTCCCTCCCTGAGATACCGTCACGATTGGCAGTGAAAAAGCATTCGAATTAAATGGGAGTGTATCCACTTTGGAATTTGTCGAAATAAATATCTCCGGTCTTTTGGCAGGTGAGTCGCGGACAACATCACTTAGCATTGACCAGACCACAGATTGGTTAATGAACTGATTTGAGGAATAGGTTCGTGGTCCGGACAAGTCCACAAGTCCCGGAAGCAGAAGCCAGACTTACAGCGCTGCGACTACCGTAGCAATACCGTAGCGCGACATGCGGAATAGACACATTGACAGACGATGGCCATTCGTACCGGCTGGTGCGGACTGAAGTGAAAGAAGAAAGAAACACCGTTATATGCTTTAGACGCAGCCGTAGTTACACTGCCATCAGTGGCGCAAATCCACGAGGCAGCCTTCAAAGGTGGTCATTCGTATATCATCGACGTAATTCCCATGAGCGGATTAGGAGTCAAGCAAAGTTATGGGTGCTCGGGCCAAACACTTAATAACTTGTGGTCAAGAGCATCCCTCTTCAGTAACTTTTTTGAAACCACATCATAGCCTTTTTCCATGGTGCGTCTGGATCGCAACCTTCATAATCGGCGCGCGTCTCGTAGACAGCGAGACCATTGACTTCTCCGTTCTCGTTTACCGTGAACTGAGCTGGGAGAGGATCAGGGATGATGGAACTGATAAACGGTGTAGAGTCCGCGCCGTAGCCCTTGGGAAAGGGAGTTACACATGTCGAATTAACTGTCGAAGATAGTCAGGGTAGATCAAGTAGCGCACGGAGATAAAGACGGACATTGTAAACCGGTGCCCCGAGCAAAGTAGAAGTGGGAACACCACATTCGTTCATACGACGCGAGAAGCGTTTGATCGGAGTGTAGCTCTGGACCTAGCAATCCGCGGAAGTCTTCTTCGTAAAGCTTTCTGCACTCGTCGGAGCTTGAAACTTGAGAACAGAGGGTGACATTCCCGTATCCCGCGCTGTGATACGTTCCTTCGAATTGAGAGATGGAGGGAGAAGTAGAGTTGTTGTTAGCACTTGGCAACTCGGGTGTGGGAGGAGGAGAACCAGTACTATTTTTGGTTGAGGATGCAAGCTATTCGTGAGCCTGAAAACATACCGGTTGACCCAAGGGATGTGAGAGAGGCCGAATACGTCTTCTGCAATGCGAGCTGCACTTGCCGTGAGGACTGCGTGCTTGTCATTCCCATTGCTTGACAGGAATATCCCGAGGCCGTCATCAGGATACAGATGAAGTAGTGTCGAGAACCCCGGGAGACCTCCGTTGTGCCAAACCCTCTATTGGAAAAGAGAAACTGAGAGGAGTATACTATTGAGGACATGAGACGGCGTACATTATGTCCTTGATAAGAATCCAAGATCCACCCCAGACCATATGTCATCACCGAGGTATCGGGCCACTGAGGACGAGATGTGACAATGCTGTGTGCTCCTGTAATCGTTGTGAACGAAGAATGGGAGATGATAGTTTCATTGGTAGCTGCATTCTTTCCCTCGTTGAGGAGCATTTTCATCCACTTCGCCTTTGGGAGTTATCAGCGTCGTGTGAGGGGCAAGTCTGGCGAACTCCAACCATGTCTTTTGCGCTCGAGATGACACCCCCTGGGCCTCCTATGACCTCTCGGTCTTCAGCGTAGAACCGATATGGCATCCTGCGATTGTTGAAGCCGTCCCATGACTGGCTGAAATTTCCTTTGTTATCGGCTTCGTCTTCCGAGAAGCTCGATGTTGACATATTCAACGGTTTGAAGATGCGCTCTTCTACGAAGGAAGTATAATTGAGGGTCGAAAAACGGGCAATTATATCCGTCGCGACAATGTACATCTACTCCACAAACGTCAACATTTTTTAGAGTGAAAATGGCATGGTTCACTAACGATGTTATTGTATTGCCATTTTTCTCGAAATTCGTAGGTAGGCTCTAGGTGACGGAGGCGTCTTGCATTGGCCAAAGGGGCATCACCGTGCAGATAAGACATGTCATGCCTGAGAAATTGTCAGAACATTTTCTGTGGTCAATTTCCGGGAGCGTGCTCACCTTGGCAGACCAGAGAGGTGGGTGAGAATATCTATCAAAGTCGCACTCTCTGTAGCCCGTTTATCTTGTAGGAGCCAGTCATCTGGCAACAGATCCGCGACTTTTGTAGACCAAACAAGCTTGTCCAGATTAGGAGGTAACCCGGTTTTGTTCCTCCCCTCGGCGAAGTCGTCGATCAGTATTCCCATGGACGCGGACGCGAAAGCTTTGGAGCACGAGCCTATGCTGAAAAGCGTCTGTTCAAGTCAAGGAGATGAGAATAAGACGGCTGCGTTATCGAGCTATCAGTTGAGAACTAGTACTCACGTCTGGGTCAACCTCGTCTCCATCCTCCGTGCTTTTCCCAAACCCGCCGTACTCCTCTAGTCCATCTGGCCTCACGATAGCGATTGTGACACCAGGGGCTTTCCATTTCTCTCTCACTTCTTCGATGAACGTTGTGATTTCAGGACCTAGGATAGGCGCTCCTACTGGATTACTGATGAAGTTTGGGCCAGGATATGCCACATCCAGCGCCTGCCAACGAAACAGAGACGATAGACTAGACAAAATCAAGCTGGACGAGGCAACCAGGTCAGGAAACATGACTCCCAATGAGGTCAGGATGAACGTTCGACGAACCATTATTGCAGGCTGCGCAGGGGTTATGGGAGCACATGCTCGCAGCGTCAGAGCCGCAGCGGCGTCTAGTTGTACCGATCGTGACTCTCGTACGAGTAGGCGTACAAACATCGAATATATTCCACCGTGTAGCCTGGCGTTTCGAGTAGGCTTGTATAAGTAGGAAAGTCTCCGAAAACACGTAGAATACGATTGTTATTTTAAATGGTAGAAGGATGCAGAGGACAGAGGGAATTACAGGGACAGAAGGAAACTTGCAACAGGTCAAGAGTAGCGCTAGAGATACAGTGAATATGGACCAATAGTAAAGTCATAAGGATAGAGAAGGGATGAGAAGACCACGGATCGGATTAACTGTAGCAGGGAGGGAGTTTAGAACCGAACGTCGCTTTATTTCGAGTTTTGAGGACGCGGCGCAGGAAGCGCCTGTCTGTATTGGAAGGGGTAAATCCTGGGAGATTCGTGACGAAGCGATACAGGCAATCCTGCTCTGCAGCATATTGTAGTCGATACGGCGAGACATCCAATTTTGTGAATAGGATCGTATAGAGACGGAGAAGATGCAAGATTTCTTTTTCGGTGGAGCAATTGATAATGCCGAAGGGGATAATGTCCAATGATGGAGTCTGATCGGGACGGTCAGCGTATGATTTGAGGCGCCAAACGGCTGGGATATGGTTGGGGGATTGGGAAAGGAAACGCTCCACATCTCTGGCTCCAGGCATAGAGACTCGTTGTTCTTTGAGCCCATGCTTATCCATGAGAGCGGCGAGGGACGAAGTGCGAAATGCTTTGCAGAACTCGCGGAAAGTGCACCGCTGCGTGAGCTGAACATAGATGGACTGGAGAGGGCCATCCCAGCAGCCGGCTTCGTCGTTGACACAAAAGCCAAATTTGATCCATTTCTCAGCATCGCGTTTCGAGTGTGTGTATCCGTTATAGATGGAGATATAGAAATTGAAGCAAAGTTGTTGGTGAGGGGGCCATTTTTTCATCTCTCTTTCCATATCGGTTCTGGAGGGGTTCCTTGGCGTCGCTCCTATGTCTTTCCAGACCTTGCCCATCACTTCGTAAGCGAATATGTGCGCAGGACAATCAATAGCTTCGGGAAGAAATTTTTCAGGGTGTTGAAGTAGCCATTGATAGTGAGGAAGACCGGGTTTCGTCCCAGCATCGTCATACGCTCTAAGAAGGTTCGCATAGAGTGTGTTCTCGAGTCGCCAACGGTGAATCGTTTTAGGCTTGATGTTGAGGATGGTGAAGACATCGAGATATACACGACATAGTATGTCACAGTCTTCGAGAGAAGAGATGTTGAAGAAACCGTAGTCGCTTACTGTTGAACGGTCGGATGTCGCTCTGCCGCTCAGAACCATAGCTGCGAGGCGATCTGCAGTCGTGATTTCTCGACCAGGCCGATCACATTCTATAATATGGACCATCCAATGTTGCTTCTGACAGTCTGTACTGCAGTAGGGAGTGGTGGAACATCCGTGACACGTCTTTTTCGTGGGCGTTTGGCACATTATGCACTCTAACATGTTTGAATTCGTCGATTGACGAGGAGAAAATGGGACTCTGGAAAGGGCGTCAGCAAAGAGCGCAGTGCCTGGAACACGTTAATCACGTCGATCTGATAGCCTAGCGTTTCTGAAGGTTCGCGAATTGGTACGAGACCGTCGTTGGCGGGTATCGTCGTCTTTGTAGGGCTCGAGAGGGACACAAATATGAGGCGACACTGCTGCAGACAGATGGCGTTTCGAGAAGTCTAGGCCAGACAGTGCTTAATGTGGCTGAGGCAGCTTAATAGACGTGATGTGAGTCTTGAAATGAGGATGAAGGTGGTGGTGCCAGAGACAGCGTCGGAGTTTTCCAGCCTGCAGCAGTTGGGCTCGTTCAATGATAAAAAATAGACGGCTCAATAGCACGGGTGACTTCAAAGTTTCCCCATAGGGATGTCATCATTATGGTCATGATTTATATTTTACCATGTGCTCTTGCGCACGTTTGTTTGCACTCGACGAACCAGGAAAAGATTTTTTGAACACGATGACCGCTCAATATCATTACAAAACGACCGCAGAAGGGCGGAGGACATTACAGAAGAGATCTGGGTACAAAGGTGATGGAGCGCTAGGAATACAGTGGGCATGGGACTAATAGACAAGTCATAAGGATAGAGGAGAGGCGAGAGACAATGAATGGACCGAATTAACTGTAGCAGGGAGGGAGTTTGGAACCGTATCTCGCTTTATTCTGGGTCCGGAGAACACGTCGTAGAAAGCGCCTCTCTGAGGCAGAGGGAGCAAATCCAGGAAGACCCATGGCGAACTGATAGAGACGATCCTGCTCCGCAGCATGTTGTATCTGAAAGATTGAGATGTCTGGTTTCTTGAAAAGAGTAGCGTAGAAGCGTACGAGCTGCACGGCATCTTTACCGGCGCAACAGTTGCCGAACCCAAACGGGAGGACATGCGATGACTTAATTTCGGAAGGGTGGGTCATGAGGGATTTTAAGCCCCAGACGGCAGGGATGTGATAGGGAGACTGTGAGAGAATTTGCTGGAATTCTGTGGCTTTGGGTAGAGCAAGACGACGCTCCTTGAGCCCATGCTTATCCATGAGATCGACGAGGCATGAAGTATTGAATGCTGTACAAAATTCGTCGAAAGTGCAGCGTTGTACGAGCTCAGCATAGAGCTGCTGGATGGGTCCTTCCCACGGAACGGCATCAGTATCGATTTTATCTTCGAGATCGAGACAGAAGCCGAATTTGATCCATGGCTCGGGACGGTGTACCGTGGGTTTAGTTCCGCTGAAAATGATGCGATAGAAATCCCAACAGAGCTTCGTATGAGGGGGCCACGAAGCCATCGCTAACAACATCACGAGTTCGGAAGGGCTCTTCGCCATTTCTACGACATGTGTCACAAGCTTGTCCATGACATCGTGCCTCCACATTTGTGCTGGGGATTGAGCCGTCGCAGGGTCGAAGAGGTCGGGATGCTGACGCAGCCATGCATGATGAGCGGGATTTGCTTTTGCCCCTGCATCGTCATACGCTTTGAGGAGATTGGTATAGAGGGTGTCCTCAAGTCGCCAACGATGAAGCGTTTTCGGTTTAAGGTCAAGGATCGTGAAAACTTCGCGATAAATGTGCAGGAGGGTCGCCATGTCCTCGCGACAAGATAGATTGAGGAAGCCATAGTCAGACATTGTCGCGTGTTGGGTTGCCATTTCACCAGAGAGGACCATAGCGGCGAGGCGGTCTGCGGAGGTGATTTCTCGGCCAGGTCGATGACATCTGACTATGTGGACGATCCAATCCTTCTTCTGACAACCTGTACTGCAGTAGGGAGTGATGGAACATCCGTGGCATGTCTTTTTCGTAGGGGTTTTACAGATTTTGCAGTTTAGCATGGTCGGTTTCGTGGATTGAGAAAGTAGGATCCTAGATGAAGGATCAGTGACGCGTCCAGTACTTGAAGTACACAACTCACAATGCTATAGGATCTGTTGGCTTCTAGCTCCTCAAAATTTGGCTGGTGGAAGATACGGTCGACTCTGAAGGTGAGGCTTTCTGGGGCTCGAGAGAGACTGGGTTCTGAGAGGACGCTGGGGCAGACAGATGACGTTTTGAGAATAATAGACGACGCAGTACTTTAATAGTGATCAGGTAGCTTAAGGAACGTTATGAGAGTCCTAAAGTGCGAGTGAAGGTGATGGTGCCCGCGACAGTCTGTCGGGGATTTCCAACCCCGCCGCCCTGGTAGATACCTGCAGCACCCTCAATTGATTTCAGATACTGTACTTCCAATTTTTACTGTTCCACGAAATTTATTACAAGCGATGAATGAAGGACATTGAGAGGAGACAACTGTCGAAGGAATCTGGGCACGAAGAAAGAAGCACTAGGGATACAGTGGATGTGAGCCTGATAATAGAGCCATAAGGATAGAGAAGGAAGGAGGTCGCAATGAATCGATCGGATTAACTGTAGCAAGGAGGGAGTTTGGAACCGTATATCGCTTTGTTCTCAGTCCTGAGAGCATGTCGCAGGAAGCGCTTCTCTTTGGCAGAAGGGGTGAATCCAGGAAGATTCGTAAGCTGATAGAGACGGTCCTGCTCAGCGGCATGTTGTACTCGAGAGATTGAGACGTCTAATTTGAAAAGGGTAGTGTAGAAGCGTACGAGCTGCACACCATCTTTCCCATGGCGGCAATTGCTGAACCCAAAGGGGCGCAACAGAGCTGGCTGCAAACCGGGAGGACAGTGCATGAGGGTTTTGAGAATCCAAGCGCAAGGGATGTGATAGGGAGATTGTGAGAGGATTCGCTGGAAATCTGCGGCTCCAGGAACAGCTAGACGGCGCTCCTTGAGCCCGTGCTTATCCATGAGATCGACGAGGCATGAAGTGTTGAATGCTGTACAGAATTCGTCGAAAGCGCAGCGTTGCATGAGCTCAGCATACAGAGACCGGATAGGTCCTTCCCAGGGGACGGAATCGTTTTTGTCGTCGACACAAAACCCGAACTTAATCCACTGCTCGGGATAGCGCGCGGTGGGTTTGCTCTCGCCGAAGATCATGACGTAGAAATCCCAACACAACTGCTTATGAGGGGGCCAAGAATCCATCTCTGACATCATCTCGACTCCGGAGGGGTCCTTTGCCATTCTCACGATATGCGTCCAGAGCTTTGCGTGAATATCGCGATCCCAAACTTGTGCTGGAGAATCTTTCGTTGGGGGATCGAAGAGGTTGGGATGCTGACGCAGCCATGCATAGTGAGCGGGATCTATGTTTGTTCCTGCCTCTCCGTACGCCTTGAGAAGATTGGTATAGCGTGTACCTTCGAGTCGCCAACGGTGAAGCGTTTTCGGTTTAATGTCAAGGACTGTGAAAACTTCGCGATAGATCCCAGAGAGGATTACGAGACCATCGCGACTAGATAAATTAAGGAAGCCATAGTCACATAATGTCGCATCCTTGTTTGCCGTGTTGCCAGAGAGGACCATAGCGGCGAGGCGATCTGCGGTTGTGATTTCTCGACCAGGTCGATTACATGTTACTATGTGGACGATCCAATCTTTCTTCTGACAACTTGTGCTGCAGTAAGGAGTCATGGGACATCCATGGCACGTCTTTTTCGTAGGAGTTTCACAGACTACGCAGTTTCGCATGTTCGGTTTCGTCGATTGAGAGAGTAAGATCCTGCATAAACCATCAGTAAAGCATGCAGTATTCCAATCACATAACCCACAACGCTCGGGACTGTTGGCCTAGCGTGTTGCGAGAGTTTGATTCGTGGAAGGGCGCGTCGATGCTGCGTATATCTGTGGTCTTTGCAGGCTCGATGAGGCAAAGTTCTGAGGAGATGTTGGGGAGTACAGACGAGGTTTCCAAAATTCAAGATGCTGCACTAGTTTAATATCAGTCAGGCAGCTTGAGAGCTTGAGATGGGGATGTAATACCGCTGTATGTGATGGCGATGACGATGAAGCTGGTTCAAGAGGTGGGTAAGTTGAAACTCCGATGGGCGATCTAGCAATACCAAGCTCAAGGTAAGAATCAATTCGAGGGCACCAGAATCCGTATTAATGATCATACATGTGTGAGAATGCTGGGAGAAACCATAGCGGAGAGGATGGATATATGGCACGGCGTTCTGTTGGATAGAGAGATGACAAGGGTGGAGAGAGCAGCTATGATAGGGCTTATAACAAGGCATACCCATGTATTATCACTTTGCGCTCATTATCGTAAAAACAAAACCTCTAAAACAATCTTACACGACGACGACGACGACGGCGCACTAGCGCACTGCGATCACGGAGGCTGCCGACTGATTACATAATGTCACGCTCCGAGAATTTCATTTGAGAATCTGGCTCCACAATCTGGGAGAATCGCTACTGGACAGGCTCTAAGTAATGTACGACGCCGAAGTAAATTGTTAGCGACGAATGCCAGTACTGTTATGAAGAGATTAAGCACGACGGGATCGGATTTTATTAATGGTTTCGGGAGTGATTTTGAAGTTCTTCGACAAGATAAGGCGATTCTTTGTGTTGAGGACGCGGCGTAGGAATTTTTTGTCCGTGTTGCTGACATGGTATTCCGGAAGCGTTGTGATTAATTCAAAAAGACGATCCTTCTCTGCAGCGTCCTGAATTTGAGAAGGTGGAACATCGAAGTCTTCGAAGAGAGTGTAGTAGACTCCGCTGAGTTGCTTGATTTCCTTATCGTCGCCGCAATTGTGGAAGCCGAAGAGGATGAGGGACGGCAAACGACCTTGTTCAGGGTACAGGACAAAGGACTTGAGACCCCATACATCCGAGTAACGATCGGGAGATTGGGAGAGATGGCGTTCGAATTCTTGGGCTAGAGGCATGGTAGTGCGTTCATTCTTCAACCCATGCTTATCCATAAGCGCAACGAGGGAAGACGTAATGAATGCTTTGTAAAATTCGTCGAAAGTGCATCGTTTAACGAGCTGCGCATACAAGGGCCTAAGCGGATAACCCAGCGGACCATCTAGCTGACGGGCCGGATTATCAGAGAAGAGGCAGAAGCCAAATGCGAGCCAGGCGCTGGGGCTGGTCACTGGGGGGCTGCAGTCATTGAAGACGATTATGAAGAAGCGCCAGCACAGCTGCTTGTCCTCTGGCCATTGCGCGACCTCCTCCTCCATTTCGTCCAGAGTAGTGTGCTCTGAGCCACCGATATGCGCCCACAACAGTGTCTTCACAGCATCTACTCTCTCTCGGCCACTGACACCAACAGCGTCGGAGTCAAAGAGATTAGGATGTTGAGAGAGCCAAACGAAGTTGGCATGGTCGAGACGAGGCCCTGCCGCTTCGTATATCTTGATGAGTGCAGTGTAGAGTATCCCTTTAACACGCCACTCATGGATCATGGGCGCTTTGATGCCAACGATGTTGAGAATGTCATGATAAACTTTGTAAAGAGCCGTGCTGTCTTCGCGAGTAGAGAGAGATAAAAATCCATAGTCGGTCGACGTCTGTTCGTGGATAGCCTGAGCAGGGTTGGCGATCTTGGCTACAAGTCGGTCTGCAGTTGTGATCTCGCGTCCGGGGTTGTCGCATTCGAGGATATGTAGGACCCAGTTCTCCTTTTGACAGTTCTTGCTGCAGTAAGGGGTTTTCAGGCATCCGGTGCAAGCCTTTTTCGTCGGGACCCCGCACACTACGCATTGACGTGTCATGACTCTGACTGAGAGACTTTTCTCGCAATGAATTCAACTGGTTCACGCTAGGAGTTATTCGATGGATATTACAAGACAGGACTTACGGTTCCTCGCTGGTGCGAGCGCTCGCTCTCTTTGTTCGGATGCTTTCAAGATACTTGCTCGTTGGGCGGCAGTCGGCAGCTTTAGACCAGTGTTAGCAATGGCGGTCACGGTTACAGGGTAATAGGGCGAAGGATCCGTTCTGAACGTACCACAGATGCAAGCACGGATGTGGATGAGGTTGAGCGTTGCGTGACGTGACATCACGCGTTTTTCTTGGGAATGATGTCAGCTAGGATGTCACGGCTTCCCATGGACGACCATGGATGTTCCTGTCGGCCATTTATACACACTGCTATGCTTCATTGAAGCTGATGGAGTAGTTACAAAATTACACTGATCTGTAATACAAAATACATGCGGTTCTGATGTTCCCTCGACAATAGTAATACTACATAACCTCACGAGTCACGAAGGCCTGGTCCAAACAGAGATGCTGTCAACCAAGAACAACGCCGTCGTCCCTCTGATTCAGGCTCTTCATCTCCCTCCCAATGAGGTGCAGACTGTTCTCAATCCCCTGTACTTCCATCATAAGCCTCGAAAGACGACTCTCGAGCTTCCGCATCGCCCCACTGGACGCGATAGATTGATTCGATGGTCTTGCTGCCTCAACCAAATATTCAATCTGAGGAAGTGGCGCTGAAACCGATAGCTGGAGAGAGGGGTCGTGTTCATGAACTGTACTGGATGACGATAGCTCAGTGGATGAGCCCGATGAATCTGGAGGTGGGTGGTGGTAGGGTGTGACAAGTCTTCTCATTTTTGAGGAGGCTTTGGGTGTCGTGGCCGCGTATCGAAGTGAGATATCATGCGAACCGGAGGAATCTTGGAATCCGACAATCCCCAATCCAATCTGAGGCGCGGCATGGCTATCAACCATCCTCGACGAAGTTGCATCATCGTCGTGGTTGAAAGAAAGCACCGTGTGACTCTGCGAATTCCTCAAGCTCTTCTTTCCTCTTGACACCATATCATCGTCGCTCCCCTTCTTCAAGCGACTTGTCTTTCGAGTTTGACCCCTCGACGAGTTTTTCGACAAATCTCTGGCAGTCGTATACGTCTGCGAATGGCTGCCAGAGGAAAGAGAATTTGATTGAAACCCAGGGAATCCCCACAACGTAGGAGTACCTGCACGACTTCGTTTCGAGAGTTCCATTGCTGATCCAGGTCTCGGACTCGGACTGGCAAGATGTGGATTCTCATGGATAGTCAGATCCTCATCTCCGCCTCCGACGAGTCTATCGCGCAGTGCCAGCGCAGGAGGTACGATGGTCAATCGTTGTCGTTGACTAGGTAACTTGGTCTGATCCTCAGGACTCGACGCGGCTGAAGTCGAACTCTCGTCTGTGTCCTCAAGGGTCCCATGTCTAGGACTCTGTCCAAAGCTCAACCTCCTCCCGAGCTTGACGCTCTTCTTCTTCCCATTCGGCGCAACCTTCGACTCCGTACTCTTCTCCTCTTTGAAGATCAGAGACAAGGATCTCGGCTTCCTCCCACTCTCCATAACTTTCTTCCTGGCGCTCATGCCAATGCAATGAACGAGCTCTTTCATCGCCTGCCGATCTGTCATCGGTTTCTCGATCGTACTCGTAGTGCACGTACGCCGAACGGTGCCCGTTCCAGGGGGATGCGGATTGCGGGGTATAGTCAGGGTACGAGCATGGGTAGGAGGATTGACGAGGGGATGGGGTGTGTTCAAAGGATGTGTCGTCGAGCGAAGGATACCTCGGAGAGGAGTGACGAAGCGATGCGCGCTCGCTTTGATACCCGAAGGAGGATGGTGGAACGGTGTTGAAGACGCGATCTTCGACATAGGTTTTGGCGTTTCGAGATTATCTGCGCCCTGTTCGTTCAAGATATTCTCTTTCGCTTCCTCAGGGTGACCTGGGACATGGTCGAACGCATCCTCCACTGGGCCCCAAGTGAACCCCACAAATTGCCGTAATCTCCCCTCGGTCTCAGCGCCCGCTCGACGGCAAGGACCCGGTGTACTATCATGGAAGAAACTCGGTACACTGGATGCGCTCTCTCTGCTCTCGGCCAGGTTCGTGAATTCCATACTACCAGTGACGGCGCTCGACACGAAATGCTGACTGAAGGCAAAAGGTTTGGAGTCCTCGGCGTCCTCCCCGTCCAGTTCAAAATCGAATTTGATGACTCGTGATCTTGAACGCGAGTGCCCATGTTTGGATGTCGTCGACCGAATGAGAGTAGCAGGCGTTTTAAGCCACCCGCTGGGTGAAGACGAATAACTAAATTGTGGAAGGTGAAGTTGATCCGGCGGAGGTTCTACTCAGAGTCTCAAGGAGTGCACAATGAGAGCAACGACAATTTGCTTACGTTCGTGAAGAGACTCAAAATCACGGCCGCCGAACCACGGATGTGATTTTATTTCGCTGGCACCAAGCCGTCCCAGGCGAGTTGCTGAAGGCGCGAGGAACCTATTGCGGGAATATGAGTTTATACGTTAACAGCGAAGAGATCGAAACGCGCCGACTCAACAAAGCCACGAATTCTTCCGAATAACCTTCGCCTTTCACAATGCGTAGGTTGAGACTAGTCTACATGCCACGGTCACGTCAGCTCTGTTTTTGAAAATCGAAGGTAGGAGGTCACGTACATCATGTCCCAGGATCCGAACATAAGTTCCCCTGATATCTTCCGCGAAAAAGGGTGCCACTCCCATCGCAAGTTCATACATCGTTACACCCAGGCTCCACCAATCTACCTCCCAGCCATAACACTCTTCTCTGTCCTGTACGACGCTTTCTTCTCCGTTTTGACCCTCTGGAGGAGGAAAAGAGGAAGGTGAATCGATGCCCATCTCGAATTTGACCATCGCGCGCTCATGATATTGAAGGATTTCCGGGGCGATATAATCGCATGTTCCACAAGGCGCCCGACAATATTCTGGATCAACTAATCGAAGTTCTTCGCCGGAAGCGTACGCGGAGGATGCCGCTTCGGACGAGCGAAGGGGAGGAAGGAGACGAGCAGCTGACCCAAAATCGATAAGGAGAAGATGTGAGTCACCGGTGATGGCGAAGTTCTGAGGTTTAATATCGCTAGAAAAGGAGGATATCAATATGTAGGCTCAGAATGGCGATAAGATAGAGAGCTTACCGGTGAACGAATCCCTGCTGATGACACCATTGGATTGCATTCACCGCCTGAGCTGTCCACCACTTTAAATCACTTTCTTGGATAGACCCCGCTGACTCGAGGGCGTCGAAGAGTGTCCCTGAAGACGCATAGGACATCACAAGATGGAGAGACGTCGGCGATTGGAATGACAACAAAAGATGGGGAATGTGGTGCGAGACCGTAGGACGAAGGGAAGCAAGCCGTAGTATTTCAAGTTCAATATGTGGGAAGCATTGCTGTGAGAGTTAAAGGCTTCGATCTACATCATACCAGGAGAACGTACATGTCGATTGCGAAAGGCAACTTTCTTGGATATTGTTTTATGGACATAAATGGATTTATCTGAGCGGCAATAGACGAGTTCGACCTATAATTGATGGTGTAGTCGTGAAATGGGTTTCTGACAACGTGAAGCACATACGGTCCCGAATTGGCCTGTTGCAAGCGTTCCTCTGACCCTCAAGTCCTTCGCGCCGAATCTAAGACGGCTGATTTCATCGAGGCCATCTTCACAATATCAGCGCTTAAATTGAGAGCGACATTCAAAGATATATCTTACCTTTATGCTCGCCGGGGTTGAGATCGATCTCATCCAACTTCTTGCCTAAGCTCTCGTCTTCGCCTGCTTCAGAAGTAATGCCCAGCAGATCCAATAACCTCCGCCTTCTTACTCTCCAAATGCCCAGATCAGCCATGAAATAGCTAGAAACGAGTGACTAGAATAACTTAGAAGTCCAATCCAAGACGAGTTCAGAAACAGATAGTTTGTTGCTGTTTGCACCTGTGTACGCGGTTGATTTTCCTTATACGCTCCACGTGATTGGCTCGATTCCCACGAATTTCTTTTCATATTTTCTGGCTGCTTGACGGCTACGGGCAAGTCATGAGATGAGCTCAGACCAGGAGACCGAGGATACCACTGAGCAAGACACACCTCAGGAGCATTCAGGCTACTACAAAAATTGGAAACAGCACATTGCAGATACTCGGTCGCACCTTGTCGGTGTCCTGACACCGAACGATCCGTTGTTCTCGACAGAAGATGATCTTGAAGAGTCATCCCAAAGCTCTTGGACGACGACAGAGCAGAATGCATTCTTCCACGCGCTGTCTGTCCACTCACGTCTGCGACCCGATCTCATAGCACACGAAGTGGGCGCGAAAACGACATCTGATGTGTGCAGGTACATCGATATGCTGGATGCCGGGGTGGAAGAAGTTCTGAGTATGGAAGCAGAGTTGGACGGCGGGGACACCGACCATGATGAACCTGAGGAAGCTTGGAAATCATGGAGGATCACTCGTCGAGCTTTCCCGAGTGCACGTGAAGTGTCGGACGAGTGGCTCGATCTCGAAGAACTACAGGCTCGCGTCATCCAAGAACTCAGCCATACAGGCCACTCCATCTCATTAAAACGCGAAAGCGAAAACCAGGCTGGAGGGGACAAGAAGAGACACAGGAGGATGGAGAAATGTCAAGTCCTTGATCAACTGAGTGCCAAGGATCTTGCCAGGCTCTCCAAACTCGCGTCTGCGGTCTCTATTGACGATGAAGCTCCAGTACTTGTGAGTCCTCAGCCCTTTGATCACACAATACTAAATCTGCCTAGGCCTCTTCTCCAGCGCGCGCTGAGGAGACGGCCCTCGAAGATTTGACTCCGAAGGAGAGGAGGAAACTCAAAGATAGACTTTACAGACGGAAGCAGCGCGCAGCAAAACGAGGGGAAGCTTTCGACGAAGTAGAAGAATGGAAGCAGATCAAGGAATTACGTCGTGGTCCGACTGTGCGCAGTATTCTCGTGTCATCCCCACAAGTTCCATTCTACGGTGACGGTGAAGAAGCGGATGAGCCTCAAGATGTGGAGGGAATCGATGATTTGACGCCGAATGATATACTCGAAGATGGTCTACATATGTTCCATCTGTCTCGTTTCTCAAAGCTTGTTCGGTTCGTCCCAATCTTTCTCGCCAGGAGCCATTAACAGTTAAACGTAGAGCTTTCACTCCGCCAGCGCTCTCTCGACGGTCTAAGACGATTCCAAGGCGGATTTCATATGCTCTATTGATAATCCTGCGGGCGTATCTCGAGGCATATCTCACTGATCTGATCGGCCGGTTGATCACATACGTTGAGCAGGAAGAAAGGAGAACAGCCCATACAAAGGTATTCAGGGCAAAGAAAGATATTGTACGTCCGACATCACTATCCTGTGGGGATGGATCATACTGCAACGATTCACTGAATAATTTGGTAGATTCGATCGTATCACGTGAAGCATACGGCGTCACTGATGGGGAGAGAAGTCGATTTAAGCTCCTTCTGGGAAGACATTGGGCGGAGACTCGGTGACGACCCTGCCGCTGATAACGAGGACGAGGAGGCAGATGATTCTGAAGAAGACGGTGACGCGGATGCAGTAGAGGACGAGGACGAAGAAGCTGACGAAGACGACGATATGGTCGATAGCTCGCCTTTGCGAGCGAAATCCAAAGCCCGAACGGAGATAAACTCCGAAGCTGACTCTGCCACTGGCTCTGTGTATCAACATACCCTCCCACCATCAGCTTGGCTGCCTTCCGCGTTGATCGAACCTGATTCAGAGGATGAAGATGACGCAGATATCGTGCCTAACCCAATGGCTCCCACCGCCGATCCGCCACCTACGGAAGAGATCGATGATGACGAAGAGGAAGCAGAATTCGCTGCTGTCCTGGAGGCCGAAGACTATCTTCATAGTCTAGATGCGCAGGAAGACGAAGCCGAGCAGCAAAACCTCTGGATTAGCGTTGGAGCGGCTATGAGGAAAAGAGCGCAGTTAGCTGGTTTGAGGATGGGTGAGAATCAGACAAATACGCAAGGAGGAAATCAGTTTAAGAGTAAGGAGATGATCGAAGATACTGATGAGGAATAAACTCCTCCATACATTCACTATACACTTTATAATTAATATACGTTTAGCCTCATCTGTCTTGTATGTAATATCTTGGGTTAATCACAATGAATGCATGCAAGTGCATGTACTCATATTGAAAGTGCGTATATATCGGAGTCTAGTTACCGAACTACTACATTGATACGGAAATGCGTAAGAACAGCATCGTGAAGGAGGAACAGAGAACGGCTGATCAGCTGCAGCACATCATCATCAGCACATTGTCGACGTCGTTGCAATCGTTCGCCAAGCGTCCTCCGTCCAAAGTGTGTGTGTCTGTGACAGGTCTTCGAAACCCCAAACGCTCGAGACTAAAGTCGTGTCGCACTGCCAGCCATTGGTCATTGACATGCATACCATATGTTCGCGACTCGGATTGGTTGACGCGATGACGAGTTTCGAACGCAAGACGCCATTTTCTTTCTCCAGTTGAGCTAGGGTCTGCTTTATTTCTGTCATCTCCTCTCTAATTAATCATTGTCAGTCAGGACAATAAGATATAGGGAAGACACGAGATGCTCGCCTGAGCGCCGCTAGCTCTCTGGTTCGTAAGTCAGTGAAGTTCTCTGTTCTTGCCGTTTCAAAGACTCACTGAAGGAGCTTGATAGCTTCATTTGCAGCGTCTCCACTTCCCCGCATGCGAGCAGCGTCAGCCGGGGAAAGCATGGTCTTCAAGAAAAGCAGCAACGATTTGCCAGCCCCGCTTCTTTTCGCCCTGGACTTTTTCTCTATGTGCCTTCGATGTGTCTGAGACATCTCTTGAACCATAAATCCTGCAGTCTGAAACATGACCTCATGTTCAAAGATTTGCAAACGATGATAGGCCCTCTGTGCAATCTTACAGAAGTTGTATTAGGATTCAAAGGATCATTCGAGTTGATCTTGTTGATCTCGGCGTCTCGGAACATCAGGAACGGCTCTGGGGGCATAAAGGTTGGACAGTCAGATCAGACGACAAAGGATGGGCTATAGTGGTTCGATGTAAAGAGCGGATGTGAAACGATGAGCTAAACGATTGTTTTTTTTCGAGGGAGACCTTTTTTTTTTGAACCTTCTTTTTACAAAGATGGTGCAAGGTCAGGGTGTGCCCCAGAGTTGCCCGTGCCCATCGTGGGAGATCATCGATCAATGATCGTACCCCAACTCCAACCATGCTTTAAGGTTTTGCTGCCGCTTGGCCGAGCTTTGAACAGCATACAAATGCTCGACCCTGAAGTATTCGAAAGGCACTCGGATCCAGTCTACATGTAGTTCGGCAGCTCTTATAAAGGCCTTGATGGGACCTGACGTTTGACAATCCACATGTATGGTCATTGATCGGTATCGATCCGTATAAAGGAGGAGCATCGGAGCAAATTAGTCGACTTGAAGACTAGGTCATCAGTGGTCCAGACCTTTGATGTCACGGCGATCCGTATCTATGCTTCTATTTTTTCGAATACATTCGGGAAAGTACGACCGCCGGCTGTACAGTGTTAATGAGAAGCTTGATTTATTCCGAAATCTATTAAACGATAGCTTGCCGTAACCGACGATCGGTAGGCGAAGGGACGCTGCGTGTGAAATCAACATAGCACCCTTTAACTCAGGAATTCCGATCATGCACCACACGTGGCTTGGCTCAAAGAAGCTGCCCCTGCTTTCGCGTACACCGAACCCTTGGGAACTTCTCAAACTAAGCTTCAGTCATTGCCTGGATGGTCGCAAAGGTCTAGGCCTAGACCCTCTTGTTGATGTCATGCATTGCCTTTGCGAGAAAAAGAGCTCTGATTTTGCCCGGGCTTCCTGCAGGGTTATCACTAGGGTCCTGACCAATTTTTTTTTCAAGCGTTCCCGAGACATGGATAGAGTGCCCACAAGCCTCCTCCTGAGCTTGGCAACAGCTGCGCCCAATGAAGGTATTCATGCTCCGGAGAGTTTCCACTTCAGCAGGGTCAAAAATATTGCCATATCACCGTGTTTCAGATTTCTAGGCACCCGATTTGCAGTCCTTGACGACGCGACAGAAAATCTCCGGATCATACATGCAGCTGAACGAAGACCAGCTATCACATCAATAGTTCAGGCACCATATTTGCGCGTCATGGTTTGATCTCGAGGAAAAAAGACTGCGAGTGCCGATGTCCCCTGGATATCGCAGCCCAAGTCTATTATAGTGCAAATGGGATGATCAGATGAATCACGGTTCGGATAGCTATGAGAAGCTGAAACTTCAAATTAGGCCGAAGACTCCGAATGTTTGGGATAATTGCAGGATTTTACAGCGGAAGAGGCGATTTTATCATCTGTTATTCGTTCTCAGTCTGCCCTTCAACTTCACGAGAGGATCAATGAGGCGAGAATATGGATAAAAAAGGCAGGAGTGACCGGCTAATGCCGGTCGGACATCGATGGGCGCTTAGCCACTGGCGCCAACGAACGAAGCCCATCTTATGGGGACCTATGACCGTCTTATACACCATAAACACCATCATGAGATGTGTTCGCTAGAGTATACGCTTTGATCCTAAGTCACGATGTAGAGACCATCGAGCTCTCAGTCACTTCATGGCACATTCATCAAATGTCACCCGCTCAAAGCATCGCGCCTTCGGCAAACCGGGCAAAGGGTTCCGCGGCGGCCTTGCTTATGGTCGAACACTGCAGGTCGATATGTCTGGGAGTGAGTCTGACCCACCAGTCGAGTCGGATTCACCTGTGCTTACGAGGTCTATTGCGTCATTGGTAAGGGTTGGAAGTAGAAGCTCGAAGAATCGTGCAGAACTAACCCATATAAGGCAATTCCGGCGGTGAAGGCCATTTACGCCATGGATATTTATGCCTTGTTCTGCCCCGTTACTGAGTGAAATGGGATGATATTTGGTATATGGATAGTATGATGTGACTTATGTGGACAACATGGGAGTTTCAACGTTGGGCGATGACCTGCAAGCCCAAAGAACGTGACAACAACAATGGGAAAAAAAGTTCGGAGCGAAAAAAGAAGGGTATATCAGCTACACATACAGCCCGTATCGGTGAAAAGAGACGAAACAGGATAAAAGATACAGGTTTAAGTGTCAGTTAGATCCCAGAAAATGGCCATCCATGCCCACCGCTAGCATCCTCAGCGAAATGCCCACCAAAGTTATTGTGAAAAGCCGAAGTGCAAGAATAATCGGCAGAACAGTGACACGAACTTGGACCGAGATCTGCAACGGGAATGGCGATTCCGTCGAGCCTGGAAGAGCTCGTGCTCCCCGCTGTCAAGAGTCTCGAACGTAGACTCGAGTTTTCTTCTTCGAGGTGGACAATTTTCTTCTCCATTTCTGCCCTTTACGAATATGATGAGCTCGAGGATGCAAGGGGCCACGGGGAAGAATTATAATGACGCACTTGTCAGAAATCAAATTTCTGAAGGCGTCGTGAGTCATGGAAAGACTGTAGCACGAGATGAGAAACGCACTCTAACATTTGTTTGGCTACAGTCGCGGCATCTCCATACCCTCGCATTTGGGCGACTTTCTGTGGCGAGAGGATCGTCTTCAAGTAATTCTGAAGAGATTTTCCAGCTTCGCTCCTCTTCTCTCTCGACTTCCGCTCAATCTCTCGTCGGGGTATCGGGTGTCCAAGATTCTGTGTCGGGGTATTCAGGCCGACCTGCTCCACGCTGTGTGAATCACCATAAAAGACTGAGCAGATTCGGAGACTGACACCCGTAAGTTCAGGAAGTTCATAATCAGCATGGCCGGAATAGAGGGGGAAAGCAGTCTGATCTGGGGGAGTAGGGGAGTGTAGCGTAAGTCGAACTTCGGATGTTTTTCTCATTCACGTCGGCGACGGCTACCTTGGATTGTTGGGTGAGTAGACACAATTTGCATAGGTAAAGAGCGTGGATAGTGATTTGTTTGAGATAGTGATGAACGAGAGGTGTTGTGCGGGAAGAAAAGTAAAGAGCGGGGACCAAACCCACCAACTCCGTATATAGCAGTTACAAATTTGTTCACTGAGCTTCTGTGAACTTTTATCCTTTTCGAGTTTGAGAAGACACCACTACGACAAGACGGCACGCTTATCTGACAGATTGAGCACGACACCATGGCTCGTGTTGTACTTAGTATAGGCCCTGAACCTTGGATCCAAGCGCCTCGTTCCACCTGATGAATCTCTGACCGTGTGATTGACGCCAAAGAATTTAGGTGTTGGAATTAATTTAGTACAGAGTCGCGGTGAACTCATCGAAGCTCCTCATGCTCAGATCCCGATTTCGGATGCGTTATTTAGTGGAGACTTTGGGACTTCGGATAGAAGACACGTGCGGTAAATACCATCTCAGATCCACGTAAGCCGAAGTCCGAAAGAAAGAGGGTGATCGCGGAAGCAAAACGAAAGACCGACGACGAGGCGGAGGACTTGAAATCCGAATTGAAGGCACAGTACGTCAGAAGAGCTCGCGCGGTCGACAGAGCATCGATGCAACCAAGGCTTCCAGAGAGCAAAGCTCCATACCTGGCCTACTGACTACCATCATCACATACTAGTAGACCCCGTGACTCATCTAGGACCGAGCTTCTAAAGAGGTTAGGACCGCCTGTGAGAGATGGCGTCACTTACTCAGCGATCGACATCTGTCAAACTTCGACACTAGACTTGGTTGAATATTCTTGTCGAACAATTTGTGAGGACCAGCGTTTCCCCTGGATCTGGAGAAAAGTCTTGGACTAATCTTGTCTCTTTTTTTTCACGGGCCGTAGTGCCTAGCACCTTCGTGGTCGTAGGGCGGCAAGGGCCCCGTCGCCAGAGTTCCATGCGAACGTCCTCAGGTTCCCACTCTTACCCACTTTGGCTCTTCCCTTCAGAACTCGATCCGATCTGGTGATGCGTTCGTCGGGGGTTTGAATCTTATTCCTCAGATTTCATTTATGAGTGGCTTCACGAAGCTGCTGCGGTGTGCTTCCGTCGCCGGATCCGAAGTCAACATCCAGTTAGGCTAGGGTTCTATACTGTGTGCACTGATGAGAGGGGAGGATCGGCCTTCTTTCCATCGATATGTGAGTATTTGGTGCCAATAATGAACGATATGAGCTGCGTCGATATCGCAGCAATCTTGTCGACTTACGTCTCGATACTATATATTGTGACGGCACGAGTTGAGTCAAGATGTTCGTTGTCCGCGTGCCGCCCTAGCCGGCCGAACCGAGCGGCTATCGAGCTCCGACTATTCATCAATCTCAGGGGCGGGTCGGCTTCTTTGCAAGCGACGCCGGTAAGCTCAAAATCGTTGGTACCTTCAACAGGAGTCCGATCAGCGTTCAGTGATGTTCTCACCTATACCGACGTAGATAAGTCGGATGGATCTCGAGCGCAAATTCCATGCACCCTTACACGTAGCCTGAAACAGATCTGCTCGGCAACAGCTGATCGACCGCTCTCACTCCTTTGGTCCCTTGAAAATCAGTGGGCTCAAGATCGATCAAGATGAATATTACAATTAAGGTCGCGGATCCCGGACCGCCGGTGACACTTGATATACACGTAGGAACACGAAGCAGAAAGGGGAGATCGAACGAAAAGTAAGAGCCGAAGGCCGAAATACGAAAAGCGGAAAGCGAAGGTGAATAAATAAGTCTGAACCAAAGAGCGGACGGATGTACTGATACAACCTCACAAGAAAGGGGAGAAATTAAAGGCGTGAAACCCAGAAAGCGGAATGGAATACGGGAGAAGGCTCTGAAGAGTCTGAAGTCGAAGTCAAAAGAATGTACCGAAGAACGAAAGAACGCCCCTCAAGGAGGCTGTAAAGGTCGGACAAAAATCATCCGTGCAGGCTGAACGCATCAACATCGCCAAGGAGTTGCTCATGTTCAGGTCTTAATTTTAGGCTTCCTGGGCTACCAGGTTCCCCGAAGTCGCCGGTCGTTTCGTAATCGAATGACGTGCTGGTGGGCGATGGAAGGGCGACAGTGGAAATGGACGAATGCGGAGTATGAGAGGGTCTTCCAGGTCGTGATGTGTGCGTTGAAGTCTGTTGAGAAGCAGGAGTGGAAGTGGCACGATTAAGAACGAGGGTAGGCGAGGGCGATCGACTGGTGAATCGTCGTTGATCATCAAATGAGAGCTCCTCGTCTCCAACGTTTTGTTCTTCCTGCTCATGCGATGATGTACGAGGCATGACGACAACATCGCCGTCTGAAAGATCCATTCTCAGACTAGAACTAGGCTGTTCTTCCATCAACAACGTCAGGTTCTCCGGGAGAATCGGAAAGATGGAAGAGGCGGCCGTCGATGCCACACTGAGCCTTTGCGCGCGGGGCTTGTGTCTTTGGGAAGCCGTTCGAGTCTGAGGTGCCGCAGGAAGTTGCTCGATGGTTGACGAAGAGGATGACGTAATCAACGCGGAAGGGAAGACGAAGTTGGAGGCGGACGAATCTTTGTCCTTTTCAAGCTGAGTGACCTTCTCCTGCAAATCTTTGACCTCTTTCTTCAGCCCTCTGCACTGCTCCTGGCTGTCAACGAGTGCCGAAATGACAGCTTCCATCTCTTTTCTGTGTTTCTCTCGAATGAGCTTCACCTCCGCCTCCAACTCTTCGATGCGAAGTTGTCTGGACGTCCTCGCCCCTCCAGTATGAGATGAAGGAGACATAGTGGCACCCGATCCAATCATCGGAGAACTCTGGCTGGCGTCCTCTCGATCGCGATCGCGGTCACGATAGTACCTCGAGCCCGAAAAAGCAGGTGAAGCAGGAAGAGTATACTCTTCTTTCAAAGGAGATCCACCACCTTCTTTCCCCCATCCAGCGAGCGACCCTCCCTTTCCATGACCATGTGCACTCATAGCACTCGGCGGAGGCGTTGTAATCATACTCTCTGCATCCTCGCCGCGACTCGTCACAGTCCCCCGTCTCCTCCACACACTGCTAGACCCAGAAAGTGACGTCCCAGCTCTCGAAGCCGAGGAAACACTCTCTTCACCTCTCGACATCCCCATCGTCATCGTTGTCATCGTAGCATCGCGGTCCCGTTCGGTAGTTGGCGTCGTCGGACTTCGTGCACGCATAAACATCGTCTTTCCCCATGACTTTTCGTTCGTCGTCCCAATCGTACTATGCATCGATGCGTTCCCGTTCCCGTTCGTATTCGTCGTAAGCGTAGGAGGACTTCTAGCAAGGGGCGTAAATCGTGACTCGCGTTCCATACTTGATCTCATATCGGAATACGGATACCGTCGTTCATTCATGTCTAGGGCACTTTGACTCCGTTCAAAGGTCCTGTCGTTCTCTCTGGCCCTATGTCCGCTCATGCTGGCGCGCGAGCGGACCCCGCTGAGGGGAGGGGAATCAAAGAAAAGCGGTGATGAGGCACCGTTGCGAGTGGAGGAGGGAGTAGGAGAATCGTTTGATAAGAGCCCAGCAGCGGCAAAAGCTTTCTTGGTCCGGGGACCCAACCATTCCATTCTTCTGACAGGGCCACCGCGGTCCCTTTCCGGCTCATCTCGTTGAGCGAGAGGATATCGAGATTCCTCTTCGGACCTTCGGCCATGTCCCAGACTCGAAGAACGTTTCCTCCCACCTCTATAGGAAGTATTCCGATCTCCAAAGTCGCGATCACGTTCACGAGTAGTCACAATATCCAAAGAAGGACGGCCGTCATTCCTCCCGTACGTCGCTGGGAAGCGAGCACTCGAAGATCGCGGTACGATACCTGTACCTCCAATCGGAGGCGGATTGGGGAAGTGACGAGAGATGGGCGATGCACGTAGATTGTTATCGGAAGGATATCGTGAGTGATGAGCGTAGTGATAAGAACCTGACGCAGCAGATGCAGGTCTTTCGTATCCTCCACGTCTCGAGCTGACCGACTCGATCATCGACATCGCGCTCCCAGGTCTCGCAATGTACTCCCCTCGCGAAGCAGAATATCGGCGCTGCATACCAGGACGGATAGAGAGTGAGGACTCGGGACGTGGAATGTCTGCAGATCTCCTTGACTGAAGCTCTGAAAAGGTGGAGTAGGACGATTGCGAGGGATATGAGAGACCAGGAGGGCCGTGACGTGGAGGAGAAGATTGAGCAGCTAGTGTAGCTGCTCGTCGGAGATCAATGGTTGTGTCTCTTTCTCTCTCGTTACGGTCGCGATATGCAGAATGGATATGAGGATGATGAGCGTCGATAGGCGATGCATTTCTTGAGTTGGGGGTACTGGTGGAAGAGGCGGTGGCAGTATTTGTGAGCCCGGGAGTCATGAGTGTGGGGGTAGTGGAAGGGCCGGGAGAAGGGGTGCCATGTCTCGACGAAATGCCGGAGTGGGGGCTCAGAAGTGCAGCGAGCTCAGGATCAAGTGAGCCCAGATCAAAGGAAATATCGTGATCGAGCGTCTTCGGCGACGAAGCATGTTGCAATGCATCCATGACTTCCGAAGAGATCTTCGATCGCGAAATATTCAACAATGCAGAATGGTCACTCGCGTCGTCTTCCTGCCGATCAGGCACGATCGAAAGATGGGGAGCTCGAGATTTGGAGACGATTGTGCTTGTCATGTATGGTGCGCCTAAAGTGGGAGTGGGAAGAGAGGGGAAAGAGGTTTGAGGAGAGGGTGTATCGGATACATTTCTCATTCGGGACATGGCACTTCTCATATCGTCTAATGACCATCTTTTCCCTGCAGCCTGTGATGCAGATGCGGTCGATCCGGATGACCGAGGGTCGTAAGAGGTACCAGCCCCCAGTGCCGAAGCGCTGACACTGATGCTCAGGCTCGCGCTACGGCTCCCTATGCCATGGAAAGATGTTTCCTGAATTCTCTCAAGCTCTGTTCGTGGAATATCGGGCGTTCTGGCTCTTTCCTGATATGACGGCGCATGAATGGATTCAGCATACTGAATCGGGGGGAGAACGGGTGGTTTATCGCCTGTGTTGGCGTATTCAATTAGCATATATACAGGTGAAAATGGAGAATGTAAGCAGCCCTGACGAACCTGATCGCGATATGTGAAGATCAATTGTAGCTGGGTCATTAGAAGTCGATGAAGCACTTTTTGCATCGACCGAAAAGCTCTTCCGCCCGAATTTTAGCAGTGACCCTTTTTTCTCCAACGTCGCGCCGCCTGGGCTGCTTTGATTGTTGTGATTCGACCTTGAAAAAAGAGATCTCAAGCTCCTGAAGCTTGCTGGATGCCCAGATGGCGTCTGAGGCTGTTGACTACCAGGTGTCCCCGAGACATTAGGATTTGGAGAGACTTTTCTTGATCCAACGGTTGGGGTCTGCGGTATTTCAGGACGAGCTGGCGATTGAGCTAGAGCCATGCTCTCTGGTGGCCATGCAAGAGACCAAGAGGGAACCGTAAAGACTGTTTGGTGGAGGGAGGGCAGGAGAAAGATGGCAACGACGAAGGAGAGAAGAAACGATTTGATTGGCTTGAGAGCCTGAGAATTCTACGCAGAACAAAGTTTGCGACTCGTTTGGGCGCCTCCGCTGTTTGATGCTGTTTGGCACTGCTTAGTCACTGGGCTCAAGTTTCGACCTGAACTTCAAGCTTGACTTCAAGTTGCTCCCGGGCCTTTTGCAGGCTTACTCTTGATTATAACGCATCAAAAACTTCATGAAAGCGTCGTCTGTGCTACCCCGCCTTTTCGGCGAATATGTCCTGGAACTTTGAAGTCTTGCCCAAGGTCTTCCGCGGCACTGTCTTTGGCCCCTGGGGCATTTTCCCCATAAAATGTGTGATGATCGACTTACGCCGTCATTGTCCCCGTCATCTCTCGTGTTACTCGACAACTTGATAGGGCGATCAGGCCCCCGTATACTCAAATTGTTCCCCGGCGACGTGACATACGGCTCATGGACTCACCGACGCTGCGACGCATCCAAGAACGACTGAAGACGAACCCGCAGTGAACATCTTCGTCACCAAAATAATACAGTCTGGACTCTTGTTTCTGTGTCAGACTTTATCAACAATATCAGATATGCTTCCGCGACATATCCTATCAACCAAGCCCGCACAAATAAGGACAGCCTGTTGATCAGGATCAAATAGCATACACGGAAGATAAGCTCCGCTGTTTTTCTCCACCTACTCATCTTTGAACTTTGAGATCAGATAGAAAAATGGCTCCGAGCTCAGTCTTTCTAGGCAATAAGTTCAAAGAGGTTCGTCACTCACCGGAGCTCAAGTGGGAATCTGCATAACAAACAACACGCCGGAGTGGTTCTTTGTCCATCAGCACAGTGGACATATTAGACTTCACCGAACGAGTGAGTGCAATCATTCTCTTCTGACAGCTTAGTAACGACCTTGTCGCTAGGGGGAAGAGGCTCCCGAAGAGCTCAATCCATTGTCGCAAGTAGCGACAGGTCGGGTACCAACGCCTTGACTAACGCCAAACATAGGCTGAAAGAGATGAGTGTTGAGTGGCCGGTCTGAATGAGAAGTGAGAAGAACCCCGTCCCAGCGACTATCGGTATCTATAACTCTATCATGATGGGATGGCAATATAAGTGCTCCTACGGACCTATGTCAGGAATGTACCTCACTCGGATACACGTAGCATTGTGATATGATCAATTCAGGCTCGCAGACAATTGGTTTGATCGAAGATTCGAAGTCGAGCCATCCGTGCCAGTTCCGTGCCTCAGTTGTCACATCGTGGAAGCTTGCGTGGAAGTACTCCTAGTATGTCAAGCAGATGTTCAGACCGCCTCTCAAGGGCCGGTATGTGAACTGCACGCGATGATCAACAAGATGCCCACAATGTACGCTCATATCAATGTTGATCACAATTAATCCTGATGGACATGACCTCGTGAAGCCCGATTGATTCTAGTTGTACCAGATTGAGCCAAGTTATTTCCCAATATTAATCTGTTCGGACCTCGGCAGCAGTGTCGGCATCATGCCATCTACGGTCGCCCTCGAGTCTGTAGTAGACTTTGCCCGATTTTTTTTTCCGAGCTCGACCTTCGACTTCGATTCCCAGGCCGGGTACCCAGAGGCCAATCTTCAGGTTCCGATTCTGCAGATACGTAATGAGATCTCGTTGAAGAGGAATGAGATATTCAGATCCTAAGACCCGACCGTAGGTACCCGTATGTACCCGTAGGTACTGCCGTCGTACGCCGTACTGCCGACGCTCCTTCACAGTCGGCTGTGCTGTGAGATCTGGCTGCAACGAATTACGTATGTGTCATGGACCAGGGAATAATAGGCTGGGGTTTAGTCGTAAGGGTGGAATGACATGCTTCGTATTGATTCTTATAGCGTAAAACTCGGTACGATCTTGGTTCTCAGTTGGATTGATTGAGCTAACACGCACATAATTGCAAGTTGGAGAAAATGACCGTGATCACGTTCAAAATAGGCGCCCAATTCGAACTCCGCACTGCAAACTTTGTTCGAACTTACTCAATAGACATTCTCGTTGTCTCGGTGCGTATCCAAAGAATGACGACTGCACTGACTATCTCAGACTGAGATTACTTGTAATGACAGTAAACCTGCAGTTGGAGCAGAGATAGGATTTGCTTGTAAACAAACTTCAGGTTGAGATTGTGTTTGTTTTAGAGCAATTGACGTCTGGACTGCAAACTACAAGAATTTATCTAGTCCCAGTCTCTCACAATACTCGGCACAGCGATGGTTTTTCCAAAACTTATCAAGTGCCAATGATACGTCATCGCTGATGTTCTGATTGCCAGGTATTCCTATGGGGTCCACTCAGAATATCATAAATTGACAATAGACTAGCACTGACGTGTGACACCAGTATCTGAGTAATTGGAGAGAAGAATAATTAAAGAGATTGATGACCATTCTCCAAATGCGTAGCTGTAACAGAATTAATGACCTTACATCGAGTAGAATGAAATCAGCCATACCTTCAAAGTGAGTCAAAACCGACGAACACCCCCTCAGCTCTAATGATATGTGCGATATTGTCTGTGCAACCATCACTATCAGGACTTGCCTCTCGCAATCAAAGCTCAATTTTGACTTGATTCCGTTGCGGTAAACCCATACTTACTGACTCGGATCATTTGCTTGAATCCGATTGTCTCAATTAGGTATTTTCTCAGCAATAGTGGGTAGAGGAACAGTTAAATCTAGACAACGGTCAGCCATAGTTTTCTTTCTGTGACCCTACTTGCACGTACAATGCAACAGGTCGTCCGGAAGTCGTTCACCAAGAAATTGGGATCGCTTGCGAAAGCTCAAACGCAGACTTGAGGTCCAATTTTGCAGCGTCAATCTTTTCTTGAAACGGTTGTCCGTGCAACATACACAGGGGGCGAGACCAGAGGAGTACAGACAGACATCTTCAGGACGACTTGAGTGCGATCTTGGAGGTTGGAAGAGGTGGTTTCTTCAGTTTTGGAGGTTGATCGTTTTTCGTTCGCTTCTTTCTTCAAATGGATGATAGATTGCGTGAGAGGACTCGGACGTGGGGGCGGTGTGGGTTGACGCTCGAGTTGATTTAGGAGGTGGGTTTCTTCGATGTCACTGCCATCGACAATGACAATGACATCAATGGGGGATTGGTGACGGCGGGAGGCGGATCCTGTGGAACCAACTATATGACAGTTTAAAAGAGTCAAGGCGAGAGATCGTGAATTGACGTACGTGTAGGTCTATTGTGACATCCTCCGTGAATACCCTGTTCTGGAGGCATAAACTCAGATAGTCACAATGGGGGATTGTCTGATCAGGCACGTCAATCATGATATCGGTACTGATCTGCAAGCACAAACCTCGATCCTTTGCCGATCTAGATCTGCAGCATCACGAGCCTGGCAACACGTTTGGCATTCAGGGCAATCTTTCTGAGCAAGCTTGGGGAAGTAGCGGCCATAGGAGACACAGAAGCGATTAAAGCGCCTGACCAGGGGACACAAAAGGTGTCCTATGAGGAAAACTGGAACGGTCGACGAGCCTATGATGCAAGGGTAGGTGAGGCTTTATGGTGATTTCTTGAGTGAGCTCCGGACTGGATCCGTTGATGGTAGCCAAGTAGCTGAAGAGATTCTTGGTGCATGGTGAAGCCAAAGTCAATACCCAACGCCGTCGTCGACGCAAGCGTCGAAGTACCCAGGCTTGCTGGGAACGTCGGGGTCGAGGCGCCCATGTTCAATCTCCGACCGCTACTCCGGAGCTCGGACCAACGATCGGCAGACCTGGAATGAGAACTCAACGTCTGCTATGACTGATTCATCTACGAGACTGAGCTGTGGCTGTTGGTTACAAGATATTCCTCATTTCTGACGATGCCTTGGATGCTAATTGTTGATCAAATTCTTGCCTCAATGCCGCAGGCTTGTAATGGCTGTACCGGTAGCCGGCGTAACCGATCATTAATTTCGTAATACGTCTTGAACCGTCACATATCTGAGATTTGAAGCATCTCTGCAACGCCAGGAACTTGGACTCGGTGAATCTGTCGTGGGTATCGAAGTCGAAGGTCCCGAGCCAAAACCAAATCGGAGAAAGTCTACTACAGACTCGAGGGCGACCGTAGCCATCAGCGCGCTCCTCAATCCCGCGGATCCGTCACGGCGTCGCTCCATCCATTTGGAACAACTCATCTTTGCACTAACTTCCGTGAGTTCTATAATGCAGAACTAGTTCTCGGAAGAGGTGTCGACGGGGTCGTATCATCCTACGCAAGATCCCACGAAGATTTGTCACTGGCACAGGCTATGTTGCAGTGATGGTAAGGTCGCGGGCTAAGCGAGAGCAGCCGACCTTTGGACGCGACCTTACCGAAAGGTCTAACGGAAAGTCAAACGACTTTAGTCACGTGGAGGCCTTTGCGGCAACTTCCGTCATGTATAGGCGCTCAAATTTGTCATCCTTTTTCTCAGTCGCGAGCTTACATAATGTATTTTACCCTTTTTGCCACTGGCTCGCGCTAGTCGTTCTGGACTTGTTGTAGGGGGTGGGGGGAAGTTGCTGGCGTACACGTCTTTAAAATAGTGCGATTTTTGCACTTTAGCAGAAGAAGAAATGATATATGAGCTGCTGGATTGGGATGCTGATGACGAAAAGATACCGAGATTGCTATAGACAATGGAGTGCACGATTTATTGAGTCCACAGCATGTATTTACATAGCCTAGTGTACCTAATTCAGAGAGCCAATTGAAACGAAAGTTCAAATGCGAGGTCGAACACGTTGATGAGGCCGAGTTGCCTATTAGGGGAACGGCATCATTCGGCAACGGAGGTTGCCTCTCTATATCCGAGATTTATTGTTTTCGAATGGCAGAGGTCACGTGAAAAAGATTACCATTTCGGGCAAAGGTCGCGACCTTATTTTTGGACCTTATCGAAAAGCGGGGCGACCTTTCGGTAAAGTCCGCGACCTTACCATCACTGCTATGTTGAGATTCTTGAGAACTGATACTACGCCGGCGCCGCCATTACCACGGACAACCATGATGTCTGCAACATCCTAGACTCTGCTCGGTGGCGATTCGACGCGCACTTTCGTGTCAAGCTGATGCGCCAGTTGCACCTGGGCGGATGAAATGAAGAAGTATGCCACATAACAACTAATAGCGGCGATACGAGTTCTGATGGGCACTCACTGGCAGGCACTTACTGCATGTGGTTCCATCCCAGATCAATCGAGATGGCCAGTGGTAAACTACTTATAACTATGGGTGTAGGATGATCGTCGGACTGTGGCAGGCCCATACGGTACTATCTATGAATACTGTGCCCGTCGTCGAGGACACTCATTTTCATGAGATACTCACGCCGTTCATGCCGCGGGCGGCCATGTCTAACGACGTCACTCAAATACGTTCGCTCGAAACGCCCGGTCCTCCAAATCCTATCCTGATTTCCGCTTTCGCTTTACTTCTGACGGCTCAAGTGGGGCTGACGTTCCTTCTTCTCACACTCCTACTTATCAAAATTCGACGGGCTCTTGCCTTTTATAATTTCATTTTCATCACATGGGTCTCGACCCCTATATATCTACTTCTGTGAGTTCAATTCCTGTGAATTCCAGCCTTCGACAGCAATTGTTGAGTTTCAGCGTTAGATTCTATACCAAGCAATATCAAGTACCCCATGTTCCTGAAGA
This sequence comes from Sistotremastrum niveocremeum HHB9708, assembly GCA_001630475.1. Taxonomy (NCBI): domain Eukaryota; kingdom Fungi; phylum Basidiomycota; class Agaricomycetes; order Sistotremastrales; family Sistotremastraceae; genus Sertulicium; species Sertulicium niveocremeum. The sequence goes on from KV419401.1 coordinate 544,607, forward strand.
TATCTGTGCCGCTCAGGCTATATTGAAACATGGAGTTGACTCTGCGTCTGTTATGATGCCTCCATCGAAACTTTGATGATCCTGAATGATTTTACAGCTTTCTCAGCGCGCTCTTCTTGCTGGCACTTGAGGTGCTTGCTTTCAGACCTTTTCGAGTAACTTAACTCAAAAGTCTCTAGTCCTGGAAGTTGGCTAAACATGGGACATCGGATCCGCCTACAGTTAGTCTTTGGAGAATCCTGGTAAGACACTTACGATTTTGGACAACAGGTGGGATTAATGCTCTCCAGGTCATTGCACTACCGTATGCCAGCTTTCTCGTTTCCTCCCTTGCAATTTTTATAGTAAGCTCCCATTCTTGTACTCGTTATGAGTGCTAACCGCTGGATCAATAGCGTGGCAAAACCTCATCGGCGAGTAAATATGATGTTGTGCAATATTCTTTCTATTGCACATTGGAGGGGAACGCAACACTGTATACTGGCTTTCAATTGCGTCATCTGCGAGATTAACATGAAATGCCTAGAAATTCCATTGGAAACGTTGAATATACACTCATAATGCTGGGCACGGTATTCTGTGAAGGTCGGTCGTTGGATAGGGGCGGTGGTGATATACTGATGGTAGCTATACAGTGAGCACCGCCCTTGTCTACAGGAAGATGAAGAAGTTGGCAGCAAACATCGTCAAGAATGACTTGGGATTTTCAGCTTTTGTTCGTCTTGGTGTCTTCACCTTCTGGCTCTCAATTGGGTAAGAACAGGTCACAATTCCAACGATCTCTACTGAACCAGGCGCCCAACCTATTTAGTCTCGTTAGCACCGCTTCAGGGTTCGTGATTCCCTTGAGCAAGCTGTCGGTCCCAAGAGATATATCGTTGTTCATCCTAGTTACAAGTGAGTACCAAACTCCATTAAAAACACCCGTGTCTAAACGCACCAAAGCGCCGCTCATGGTTTTCCTGGTTTTCTCAACTCAGAATGTGAGTCGTCTGATCGTTGATCTCTCCATGATACCATAACCGTCTCTTAAGGACATAATTTCGTTCATGTTTCGTTGCCGACCTGGAAGAAGATCAACCAAACGATCCGCGGAAGTCTCTTCCTCGTCTGGGAGTTTGATTATCGAAACCGAGCAGATCACCTTCAGTACTCCAGATGAGTCAGGATATGTGCGAAATGACGAAGATCATGTATAGCACCATGTGTATATCTCGCTCAGAAGCATAACAAGCAAACTTGTCAATTTGTAAGAACGATTCTTCTTGATGCTTGGACGCAAGATTGGAGGATGATCATATAACGGAATCAATACGGAAAGTGCGTCCGATAAGTCCGAGTTGAACTTGATCATCTCAGCCGAAGCGCCAAATCTGCTTCCGTGTTCTGCTATCAAGCTTCCTGGATGATGAAGCAGATAATGACGACGTTCACAGTGATGCGTGATGTTTGCTGTCTTTCGGACTGGATGACGCAAAGGAAACGATGCTGAGACATGAAATCATAACGATTTTCATTTGCGTAAGATTCGAGACTTCAGCGCAGTTACATGTGTTCCCCGAAAGCCAACCATGCGTTACTTGTTGCGAATGGCGCGCAGCTAAACCCTCCGTACCTCAGTCAAAGTACTCTCACAAGACGTCGATACCTATCCTTCTCTTCCTGCTCAATCAGCTCATAGATTCTTGGATTCGAATCCAAACCAGAGTTAGACGCGGAAGCAGACTCAGGAGTCGATCCTGATCGAAGTGTTCTGATGCATCTTCGCAAAGCTGGGAAAAGAAGTGGAAGAGCGATAACAGCTTCATCAGCTCTTAGATCACCGGATATTTGGGAGTTGGCATCTGTGACGCCAATGTGGGTAAGTCTGGGCAAACAAGATATTTCTGGGGAGCCCGATAAGCCTCGGAGGAAATCCTGTTGATGGACGGAACGCGAGTGAGGAAATGCTGACTTCAAAAGAATGAGTTTCGCTTACGATAGAATTTACATCGATCTGCAACCCGGACAGCTCCTGAAGATTGGGGAAACAATCTGTGAGGAGCTTCAAAACGTCCTCGCGGAATGAAACATCCCAACAAAGGTCCAACCTTTCGATATTTGGAAAGCACTCGAGACATTCGATATACATCATAAATCGCGGCGTGAGCGCAAAGGATGGATGAGGTTGTTGCGGATGCAGAGTAATGGCGCTCAGATGAGGCCATGTGAGAAACTTTGCAGCATCCGATTGCCCTCCTGTGTATGCTCGCAAACGAGGGAGAAATTGGGCGCTGTCAAGCATTCCCCAATCAAGTCCTCGTTCCATTTGCGGATAGAAGTGAATGCCCAGATCTTCGATCGTCGGATGACGCAGTAGGAAATTTTTTGTGTTGGAGAGAGCCGGGTTGGGCGGGGGAAATAACATCGGCATCGAGATGAGCGCACTGATTTGCAGAAGTTCAAGATGAAAGTAGGATAAATGTGGGATGTCAAGTGTCAGGAAAGCTTTTACGAAGCTTCGAAGCCCGTGCCCTACGCCGGTGTCATCAAATACGTGAATCCTGACTTCTTCCAACGAGAGGAGTGACGCATGCCGAATGATTTGTAGTAGTTGTGGAGGATGGACTATATAGTCCTCTCGGTCTCCTTGTATGGAGATGCAGCGGATATGACGATAATATCCTTTCCGTACAAGCAGTCCAAGTTTGAGGTCTGCCTCCCGTTCATCGTCCCACCAATCCAGGAGAACCACCTCCCACAGAACACGCGTAGCCTCCACATGCCACATCCTCGACACCCTCGAAAGAGTCACCAGATCCCTCTCCTCTCTCCTAATCACGGATTTATGAGTTTTGGTGATCCTCTGTAGACCACCGACTGGGCGTAGGAAGGAAGCTATCTTGCCACAGATCTCGGGAGGCAGACTCATGATTGATATCGGGCCTCAAATGACCTATGAGAGTCAATAAGCAATGGTCGACGCGTGAAAAGTTACGAGTGAGTAGCAAACTCCATCAAAAGAACATGTCCGAACGCACGTTACGCACCGAAGCGCCGCTCACGGTTTCCCGGTTTTTCCAACTCAGAATGGTCGTCATATTCTATAATTATTTTTGTGGCCAGAGCGTATGGATATAGCCGCTAGTGTATGCAGTAGTAATCCTTACAAGCCCCATTCTTGCGCGAATCCCAGCATGAAGCATGAGTACTACCGGTAGTCGGTAGGTCACAATCAATATACAAGTCCCTAAAGTAAGAGCCAAGAGCCTCTCAACGATCCTTGTACGATGATCAACAAGATGGACAGATGAACAGCGATGCTTACATTTTAGGAATATCTTTAGTTGGTGTTGGTTACTGCCCAATCAGCCTGCCTGATCCCGTTTGACCTCGTTAGCAATAACGGCATCGTCCGCGCGCATCAGCGCTCCCTATTCGTTTCGCAGAAATTCTATCCTAGAGAACATTTCTGTCTACTCACAATCTGGTCTGCATGCCACCTTCTATATGACCTCGCGATGTTGGAGTAAATACAGTATTATCCTATCTTGGCAACAACTGTTCCAGCCATGTTGACGCGTGATTGAAATTCTCAACACTGGAATTGTCGGTCATTCGACGTGCACGTTTGATCTGCGTTACGCCAGTGTACCGCTTCATGGTTACGAGTGATGTCGAGGGGGGAAAGAACTCGTGCAGTAATGCTCTGGCTCGTGACGCTTGTATCATCAGCGAGTCGGACGGGAGTTCAGCAGATAAGCGGGTACGTACGTATACTGGGACTGTGAGGGGTGCTGATATCACAGTTTTGCGGAACATTAAAGGAGTCATATCATGGTAATGGCATCTGTGAGTCTGAGCTAACCCTCACACCGTGGCAGGCCCCTCCAGCACCTATGGATGCTACGTCCGTCGTCAGCAAGTCTCGCGGCCTTACTCGAGCTGGTAGCTATGGCCTACTCCCGGGCCCGCCGATGTCAACGGCAGTCATGTATGAAAACGGTATCCAAATACGTGACCTTGAAACACCCGGTCCTCCAAATCCTATTCTACTCTCCGCTTTCGCTCTACTCCTGACTGCACAAATTGGGTTAACACTCCTCCTTCTTACAATTGTACTGGCTAAGATTCAACGCTCTCCCGCGTTTTATAATTTCGTCTTCATAACATGGGTGTCACTTCCCATCTATTTACTCCTGTGAGTCTTGAGTAGCTTGAGTCTTGTTGGTGCAGTCTGTCAACATTTGACACTGATCCTTCTAGATTTTATACAAAACAATATCAGGTACTGCATGTCCGTCTGGATATCTGCGCTGTTCAAGCCATATTGAAACACGGGGTTGATTCTGCGTATGTCATCGTTCTACCCTTGTGGAATGTCGTTGTCATAATTCTGAACATTTTCGACAGCTTTGTTTGCGCGCTATTGATGCTTGCCCTGGAGGTGCTTCATCATGCCTTCATTCCCGTCTGACAAGGTCATCATGCTGGACCTACTGATATGTAGTGTTGGTGGTCGCTTAAATATGGAACATATGACATCAAAATGACCAGGCTTCGAAAGAACTTAGTAAGATACTGTTGAGATCCTGGTGACTTTGTCAACGTGGAATTTTCTAGATTCTCATACTACCATATGCCCACTTCATTGCTTTCTCGGCGGCAATTGCTCTTGTAAGCGCCCAAGGTCTCCTTCTTCTTATTTGTTTTCTGACGATACGGCAGCTTGGGACAATGAGCAATATATATGTGACCCCGCAAATCAATGTATATGTGATTGTGTCCTATTCCTTTTACTGTACCCTGGGCAACGATTTGATGTAAGTAGTATTTGGCCAGTACCGTCTTGTAGATTAACGTGATGCTCTCCATAGATCCAATATTCAAGCCGCCGAAATCGCACTCCTTGTTCTTGCTACATTTTTCTATGAAGGTGATTTATCCAATGCTCTTTGCCTTATATTGCTAGAAGATACGCAGTGAGGACGGGGCTCCTATATCGGAAGATGCGGAAAGCAAGGATGAACATGAAGATCAATGATAAATGGGCCTTTTCCGTTTTTGTGCGCCTAAGTTTTTGCACTTTGTGGCAAATGATTGGGTACGAGTGCACTTCGATTGCAGCGATTTCAGCTAACTCGGCCGCCAAACATACACCCAGTCTGCTTAACACCGCTTCAGGGCTTTTGGTACGCTTCAGCAATCTGACTGTCTTAAGAGATGATATCTCATTGTTCGTCTTGGTCACGAGTAAGCTTTGTCGTCAAACAAAAGAAAAACAAGTCTAAACAACACCGAAGCACCACTGATAGTTCTCGTGATTTTTTCAACCCAGAAAGTGAGTTCCTTGACCCTTGGCTCCTTCTCATGTCCCAAATATATCTTTTCAGGATATTTTAATGGCTTGGCGTTGTCGTTGGCGAGAGACGCGGTCCTCTGAATCAACGCTGGGATTATCGACGTTTGAAACGTGTGAGCTCACCAGTCTGCACATGACATTCAGAGTTCCGGATGGGTCAGAATCTCTACGAGACGGAGGGGAGTCTGTATAACAGCTTATGATGTCGCTTGAGCATTGTATAATGCATTGGAATGAAGCGTTTGATACTATTCTGAGTGATTCTAGAGAGGAGCGGTGCTCGACCACTGACAACCGGCCACTCGACAATTTTTTCGATGATCGACGATGACGGGAGCATTTCGGCGGATACGTCCGATACGTCCGACATTTTCTCAGCCGAAGCGGCAAGTCTGCTTCCGTGTCTTCTCGTCCAAGATGACGGAGTAAGCAGTGACGACGTTCAGAACGGTGAGTGATAATTGCTATCGTTTGAAGTGTATGACGCAAGGGACAAGAAGCTGATACATGTGATCATAGCAGTCATGACCCAAAAGGCGACAATGTTACGTTATTTGCAAAGGACCCATACCTAGAGTCAATGAAATAAAACCCCTTCACAACCGAGTCATGAAACTCTCACAAGACGTCGATACCTATCCTGTTCTTCCTGCCCAATCAGCTCATAGAGCCTCTGATTCAAATCCAACCCAGCGTCAGACGCAGAAGCAGACGCAGAACTCGACCCTGATCGAAGCGTCCTTGTGCATCTTCGCAAAGCTGGGAAAAGAAGTGGAAGAGCGATAACAGCTTTATCAGCTCTTAGATCTCCGGATATTTGTGAGTTGGCATCTGTGACGGCGATGTGGGTGAGGTTGGGCAGGTAGGATATTTTTTGGGAGGTTGATAAACTTCTGAGGAAATCCTGTCGATGGGCGAGTCAGCGAATGCTGACTTCGAAAAAATAAGAGTTTCGCTTACGATAGAGTTTTGATCGATCAGCAACCCGCTCAACTCTTGAAGATTGGGGAAGCAATCCGTGAGGACCTTCAAGACGTCCCCTCGGAACAAGACACCCCAACAGAGTTCCACTTTTTGCACATTCGGGACCACCCCAAGGCATTCAATATATGATATAAATCGTGAGTTGAGCGAAAAGGAAGGGTGAGGTTGTTCGGGATACAGAGTGATGGCGCTCAAATGAGGCCACGTGAGAAACTTCGCAGCGTCCGATTGTCCCCCAGTGTACGCCCGTAAACGAGGAAGAAACTGAGCGCTGTCAATCAAGCCCCAGTCGAGCCCTGGTTTCGATCGTGGATAGAGATGTATATCCAGATCCTCAATCGTCGGGTGGCGCAACAGAAACTGTTTCACGTTGGAGAAAGGGGATGTGTTTTTGGAAAGTGATGTCGAGGTCATTTGTTGATGCTCAAGACGGAAGTAGGATAGCTGTGGGATGTCGAGGATGAGGAATCCCTTCACGAAGCTTTCGATTTGGTGCCTTACGTCGTTCACGGTGTCGTCGATGACGTGCAGCATGACTTCTTCCAACGCAAGGGGTGACGCATCCCGAAGGACTTGTAATAGAAGTGAGGGATGGTCTGGATAGCCCAGCCGAAGGCCATCGATGTAGATGCAGCGGATATGGCGATAATATCCTTTCCGTACGAGGAGGTCGAGTTTGAGCTCTGCCTCGCGGTCTATGCCCCACCCTGCTCCCCACCAATCAAGGATGACCACCTCCCATAGCACGCGCGTGGCCTCTGTATGCCACATCCTCGAGACCTTTGAAAGAGTCACCAGATCTCTCTCTTCTCTCCTAATCACGGATTTATGGGTTTTCGCGATCCTCTGCAGACCGCCGCCTGGACGTAGGAACGCAGCTATCTTGCCACAGATCTCGGGAGGGAAACTCATAATCGACCTTGTGCTTCAAATGACTTATGAGGGTCAATAAGCAATGTTCGACGCCTGAAAAGTGCTTTGGGCAGCGTCCCGAACGACGACGATGGTTATAGATGGAGTGCGCCCTGAATGGATGGATGGGGGTAGTGCATGAACGGCCGTCAACGGTCAATGATCACTCAATACGTTCATTAGACCCACAAACCGTTGCGACCGGAACTTAAGGGAGCGGTTTATATATACGAGGCACGACCCGAGGTGGTTAGGGTGTTGGTCGAATACGGTGCCGAGTTGAGCCTGCTGCCTGTCAGAGCACGTGGAATGGATTGCTTGAGGTGGTACCATCTGGGCGCTGGTGCACTCGGGTGGCCCAGCCGTCGACCACCAGTTGTCGGTATCGTTAATGATCGAGTCGGACCGCGCGCATAGTCAAAATCATGCGAGAGTTCGTTGACGAGCTTGAGAAACAAGCGCCCGCATTAGGATGAAGCAAAGATAGATTGCATTACGATGTACCGATTTGAGAACAGGATGTACTAGTATTAAAGTGAGGAGCATGCTCTATGGTACAGTGCTAATAGAGTGTAGATAATTATAATAAGAGATCTGTGCCGGAGAAATAGGATTATTGGAAATGAGAGTGATTCAATTCATGAGCGCCGTGAAATAGGGAAAGATGGTCACGAGAGCAGTCATCACGAGCTGGCAAAGCGCGAATGTTGACGCAATCTAGCACCGTATTTAAAGAACAAGAATCTAAAGGCGTTCGTCAATCGTCAATGATCATGCTGGGGTTGAAAGCAAACACTCACGGTAACGGAGCCATGATAGTCGATAAACCAGCCAAAAGCGCAACAGCACCGACGGTCCCAAGCCGATCGAACATCGGAGTCGCGAACAGCGGGAACACCGCGGCAAACGAGCTCCTCAAAAAGCTATTACCAGCCATAGCACTCGCAGCATACATCCGATACGCAACCACGAGATACGTGAATACTGCGGTATACACGAAGACGATTCCTGAACCGAAGGGGATGGATGCGATGATAGGGACTATCCAGTGGACTTTTTTGTATGTTGTGAATGCCAGCCAGAATAGGGAGATGGGTACTAGGATTGCGCCGACGAAGCCTACGATGAGACGGGTTTCTGGGGGCGGTTTGCCATCATACTTTTCGGCGCGTTTACGTTGGATTCTGCAGTATAGATGAGTGGGATAGCGACGGCGTCAGATCGGGTGACTTACTTGCGGAAAAAGGGCTGTGTTGCGATGGTACCAACCATGCCAATACCCATACCAAGGAAGGTGAGGCCGGTACTTTGTTCGTTGAATCCATGAACTTGTTCGAAAATGATGGGGAATGCCTGGAAAGTGAGGTAGAGGATGCCAAGAAGCAATGCGCTCCAGATATCCAGAAGTAGGGCCATCGGCTCAAAAGCAAGGATTTCTATGCAAGATCAGTTCGTGCACCAATACCCGTAGAATATGCCAACACACCGAAAGGCTTATAGCAACTGATTATGACGGCCTGCAAGACGCTTCTGCCTCGGTTGTCCAATGGAGCATAGTAACCCTGGTCGCCAGTCTCTTTTCGAATCTTTGCGGCTTTGCGTTGACGCAAAACAGGCTCGTACGTTTCGGGAACCATCTGTATAGCTTGTCAGTACCGACAACCCAGTAGAGAAGGAGGGGGGCGTACCGTGGCGAGACAGATAAATTCAACAGCTTGCCAGATGAGGAGAGCGTAGTATGTCCACCGCCAAGTCGTGTTCTGAGACGATATGAGATTTTTAGGACACGAAAGTGAACGAGACTCACTTGGTTGATGAACCCAGAGAAGAGTGGTCCAATGATTGGCCCGAGGAAAGGACTCAAGGAATACATGGCCATCGGACTGAAGTCTCACGCGTCAGTCCGAATGCTTTGGGATAGATGGCAAGCTCGACTCACATAGCAACTTCATGATCCGCAAACAGGTCAGTGACGCTCCCTCCTGCCACACTCAAAAAAGCACTTCCGGAAAATCCACTGATAAATCGGAAGACAAAATGCACGGCTGCCCATCCAGAAATCAGAAAGGTGACAGATGAGCTAGCGTATGACGCACGAGCATTAGGCGCGAATGCCACACCGAAAGTCAAGACAAATAGGAAAAAGTACGAGGCGATGTAGACTCTTGAACGTCCGAAATACTCGCTCATAGGGCCCAAAAGCAGCGGTCCTATTCCCAGACCCGCGATAAAAAGAGAGATGGAGAGGATGGCGACTTCATGTGATATTCCAAACGACTCTTGGAGACCTTTCTCAGTGAAACCGGCCTATCAAACTCAATCAGGGTTGATTTCGCGTACACGAAAGTCTGAACATACCGCTGATGAGTCGCACGTCACGCAGATTGCTGCCGTGCATATGATAAAGAGACTGAGCCACTTTCTAGCTTTAGGTAACCTCTTGGGATCCTCTGACTGGTCCAAGAACACCTCCTTATCCTTGCCCTTCTCGTCACCAACCAAGGCACCAGCATTCGTTCCAATGAGGGTACTCGTATGACTTGGGGCCTGTGAGATTGCGGGTGTCATGGGTTGCGAGGCTGGGCTTTTTTCAAGGTCGCCGTCGTTTGGCATGGTCGTTAAATTCCGAGCGTCACGAGACATTGAAAACGAGGAGGCTAGGTGTGTGCTGTTGGCTGAGAAGGCCTACAGCTTTTATAGAAACGGAAAGAGATAATGCGTGAATCATCTCCCCACGAAGTCCAACGACGCTATTCCGCTCCGCGCCAGACCGGCTAAACAGGATTAGTCACGAAATGTGACGTACCTGTAAGCAGCCTTATCGACGTTAGACGCCCGTCGATCGCTGAAGCACGCTTCTCATTCGCTTTCTCATTTGACGAAATAATTAATGCTGGTGGCATACTTCGGGCACTTCTTCGGATTTCTAGAGGGATTGTGGCTTGCAAACGATTTCTAAACGAACCGACGAATGACAAGCACTTAAGTCATCTATTTTCTAAGAAATACAGCAGATGACCAATATACCGTCCAATCGATGGCGAGGGAGAGAAGCAAAATCGAATAAAACAAGGGGAACAGTAACACATCGGCCCGATAACTTACACACGTCTGTTCTGTTCTAGAGCATCGGCTGCGGCACTTGTTCGCATAATCAGAGTATTCTGTCGAAAAATCACGTTTTGAGACATGTCCACAATACTGAACTCAGTTGGACTCACCTCCATACTATACTTGCCCTGATTTCAATCAAAGTTAGCCGAACGATATAGGTGACAACGATGGCGCGACGGTCTGACCTTGCGCGTAGCAGTGTTCACTTCCAAGGGTTTACCTTTCCCATTCAAGTTAGAACGACTCCAGTCGAATAAGACGGAGCGCGCAAGCTTACCTGATAAAACCAGGTCCAAATGTTTTTTCGCCTCTTTAGCATCCCCACGGTTAGCTAACAGACGCCCAAGTTCATAATCTTCTCAACAGTCAGGATCCAAAATACCCCTGGAGATGACAGCGCTCACGGGCATGGTACACCAGATGGTGGTCCAATTCGATCTTCGGTCCGTTTGCGATCACAGCTCGGAGTGAGTCTTCGGATCTCTGAGCGATCTCTTCGATATTTGGAGGTGCCTCCTCAGTCACGACCGCATCCGCATCCTATTCGGAAGATCAAAAGTCAGCTCAAGTTTCCGTTTCGTCCTCCCACTAGAGCGTGCCTGAATGGCATGGGCATAGCTGTCCCAACACACTCCGCTTGCCGGGGTAGCACGAGCGGGGAACCGGGCGTGACTCACTGGAAAGGCGAGATACCTGCAACAGACGCCTTGCAGGAAATTCGCAAGGCACATGTCGTCCCAGTATCCTTGTCCATCTTCGTACGTCTCAGGTTTCTCTTCACATGCTTTGAGCTTCTCCAATCGTGACTCAACGAGAGGAAGCATTTTGTCTCGAACGACACTTCGCGGTGCGTGCCCGATGCAGAGGAATAAATAAGCGAATTCGAGACCGGGCAGTGTCAGCCGATGGTTTTGTTTTTGGAATTTGCGTGCCTTACGCGCCACAAATTTCTAAGGATTGTGAATTAGTGTGGGGAAGATTTTGGATGACTATATAGGATAGCATACTTCGATAGGTATAGATTTTCCGGCGATCTTCTGCATCAATGTAGGCACCTTCTCGAATAATGTGACAGCTTCGGCCTTTTGCTCTTCGCTGCCTAATTCTAACAGGCACACCGCGACGCCGTACTATAAATATCAAAGGATGAGTCGTCAAGCGTTGTCATCCATCAAACTGACTCACAGTATAGCAAGCCTTACTCCACGTTGCCTCTTCCTTCAACTTCCGCCAACACCTCAAACTATCCGTAATATCCCAAAGACTCATATTCGCCATCGCGATCTCCCAATAACTTATATAATGTAGATTCTTATACTGATCCTGTGTGTCCATAGCTTTTTGATAAGATTCGATCGCCAAGGCCGGTTGGGAGCGTTGCAGTCTCAAACGACCTTCGCCGAAGAGGAAGAACACGCCTGTTGGATATCTTTTGAGATTCCACTGGAGAATTTTGGCCGCTTTATCGATGTCGATCCCGTTGAATGTGAATGATGACATGACGAGGTGGAACATCAATAGCGCCATGTCACATATTGGTCTTCTGACGCCTTCTTCATTGACACCAATAAGAGGTTCGTCGCCGTCCGTGTCCCAACCACCTGGTTTACCAAGCATTTCGAGAGCTTCTTTGCGGTTGCCTTTGTACCCAAACAGTTCGACGATGGAGATGACACGCGTAGGGAGGAGAGAGAGAACAAGGGATGTCATTCCAATACCCAGCAAAACGCCTGAGCGGAAGTCATTGTCGATGGAGGTGTCATGGCCGTTTGGTGCTTCGGCATCGACTGCTTCGAGATATTTCCCAAGAGCCCGATAGATGGAAATCGATGTACGCATAGCAAGCCTTCATCATCCCAGTCAGTGCCCAATTGATCCAACGAACGAACAAACGGACGCACGCTTCCTTCACGAACTGAAACCAGTCGCCAGAATATACAACGCCGAGGATAGCCTTGAAGTCGATAGGTGAGACTTGTTAATCACAGGGGTAAGATACAGGCACGCACCTTCTCCCATGTCATTTCAGCAAAGACGAGCTCGGCATGTCTCTCAACAGGCGTCATAGACTTGATAAAGCTAACGCTCGGCGCAGATCCCATCACGAAGCCGGCGACTCGACCAACTATCGAAGAGTGTTTCTTTCGATGAGCGACTGCAACGGCAATAGAATTTTTGGCATGTCCAATGGCCGCCAAAATATCCTATCAGCCAGTAATCTTCAGCTCCGACTCCATTACAGAATAAAGTGAATGAGACAGACCTCGTCCTCATAAGACATCAACGCTTTGACAGTCTGAATGAGCCCATAACCAGACGCATAATACAGCCTCTCCTTCTTTGGATCATTCTCGTCGCACCACTCCTCACATTCAACCATATGCGATTCCAAGAACAACGAAACCGCATAACGCACTCCAGGAAGATCGACCAACGCATCAGATATCTTATAGGCTCCTGTCACTTTGGGCGGCGGAGGACCTTGGGAGACCATTAGAGGAGTGCCGTTGGGTGAGGACATGGTCGAGGATGAGAGGGTCGAATGAACCAAGGGCCGGGGCTGTTTTCAGCTATGCCAGCTGGGCCTGAGGCTCAGATCTCAGAGTCCGGCGGCGCCGACAGGGACGATTGTAGCACTACCGCGCCGATTACCGGCCGATTACGAAGTTTCCTTGATCTCCGCGTTCGGCATCTCGGCAAGTAAGGATTTTATTGCACACACTTTTGTAATCATTACATTCTGCTCGTACAATAGTATTCAAGTTTTGGGTGGAAGCCTTGAGCTATAGCAGCTACAACAAGCTTATACCTCGGCACTCGAAAAGTTGGTAATTTGACCGAATCCTTATCAAAGTCTAATATAGTATTCCGGACTCAAATTGGTTGAGCATAGTGTTACAGATAGGTAAAATAGACCATGTGCGACATAGATGGAGCAAACTCGAGGGCCTAATACTGAACCAAATAAATATGTTTCTCCCAGAACACATATAACACGCCAGTGACAGGGTCGAATGCTTTCGGTTCCACGGAGTCCCCGGTCTGTAATTCCTTAGGAAGTAACAAACGCGTCCACGTATAAGTATCTTCTGTGGTGCATCGGGTGTTTGGATACCATATTTCCGGGTCCTTTCCGCCGTTCTGATATTGAACGGTGGTCAATACAGAGTGACGACTACCGCCAGCTTGCAGCAGATGATGTGTAGTAAGGGCAGGCCGGAATGGTATTTTTCGCCATTGCGATTTAACGAATTGTGGACAAATCGTCAATGTCGGATCTGTCCAGGTCTCCCATGATGGATTGGAATCGTCCATATTTTCCACCAATAGATCGTAGAGTGCGACGCCCCTGTTCGTAATTCTGACATTTCCCAGAATTGGAGGGCCATCGAAATCGTAGATGCATTCGTATTTCCACGTGAGCTCTTGCAAAGGAGATGCATACCACCCGTGTTCCGAATATGTTAAAGTAGTCATGTCGGTAGGTATGTCGAGCAATACGACTGTGTGCTTGAAAGCGGGGCCGGTGCGACCATCTCGCACACCCAGAATCAGGTATGGCATCTTTGGATGGAAATGCAACGAGAACAGCGTGAAATTCTAAAGATTGTTAATCAAGAAATAGTCAAGATTTGAAGGAAGGTCTCACGGGATTCAAGCGATCGACCTCCGATTGCTCGCTTGCAGCATTGCTGAAAGCAAGTTTCCCACCCGTACCATCGCGCCAATTGATCACATAGAGTTGCCGTTGGCAAACAAGAGCCAATAGCGTATCAGTCACAGCAACATTTTCGACAGTTTCTGGAAGACTGATTGAAAATATCGGCTGTACAAGCGGCGAGTCTTCAGGCGAGTCTTCACTGCTGGAAGGCTCGAGCATGTTCAACAATACAACGAGTCTGCGAAGATATGAGTTTACAAGGTACTTGAGCAATGCAAGAGTAAAAACAAACGTTCGGTCAGGTCCCGCCCTCTCAAATTCACACAGCGCCGCTACAATGTAGGATTCCGTAGTCGTTTCAACTGAGGCGCAGTGATAAATTGTTCCACCGAGCTCAGTGGTGAACGGTGTCTGATTGCGATCAGCGGGTTTCAGGAATATGGCTTTTTTGTTTTTCGAGACGAGAACCCAGCCACTCCCTCCGATGGTGTGGACCACAGGGCGCGTCGATTTTCGATTTCCAGTCCAGTGATGGAGTTTGGTGAGGCTACGCGGATAGCACAATCTTTCACTAAATTTATCGGAAAGATATACTGAACGAGTTGCAAGACGTGGAAGGAGTTCCAAAGCGACTGTGTCGAGTGTAAATCCCGGAGGGATTGGAATTGTGTAGGCATCTTCTGTTTCAGACCAGAGCTGGCGTTCACAGCATGCGATGGCCCTAAAGTATCGACACGTCTATGAAGACAATAAGAGATGAATCAATGAGCAGCTTTCTTAGTACGGACCTTTGAGACACTCAAAACGTCACGAACTGTGCACCCTTTCACAATCTGGAACAAAAGCTCCACCGGTATGTCTCGAAACGTAGCAGGCATTTGTGATGGTTATGGTGATAGTCGATGGAGAGTATAGTGATGATGGGAAGCAAGACAATCAGCAAGATGATTGTGTTGGTTTCGATAAGATGAGAGACAAGGAATTCCGAGACATGGCCAAGTCAAAAGCGCTCAGCCTGATGTCGGAGAACAAATAAGCGCTTTGACTCGGGTCGGGACTCCGGATCCGTGCCGACGGCATTATTCCCCGCAATATCCGCTGAATTTCCTCTCTTTTTTGTCTTGCTCTCTCTTAAGGTGTAAGTTATCACCGTTGAATATACCTCGGTGACGGAATTTATGGAATACCATCTCCAGGTCAAAGGGCTGAAAAGAATGCTCTTCTCTGGCCGCACCAGTCAGTAGCATGAGATTTTCACACGGGTGGATCAGACTTACTAGTATTTGTTTATTGCTTGACAAATTCTAGCCACTCTTTCGTTCTCCATACAACAGTACCTACACCGTGATACTGATACACTCACACGTGCGTTCACAGACTCGCTTTTGCCTGAACCTCTCCCAAATAGCATGTGCTACTCGTATTCGGTCATTGCCGACTGCTTTAGGTTACCGACTAAATTTACGTCCGTTAGTAAGAGTCCGCCTCTGCGACGCTCAATGTCTGTGAAACTTCGAGATCCTTTCCCTATCGATCTGAGTCCCCGAGTCATAAATGACGGGGCATCGTATGAACGTTCTTGCCGCACTCTTGGTGTGAGAGAGTCTCGTAAACTCAGGTTAAAACCGCTTTGTTCCCATTATCTGTTGAGGCCGATGAATGAAAGTTCCGAGTAGCTCCGACTCTCAGCTATGTAGATCAGGGTCCTTTTTTGGAGGTTTGATGCCCATTGGATATTGTATGAGTGAGAATCGATCAAATGTGATCAGATTTGGACAACCGTGAGTTCAATGCCTTTCAACTTGTGCATCAGCGAGGTTCTCGGATTGACCTTCCCGTGAAGTTGGCCGTATATGGAATCAAGACTTTCGACTGTGGCTTCAGGTCCTCAGCAACGCCGCAAACGCCTCGTGAGTCAGACGACGTTGCATAACCCACGTACTGAAAGTCTGGAAGAAGGTAATAGCCCTGTCGTTCGCGTAGTCGATTCCGATGGGGAAGCCAAGTGAACGCACATGCAAGCTGGAGAGTGTCCCATACCGCCGGTCATTCATTCATACAGAACAGCCACCGCGCAGGTGCATCTCATGGGATATAAATGAAGTGGAGCATGCCTGCTCTGACTAGTGACCAGTAGCCACCTTCTGGAGCAAACCAGCATCTCTGCTCTCCCAGCACAACTTCTTCGCTTGAAAACCTCGATACATCGAGTCACCTCTCATATTGATTCACTATGAAGTTTCTTGTCAGTTCAGTCTGCGCTTGCGCTGTCGCTGTCAACTTCATGGCCGTGGCTGTTGGAGCAGCACCATTGGGGGCCGTCTATCGTACGCCCTTGCCTTTCACCACCTCTTAAATTCGTCTGAAAACACCCTAGTAATGACCAATGTGGAATCCGGAAACTGGATTGTGGCGCATAACATTCAAGCTGGTGGAATCTTGGTGAGTGCAATAGGGACATTAACTCGCCGCAATGTTGATCAAAGCTTCAGACTTTTGGGAGTTTCACTCCGACAGGTGGCAAAGTACGACGCTCATCAATGGCATCGTCATGCGTGCTCATCGTCTGACCAGGGACTACATGGTACAGATAGTCCTCCGCCCAATACTCCGGATGCGACCTTCTCGCAAGGCACTGTCAAGGTACACGGAAATAATCTTTTCGTCACCAATGTCAGTTCCTATCTTCATGATCGATCGGAGGAGGATCTCGCTTACCTTCGTGGCAGCCGGGCTCGGGTAGCATCGCCATGTTCTCAATTGACACGACGAGCCCATCAGTCCTGACTAGGATTGGTACCTTTGATAGTGGAGGCGAATTTCCCAACGCTATCGCCATTTCCGCACAGACCGGTCATTGTAAGATTCTCAACCTTCTCATATGTCCATAGTTGACATTCTTACTTAGTATGTGTCGCAAATGGAGGAGCCGTGAGCGGAGTCCAGTGAGTTATATTTTGGACAGAAGTCTTCTCCGTCTGACCTCATCCGAGATGTTTCACAATCGACCAGACCAAAGGGCTGTCAAAAATTCCTGGAGGCTTCCGTACTTTGCATCTCACTCAGACCACACCACCGCTCGGGCCCGGAGGAACAGTCTCTGGTCTTCTCTTTTCGGAGGATGGAAGCAAGCTGTTTGTCGCCGTTAAGGGTTTCCCCCCAACGCCAGGTACGCTCTCGCGAACCTAGACTGTTTAAGCCCTGATATTGATCCGGTCATCATTGTCAAGGGTATATTGCAACCTTCACCGTCAGCAAATCTGGGGCATTATCAAACACCTTTACAAAGTCCACTCCCCCCAACGGCCTTCTACCTTTCGGGATGTCTACAATTCCCGGCACCCAAGGCATCATCAACGCTGATGCGGGGGCCGGATTCACGGTCTTCGACTTCACCAACGCAAACACGGCCAAGTCTGCTATTACGACTCCTTTGAAAGGACAAGTGACTCCGTGCTGGACTGTCTTTTCCCAGAAAACTCAGACTTTCTTCTTGACGGACGTCGGCGCCGCTACCATCAGTGAGGTCTCCGTCGACAGGTCGACACTGAAAGCCACAGTTGTCAAGGTAAATCTTCCCTAGTATCCTTGAGGGGTCGGATGGTGACCTCTTGACTATCTCTTATAGCAATACCAACAAGAAGTAAATGCGGCAACAGCTGACGATGACATTGCAACCATCAATGGGAACGAGTAAGTAAGCCCGCTAGCGCCAACGAGCTCGACTGATCAGCGAGTTCATCAGCTATCTCTATGTACTAGAGGGCAACAACACTTCAGTCGGTGTCCTCGCCCTAAATGGCCCTGGCAAAGCAGTCCATATCCAAACCCACAATTTCTCACGAATCGCTGAGGATGCCGGAATCACTCTCGAGCCGATCAATTTCCAGGGCATGAGCACTTGGGTTAAGTCAACCTAAATAGGTTATACACCTGTAGTCTATACTATAAAACGAAATACACGAAGCGAGCGAAATGGCGCATGTCATGTGAGAGAAATCGTCTGTTACTTTCTTGCTCCATCGGTGTTCAAATGAACCTTCGGACATGTCCCGGAATTCCGAACCCGCCACTTCCTGCATTTGGATATGGTTCCGAAAGTGCCTGATAAAAGACACCACTCCCGACTCCCGAGGCTTCTTGAGACGGGAGCAAACCTTGTAATTTTCGGCGTAGATCGGAGATCGCGCAGTCTAAGGAACTAAGATACACGATTGCTCTTCCAGTTCGCTCCTATAATGCGGCTGAGCCTCTGCACTTGGCGTTCTTGATGCGTCATTCTGACGCATAGTGTCCCGCACATTATGAAAGCTGTCCACGAACGCAAATGCGCTGCGGATAGGGACCAAGTATATGGGCCATGTCCCCGGTTTCGGCAAATACTAATCCACGCTTACGTGCCTGATCGAGAATCCAGCTACGAATACTTATCATAAGAAACAACGCTTGAAATTCAGGCTTGATTAAAGAGTTGTTTAAAAAAAGGGGTATCAGAGTAGAAGCGAAAGATTGTTCAAGACGAAATCATGCTACCTAAATTAAACCTATACTCCCGAGGGGCCGGTAGGGAAAACGGCGGGACACCCAAACGGCTTAGCAATAGCCTGAATGAGAGTGTTAACGTTTTGTTTGAGAATCCCAGTGGCCTTGGAATAGGATGCAGGAAGATTTTGAACTGCAAGGTTGAAGTATATAGGAGAGCACTGTTACGAGCATTCAGCGTTCGAACGTGCGTATTCATGTTGAGAAACATACTGTGTCGATTGGTGCATCGAGGACGTAATTTCCGTTTGCATCGTTTGCACCTGGTGCAATCGGGTGCGCGCTCAGGATTTGATCAACTCCTTCGCCGATCAAGTTGATGTCCCCAGGAGAGGAGCGACGGTACCAGTCATCGGGGAAGGTTTGGTTGCGGAAGAAGGAGCCCATGACAGGGGTGCTGAGAGTCCCATCGGTTCCTTGAGATGATATGAGCAGCGTGAATTCACGAGCAATTATTGACATACCATTTGCAAAGAAATTCAGAACAAAGGCAGCTTCACCGTAGCTTAGAGCAAACCGACCAACATGGTATTGGAGCTGGTGATTGGCAAGATGAGCTGCACGAATACGGTCGGTAACAATAGCGAATGCTTACCACAGGATCCTTGACTTGATCTTCCACGAAACGAGCAAACTTGAATTCTTGCATGACTTTGGTGGTGACTATAGACCCATTGCCAGTGACAGGAGAATCATCACCAAATCGTCCTGTGTAAAGGAGGAGCTAAACGTGGAGCGTGTTCAGTTTCTCGATTAGCGACATGCGCAGTAAGGTACCTCATCATATAGACTGTCCTGGAAATGAACGTTGTCGCCAATTGCCGCGTCTTGTCGGGTCATCGATACATCCCCTTCCACCGCAATTTTAACATTTTAGACTCGGTTGTCAGGGACTGCGCAGCTCACCCTCAAATCGTCCATGTTTAGAAATACCACCCGGTGGATTGGGTCCGTCTATTGCTCCAGGTAAAACGGGTACGAGAGGGGAAGCTCCGCCAATGGAGACGAGGTTCACGAATGCATTTCCCCTGGCGAGCTAATCATCGAAGGTCAATAATAATTTTTTATCACGCGCTGACAGTGACATACCATGGCGAACCCAGCCAATGCTCCTGCGAGATCATGCTCCATGTTGAAGCCCTCCCGAACAGCTGTTATGATCTGTTCAAAGGACGCTATACCACTGAGGTAGGGCGTTTGTTAGTTGCATTTCTTCGGGCGCGTGACTTGGCTCACTTTCGTGGGAGGTAACCGTGGTTGGCAAGTGTGTTCAACCCGGCTAAAAGATTATTAGCTCGGGTCTGCTACATGAAATAGATTACTCACGGCAAGGGCCCCGCTGGTCGTTGGGTCCAGGTGCTTGGAAGGGGTGGGCATTATCTGCCAGCTATATCAGTCATAAACTGACAAGATATAAAATGCAATCATACCGGGAATCATCTTAATGCCTGTAGCATTTGAAACTGGGGGCACAACGATGACAACGCCTTTCTGAGCTGAAGGAGTGGACGCGGCTGGAAATGCCACAGCGCTTGAGATGCACAAGAAGGCGGTAGACAATTGCAAAGCTCGTGAAGGCGACAACATGTTGAAGAGAGGAGGGGTGATGGTTATTTTTTGTCAAGGAGACGACATGAGTGCTTTATAGGCGTGTAAAGCATCGCCAGGTCCTAGACCTCTGGGTCAAGGCGGACCGGCTGAGAAGCATGATATGTGAATCTGCGGCGCAGCGTAGGATCATGAGTAGAAATTTGATTCAATGAAAGGCGAATCTCGCTATTCTGTCACGTTCCAGGTTGGGCCAGGTGTAACCTTGGAAAATCGAAGGTTCGGAACCGGTAACACGAAAACACCTGATTCCGATTGGATGCAACGAGGATTGAGGTCTGTATTGAGGCAGCTTGGAAACGTTATGATCTCTTGACGCCCTGAAACTGCGCGTTGTAAAACTGACGAAATGTCGACTCTATACAAATTGAATCACATAGCTTTGCG
The DNA here is from genome assembly GCA_001630475.1 of Sistotremastrum niveocremeum HHB9708. Classification (NCBI taxonomy): domain Eukaryota; kingdom Fungi; phylum Basidiomycota; class Agaricomycetes; order Sistotremastrales; family Sistotremastraceae; genus Sertulicium; species Sertulicium niveocremeum. Next base: position 565,156 of record KV419401.1, read on the forward strand.
CAACGTTCGTGGCGCGAGGAGCGGATCAGTGAGTAAGGGGTTGACTCTGCGCCAAATTGATTCCGCAGTTGCTTCCGATGCATGGCGATGTAAAAGGCAAGCGTTTCGGCAAATTTAAGCGGCTCAGTTGCTGACTAAGCGCCTAATTGAGCAAATATCCCTAAGGAATTCCTGAGTCCGTCCTCTGTCCACCCTTGCTCTCATGTCAAAGTAGGATTCACGTGTACAAACATCTCTTTGCATCTTCTACAGCGTCGGGGTCGGCGAGAAGATGTCCGACCTCACCGACGAAGTATTGAAGAAGTCATCCAAGCACCGAACTTCCAAGTCGCGACGCAAGCGTACTTCGATTCGGCATCACAGGCTATCCAGGGACCACCTGGTCCACCTATGATATCGCACTCATTTCTCATTTTACCGACAATCCTTTCAGATGACCTAGCCCTATTGCGTGTCAATACGGGCAAGACGGGAGCAAGAAGAAAGCATCCCCTTACATAATCAATTAGCACGAGTTCCTAGGGCGACGTTAGATCTAAGATTCTGAGCGCGGACGCTGCTGAGCTAGTGCTTACTACAAAAAGGCGGAACCCTGCAATTCCCGCGGCGCCACCAGCGGGACCGAGTCCATGTGGATATGGGCCAAACCTAAAACAGAATGACGGGCGTTACCCACGAGCCAAGCCAAGACTACAGGGATTTTTTGGTTGAGTCCCATTGAGCGAAAGGTTTCATCCATAGTCATAAGTGCGCATCAAGAAATGACGAAAGCGCTCAGACCAAGCGGCTATACGGATACAGAGAGACTCCTGCCGCCTTGTTGCGCATTCAGCGGGCGATGTTGAAGCCAGTCACAGTGGCACCACAACCCAAATGGAGGTCGCATCAGTTCAAGGCCCCAAAAGGAGCCACACATATTGGCAATAGCTATATATTGGCCGTCGCTGTCATCCGAGTCTAGTCGTCGCCAGAAGTAAATGAGCGACACTTTGCATGGAGTGAAAACCAAGGTGAGAATCCAGGGAAGCAATCAAGCGAACTTCGACTCAGGTTCGACAATTGATCCGAAGCTTTTCAGTTATTGTCTACCTTGCCATCGGTTGCGGGGGAAGCACCAGTATCGATCAGCAAGAACGTTCCGATCTTCTGGGGATCGGAAAAGCAGCATAAGGCTTCCAGGCTTGCGCTTGCGAAATAGTAAATGTGCCTGAGGATAACGGGTCAAAAGCCACCGAGTGTTCCCTGCAGGCAAAGACTGTCAAAAGATCTGGGCGTCCGAGAGCTGGAGATACTATGGGGAGCAATGAGCGAAATGAGATTATAAAGGACGGAAAGCAACCAAAGACGGCGTACTTGAGAACATCGAAGGCTCGCTCACGAATCACTCGGCTATGTCAGATAATTCGGAGCATCTTCAATGCATCTTTGATCCTCCTATTGAAGGCGAGGGTTTATTGAGTCTCAGCGTCCGCTTGGACTGCTTGGGCATCCAGTGACTGCCATTGCCACAATCATCCATCGCTCTCTCGTCACAGGGTGGAGGCCGTCGATGAAGCATAGGAGTAAGCTGCAAGCAAGACTAGACGAAATTAGCATCGATATTCCGGGAGAGATATGCACCCACTGGCATGAGGCCGAGGGAGGCTCAGAAACATATCACTATTCAATTTTCTTTCGCTTCATTTTGTGACCAGGGAATACCCGCGGGCCGGGAACGATGCGGGAAGAAGCAAGCATCCAAAGAAGACCAAGACGCGCAACGTCACCCCCACAATACGAGAACAGAAAACACACGGCATAGTAATGCACAGGTCGCTGAGGCGATTAACGTACAATTTTGGCACACCTGCATTATGAACCGAGCACACCTGGCTACTCACTTTTCGTGCGCTTCTCTGCAGACCGAGCTTCTTCATCCCAGCGTCGCTTGAGCCCTCTCAGTGGTAGGTCTCTTTCCTCTGCTTCTTCAGCGCTGGGTGTATGCTTGTGCTCTTCGTCCGTGACCGATCCGATGAGAATCTCATATGCCAGACTGCCAACATTGACCCTCCTCCAAACTTGCTTCATCTCTTTGGGAGATGTACCCATTTCCACAAGCTCTGCGTTGCTGAAGCTTGAAAGCCCATATGCATCAAAATACGAGAATTCAATATCTGGTTCATTGTTAGAGAGATGTTGCTGGTAAAACTGCAGGTCATGATGGTGAGATGTCTGCCTACAAGCTTCACGATAAGACAAACCTCAGGGATTTCGCGTTTTGCCCACCAAACGGAGTGACAAACGCCCAAGGCCACATCACTGTCCGTCCATACAACCTCAAACGAAGCCGGCCGCTTGGCCGTCGCTGCATTATGCCGATAATCACCACTTGGAACGTTCGGATTCCAGGTATTATCCTTCAAATCCACATTTTTTGAAAAATCGAAGAGTTGCCAGTGCTCAAATGAAGCAGATTTAACGTTAAAATCAGGATTTTGCTCCAAGTTGATCAAGATGGCGGTAGGTGCGAGTGCTGCCACGCAACAAACTGCCAATTTCTTCCTCATATCTTTCACAGTCTGGGAATTGCTAACCTCGCATAAGATTGTGGTGCGCGAATCCAGATCTTCTCTCCTGGGATTATAAGGATCAAACTTTTGGGTTTGTTCAACCGTAACGATGAGGTCGCAGATGAAGGGTTTTCCGGTGGAATCGAGGTGCCGCCCGCCGATAGACACGACATTGATGCGACCCAGTTTGCCAGAGAGCTCCACGTCGAGTCGTCCGTTCTCCTTCTTCGCATTCAACAGACGGCCAAAGGCAGAGGCTGTATAGTCGTGTACGACATCGGTATATTCCATAACCAGCAGGCCATTAGGCAATACATCAAGCCTATCAAAGATGTCAAGAAAAACAGCCTGAGTGAGGGACATCAAAGCTCAACGCACTTGAAATCGCCCGAATCGTTCTCAGGGTCAAGCGACGGGTTCTCCGCAAAGATCTGCTCCAAGAGCTCGTCAGATTGAGGAGCAGGAAGATTCAAATGAAGCTTGAGGATGTGGATCTTTTGTTGAAGAAAGGCGGCGATGTGAGGGCGTGCAGCCTCTATCGTAGTTACGACAATCAACTCCCTCGCATATGTCGCAGTCGGCGCCGGAAAGTGACCAATGTCTTCGCAATTAATGGATGACATTAGTCTCAATGCTCGCGAATTTGTCGTGAATTAGCTGTGATCACCTGTCACTGCGCAATGTCGCTGGAGAAAGACATCGAAGGTGGTAGGCCTGCAGGGTGGCCGCAGGTGGCGTCGTTGAAGTTGCGGCTTTCGGGGGACTTCCGAAGGAAAGTACCACTTGAAAAAAGAAAACATGGATGCAGTATCCAAAGCTCGGAAACAATATAGCCTAGATTCAGAAGAGCTACCACAACATAATGGGCTTATTTTTTCCACGGAAATTTGAACTTGTCAAAGCTCCATGAACTACGTGGAGTCGAATTTCCAGAACTCGCCCCAGCCGAAGAAAGTGTATCTATCGTCAATGACCTGAAAGGCAGACGAGATCGTGCCTGAACAGCCTGAGTCTGACGCCACAACATCTGGGCAATCTTCAGCACTTGAAGGTGCGACTCAGGCCCATTTCTACTCAAACACTGTATCGCCTCATCCCAGCTCATCAAATTCGTCACATAATCCACTTCGTCAGGCATCTTCGTATTTTGTTCCATCACCGCGTCGGGGCCTATTTGAGCGACGTACCAGAATGTGAGGTATTCTGTCCCGGTTGGTTCGGGTGCTCGAGAGCGGAATCTACGAGGTCGGGCGTGGAACATGGTTATTGCTATAGCCTCGGTGCTCGGCGGATTGGGAGAGAGGATGAGGGGATTGGCATTCGGTTCAGGGCAGTTGTGAGGTATGATGAGAGGGAGGGGCTCGCAACGATATCCAGACTGAGATTGAGTCGTGAGTCAGGGTCCAGGGAGTAGTGATAAAATCATCGACGGACCTCTTCGTATCCCTCTCTTATTGCTGTATCCTGGATACTCTCTCCGACGTCTTTTCTCCCTTTGGGGAGGAAGTACCGTTTGGACTTCTCAGAGTAGAGGACTACGACGTTGTCGGTCGAGGGTTGTATGATCACGACCCCCGCGCCAAGTTGCAGATCTTGAGCATGGAATAGGGAGTTGGGGACAGTGAAAGAAGATAGCTCTGACAGTTTGAGAGGCTCATGTTGACACGCTCGCATGTATCGATCAAGATCAAACGTCTCGTCGTCCGTTGCTTCCTGATCTATCGCAGTCCCAGGCGATGCAAGGAAAGGATTGGAGTTGTCGACTGGATGAGACTCATTCCTGCCATCCGGTATATGCAGCTCGGAAAACGATGGCTCGATTGACTGATACGTCGACGACCGTCTGTCCTCATCGCTCGAATTCAGTTGGCCCAAATCCATACAAGGGAACTTACCTAAGCGGCACTTGGGGTGTTCTCAGTTCGAATTTGCTGAAGAACTGGGACATGGACATGATTGATGAGAGACAAAGGCGTTTGAGCATTGGTGAGTGCAGTGACCAGCATGCTTTCTTCGTTACGTCTTCGTCCTGCCATGCTAACCCTCGAACCACGTAAAGTCGGTTTGAAGGACGTCAACTAATCGCTGTACGTTTTCCATGCTTGTGGAAACATGGCGAGACGCAGGATTTGCTTCATCATGAGGTCGTCGCGATGTTTCGATGGCCTCGATAGAAGATGAGCGCTGAGCGTAAAGGAAATAGTGCCTTACATAATCAGTCCTCCAACTGAGGCTCCACCATCGCGCTCAGCGTCTTTGGGCCGGCACAGACACTCTACCGCATCATGATGAGGAGCAGGAGGGACGAGATTGACTCCGAGTCTTGGAGCCAATTCATCGGATTCAAATACAGCTAACTTCAAAACGATAGGCCGTGCGAGCTGCGAGCAAACACAGGGTCCCCGCGCCACCTACCCCACTTTTTGCCTAAGCGGGAGCATATCCCAGCCTCGACTCCATCGATGATGTAACTAGTATCATAGGTAGAATAAAAAGGACGAATACTACGTGATCCCCAACCACCCCAGAATATTCAGAGCATCCTCATGGCAAACTGGTATCCGCAAGACTATTGGGATCATCGGGCAGCACATCAGCGCCGAGGCGGTCAGCAGATGGCATATCTCTTGGGCCAAGCCCCGATGCCGCCATTTGGTGGCCGCGACTATGCTCTAGCCGGAATCAACGGTGCACTGGAACATCCTCATCTCGCAGGATTCGACTTGGTTCAACGTCCGCCTCCAATCGGCCAAGTGCAGCTTCTCCAACCTCTTCCAGTCCCACCTCCCATCCCACGTCCTCAGCCCGTACCCCATGCTATGCCTGTGGCTCGGATCGAAGCTGTCCCCGAGAATCAGAAGCGTCAAATTCTCTTCCATCTACCCATTCGCCACGTCGACGCAAAGACCGGGGCCGAAAGAATCACAACGGAGGATCGCAAGATCGATGTTGCTGAGGATTCAGAGCCGCTCGATGTCCGTGAACGTGCTCTCCTTCTCATGAACATCGCAGTCAATCCAGATATTCCCACTCTGCTCACATATCGAGTCTCGAACGAACGAGCCCGCGAGTCTCACAGTTTCACCACGAAGGAGGAGGTCGCGAGAGCTATTGAGTTGTATTGGCGTGCCGTCAAGAATGCACGGTCAAAGGAGGTGTATCTCCAGATTGAAAACCAGGTAGATTCTCAGTACATTCGTACGTGCCCTTGATTGACTCAGTGTGCAGACTCCCGTTCCGAAACCGAAAGAGAAGGAGAATCCCAAGAAGAACCTCACGCACGATGCGCTGAAGGCGATGAGCGGAGAGTTGGAGCGGGAGATTGGGATTGTTGAGAAGAAGACAGAGTGCACAGAGCACCGTGGAGAGTGGTGTTTCGTGCAGTCGCATGGAGCGCATGCAAGGTTGACACGATGGGATATCATTCGCTGGGCAAAGCTAATCGTGCGTGTACATGTGTCTCGACTTTGGCTCAGAATCTGACTGTGAGCTCAGCACGACGGCAAGGTGGAAGAAGACTGCGACACACCTCCAAACACCCATGACTTCGCACGACTCCATGCCACCCCTCGCAAGGCCAGGGAGCTGAAATCGCCTCCCAAGAATGAAGTCCACGTCCATTTCGGCAACAACCCCTTCCAAGACATCACAAATTTCAGCCCACCAACCACATCGTCTGCTCAGAAGAAGAGGGCCCGGATTGACGAGATTGAGACGCCTCGAGTTCACGAAATCCTCCAGTCGCTGGAGCGCAGACATGCTCCCGCCCAATTCCTCAAGTATGAAGCAGCACTGGCGGCAAAGGATATCCACGACGCAACGGCAGCACACCTCTTCTCGGCAGACTACTTTGAAAGAGCCATTGGAATGACTGAGGGAGCAGCAAGGTTGTTTGTACAGAGAGTTGCGGGACTGGTTGATGCGGCACGGGAACAAGCATGAACGTACAAGAATTCATTTGAGCAGTGTATTTTTATTGTATATATATGTAAACTTCACGCCATATGTCCACTGTGATGATACCAACCTTCAATATTCTCTGGTGTCATGGCTTCATGCACCATCTCATATAGCACTTGGAACGGGTCTCCGTCTAGTTCGCCCCGCACGTAGTTGTTTTCTCGGCGGATGAGAGCCTTCATTGCCGAGAACCCTTCTTCAATTGGGTTGAGATCTGGAGAGTATGGCGGGAGGAAAACGATGCGCATGTTGCTATGCGACAATCAATAAAAGTGATAACATGACGAGAATGGGCGCACCGAGAATGCACAAGTTCCCGAAGGGCTTCAGAGTGATGGATGCTAGCATTGTCCATCACAAGAACCGAATTTGGGAGGGGGAATTCCTGCATATGATCCAATAGAATTTCAACAAAGTCGTTGAATAGCTCCGCATTCCATGATTTGTCGATGATATCAAGATGCAACACCCCTTCAAGCGAGATCGCTGGAAGAATTGAGTATCTGCAACTTGTCAGGCTAGCAGAGAGGACGGGAATGGTGAGCGTACCTTGTTCCGCGAGCAAAAAAGTCCCGACGACGAGCTCTAGTGCCTGTAGTACTCCATGCCATTTTACGGCGCGTGGTATGTCGATTACACGCAGACTCGTCGCAAAAGACGAGCTGCTCCGCGGTGTATGTGCTGGCCATCATCTCACGCCAAAGTCGACGCTGTTCATCGTCGCGCTCGGCAGCGGCAACAGACGCCTCAAGATATATCAGTCGATGTCATCAACGAAGGGAGAGATGCTACTCACCGTCTTGCGTGTCAATCCGCGTCTTTTCAGCGACCGCCCAATTGTCTCAGCGGATACCTCGACATTACAGGCGTTCCGGAGACTCTGCTGAAGCTCAGACAAAAATATGTCTGGCTTGCGCTCAATCAGCGATTCGAGATACTAGAGAGATGGTCAGCATGGGCACGGGAATTTGTACAATACTCACATCGACATCCCACGACGATAGCTCTCTGGGCCTTCCGATTGGACACAACCGCTGCCCTGTCACACTCCCAGTGTCTCGAAAGTTCTTGAGGACTCGAGTGATAGCGCGCTCGCTGATCTCAGTCGCTGCTGCAATCGCCTTGACCGTCATAGTTCGCCTCATTATCACGATGAGTTCTTTCTGCGGGATAGGTATGTCGCGTCGAACCATGATGAGGATAGAGTAGCCGTAGAAGTGGATTCATCGTCCTTGAGCTGGGATAGTCGTCAGATAGTGTTGCTGGTGGAGCGCCTTTGTTTATTTATGTTTGTTGGTGGGGCGGGACCCTGTGTTTGCTCGCAGCTCGCACGGCCTATCGTTTTGAAGTTAGCTGTAAAGAACGTCAGCCAAGCTCTCGTTCAAGCTTTCGCTCATCCACCACGTCCACGTCCACTCTGGCTCTCAACCCAGGATGACATCAAAATCTAGAGTTGGCCTACAGCAGTGGCCATTAGTCCCTACGCCGTATGTGGCCTCGATGCCTAGCGCGCCGAAGAATGATGAAACGATTCTCGATATGTCCAGCCCGTATCACAAGTCGAAGAAACGGTAAACCCTTCTTCGCTATGTTCTGATGCAACACTCATTCGTATTCGAGTAGACAGGTCCCGTGGGTACGCCCAGAATTTGACGGATGTGTGTCAAGCTAACGCGAACATTTAGGTGCCTATACCATCAGGATGGAAACGCCATGTTCATCCCAGCGGATGGATATACTTTGAGAAACCCGAGGCTCGCATCATAACCGACTACCCAATGGGTTCCCCAGAACTTCAAGCGGCATTGAACAAACTCGACAAAGAAGACTCTGAGACCATACCTGAAGAATTCGAGCTATGGATTGGACAAAGTACGTCCTATTCTACCTATATCTGATCAATGCTTACAAGTCCGAAGGTGCACAAGACGCAGACCTAGTGTACATTGATCACGAACGTCGTCGTGCACTTCCCAATTTGAAAAGCGATGAATCGGACATTGAAGATCATATGAAGACTGACGAAGACCGAACAAAACGTATGCGCCTTACCGCTCAAACCACATAATCCGACTTAAAGTGCGTTAGATTTGCGTCTAGAATTATCATACTGGCGATACCTCGCCGAACACCCCTGTCACGCTCGATTACCACCCAATGTCGAAGAAGATGCTCTAGCTATATTATCCTTCTTCATCCAAGGTACTTATGATATTCAAAGCCCTGAAATAAGCTAATGGGGGTCCCAGATCGAATATTAAACCCAGAAGACAGCGTCGTTCCATTTTCGAAGGAGACCAGCAAGGAGTTGATGGATCTACTGAGCGCAATGACATCCGACAAAAGCTACGCCTCAAATGCCAGGAACAGCCATGTCAAGACTCATTTCGTATCTCGTCTCATGGAGCGCATCGGTAGGTCTCCTTACAGTCAGCCGCGAACCAATCTTCATCGTCAATAGTGGACGAACGACTACGCCAACATTACGGTGAAGAAGGTGCTCGTCGATATCTGAAGAAAGGACGGCATGCACGAGTCATCCAAGATGCTAAATCACCCTGGGCAATCGATCTCCTGCTCGATTTCTGCATGGTGTTTCTCTTCTTCGGCACCCCATTCGCATACCTCCGCCACGTCAACGAATTCTTCATCACCGGTACGTCCCCCTCCCTCCCTTCCCCTCTCTCTTTCTGATGAAAGTACTTATCGCGATGCAGCGCTGGGTCGTACGGAGACAATCAGCGAAAAGTGGCGCGCATTCGTGGATGAGAACGTCACAGATTGGTCGGATACGAATCTCGTGGCTACAGTCCTTGTCAGCGCTGCAGTAGGCTTTCTAGCCGTACCCGGTATCGACGATATTTCCCGCCTCTTTGCTCTATTCTCCATTTTATTCGCTCTTTCAAGTCTTATCGCAGGACTGTTGAATGCTTGGCAACATCAACATGAGTCGCGTGCGAGTCTCGAATTGACCATCATCGTACGCCCCCCCCTCTCTATTCCCTTCGATGTCAGGATTGACATGATATAGATGAACTTCTTCTCACAAGCCGAACGGCCCCTCCGAACATACAAAATCCTCGCCCTCCTCCTCGCACTCCCCATGGCCCTCCTAATCTGGGCAACAGTCTCATTCGCAGTCTCCATAACCATCTTCTCGTGGCACGGTCTCGACACCACATTCGTTCAGAACAACCCGGATTTCAAGAGTCGTACTCAGGATGGTGTACCTGAGGCTTTTGAGTTTACGAAGTATACGGGGATTGCGACGACGAGTGTTGCGTGTGTTGGAGGGTTGTTGGTTATCATTTCGTTGGTTTATTTTTGGCATGTGAGTTTTTCTTCGTTTTTTGGTGGGAGAAGAGGTGCCGATGTTGTTTATTGTAGGTGTGGACACCGCCGAATCCGAATAGGTGGCATAAGCGGAAATGAGAAAGTGGGCTTTCGTCCGGAATCTAATTTATTCAAGTTTTCCTTGTTGTCTGCCACGAGCTCGTTTCACCGATCATGACATCTTGTTCTACAACTTCATTCCTAAGCTGGGTGTAGTGACACGATGACACAAATCTCTACATAAATGTAGTCCATTAACCTACTGACGGATCGAAGTACTTATTGATACTGGCGTACAAGAGATCCGCCCATTCTTCATCAATAAAGTCACGAATAATCTGCCAGCGAGGACTTCGTTGAGGATTTCTTACGTGTATATAATTAGTGACTGATACTCGAGTACAGTCTGTTTCCGAGAACAATAGGAATTGGTCATCGCGGCGACGAAGGGTGACATTTTGGTGCACTGACGGATGCAAGTGGTTCGGCTGGCAGATTTGATAACAAAACCCTTGTGATCATATACCTTCTTTAGGCCGGCCCTGCAAGTCGGGCGCGTGGCGCAGTTGGTAGCGCGCATGCTTAGCATTCGGACAGCTTGGGATTTGAACCCTTGCTTACGTAATTGCATGAGGGCCAGGGTTCAAATCCCTGCGCGTCCATTTTTGCGCTTTTGAAACACTTTCTTATATTTTCTGAACGTTTGGGGCTTGGTTTCAGGGCTTTCAGAATTTTTTTGGGCAATTTTCGCTTTGTTCTTGTGATTTTTGGTGAACTTTTGTGATTCGAAGTCTGGGATTGCGCTGTAAAATTACTAGTAGAGTAGCTCTACTAGTATACCGACTTCTTATCAGATTTGGGGTGGTACTATATGGCAGAGTTCGCTCAACATCATCGTGTTTCGTATCTGAATTTAAGGAGGCGCCCACGGCAAGTGCCGAAAATTTCTTGGGAATTCAAATCCCGACTTGCCCAAGTGTTTGCATCTGGTTATCGACTCTGTCCAGCTCACAAACACTTGTCTTTCCTAGTGCGATAAGCATATCGACTACATATCATTATAGAGCGAGTCGAAGGGAAACGTAGGGCGGAATCGAGAACCGGTGAGTAGGGAAAACAAAGCAGATTGACTCGTTGTGCGTGACGTGTGCGTCCGACTACACGGATGCGAGTGCTATGGAGCTGTGATGTTCACGCGCTGCTATGGAAGTTCCCTGTAAGTGCTGTCCCGATGCTCTATAAACAGGATCTGTCTACAGGCGCCATGTGTCTACATAGCGCTACGAAGCGACTCATAGCAGTACAATTATGTTACCGGCCACGAAAGGCGTTTCCTGATGCTCACAACCCCGGTCGGTTTTCTCGTTTGATTTGATTGTTTCATAGCGACTCGCGAGATATCCATGAGTTTCGAAGAGACCTCACTCGCGGGAAATACAGCAAGGCAGTGATCACTTAGTATGTGGTCTTCTGGTCAATCAGACACGGAAGAAAGATGTTCACGAGCTGAAATCACAGTTTGGTTGTCGTGTCCTGCCAGTGGATGTATCCCGCTAATGCAAATGTCTAGTACACCTGACGAGAGCCAGCAGGTGAGTTGCACATGCTGATCAAGTTATCAACAAGATGACGAAAACGAATGACCGTGGTATTGTTACTGCTACATCAGCCAATTGGATCCAGGCATCAAAGTACCTCCATAGTGCGACACAGTCGTACCGAAATCCGTATGGTGTGGTAGCAATCGGTACGTCTACCACTATAGCAGCGAGGCGAGTTCGAATTGATTGACAAGGCGTATATATTAAGAGAATATGGCAGTGGGTGTGGTAGAACTTCTGGACTCTGACGGGACCGTACGGCAATACACCATGCCCGTCGTTAAGGACTCTCACAGCTACAGGATAATCACAACTTTGACGCCTCCGGCGATGTCTCGAGACGTTATCGACAGACGTTCTCTAGTAACACCCGGTCCTTTCCAACTCTTTGCTTTCGCTTTACTCCTGACCGCTCAGGTTGGACTAACGTTCCTTCTTGTCACACTCCTCCTTGCCAAAGTTCGACGTACGCTTTCCTTCTATAACCTCCTTGTTATCACATGGGTTCTGGTCCCTATATATCTACTGCTGTGAGATCCACATGCAACTTCAACTTTCGTGCCCGATTGTTGACTTTCAGTGCTAGATTCTATACAAAGCAATATGATGTCCCCCAGGTTCACAGCGATATTTGTGCTGCTCAGGCAATACTGAAACACGGGGTCGACTCCGCGTCAGTCATGATGCCGTCATCGTAAGCCTGAAGACTCTAACTTTTTCATCAGCTTTCTTGTTGCGCTCTTCTTGCTGGCGTTCGAGGTACTCTAATTCTCATTTCTAATCTTTCTGATTGGCTCAGTTGCAAACTCTTAGTCCTGGCGGTTAGCAAATTACGGGATGCAGAATCCTCCAGTCGTTTTTCAGAGAATTTTGGTAAATTACTCTGAGTTTTGGACGGCACAGTGGGATGATTGCTCCTCAGGTCATGGCATTACCGTATGCCCACTTTTTCGCTTCCTCAATATTGGTTTTCATAGTAAGTTCACATCCTTGTCCGTATGATAGGTTCTGACTGAATGGCAGCGTGGAAAAACCTCATTGGCTCGCAAATACGTGCCATACTATTCCTTGTACTGCATATTAGATGGGGACCACACACTGTATACTATAGTGCCTTCTGCATGCGTCATCTGCGAGTTTGACATGAATTACGTAGAGATGCCATTGAAAACGCTGAACATGCAGTCATGATGCTGGGCACGATACTCTATGAAGGTTGGTCACTCAATCGTGTTGATAAGATACTGATGCCGTTATACAGTGAGGACCGCACTCGTCTGTAGGAAGATGACGAAGGCGGCAGAAAACATGGACATCAAGAATGACTTGGGATTTTCAACCTTTGTTCGTCTCAGTGTCTTCACCATCTGGCTCCTGATCGGGTAAGAATAGACCACATTTTCAGCGAACTCACTTGAACCAGTCCACAAGTCTATTCTGTGTCCTGAGCACGGCTCCAGGGCCTCCAGGCGAGGTTTCAGAGTCCGTGAACATTCTGCGTCAGATATCGTTATTCATCCTCTTTTCATGTGAGTAGCAAGCATTATCAAAAGAATTTGTCTGAACGCTCCAAAGCGCCGCTCATGGTTTTCCTGGTCTTCTCGACTCAGAAGGTGAGCCATTTGATTGTCAAAATTTTCTCATGGCCATAACCGTCTCAAGGACATCATTCGCTTCATATTTTGTCGTCGGCCAGTGACAAGATCGCCCCAGAGGCTCACGGAAGCCTCGCCTTTGGCTGGATCTCGGACGCTCGAGATCAAGTAGACTCCTTCAAGGGTTCTAGATGAGTAAGGATCTGTGCCCAATAACGGAGAGCCTTCGCTCAGGTATGTCGATGGTAGCCCTTAAGGCCTTCGTTACAATGTAAGAATGTATAGGGCGCCTTGAAGGAAGCTGAATTCCGAGTCACACCCAAAATGCGAGTACGTATCGAGCAGATATTTTCGCACAATCGCACTGAGCAGTTGCCTCTTCTCATCGTCAATAAAATCAAGTTGAACAAAATACTAGTATTGTCGGCTACACTGCAGTTTCTGCCAATGTGAACGTCAAGGACGCATGTGTCTTGTATAAAATATCAATGTACTGTTTTGACTAGTTCATCAGCTTCAATAAGGCATATCGATGCAAATAAACGGTCGACAGGAATGGTCGTTGGTGAGTGACTGTGACATCATTATCATGACACCGCGTGATGTCACAACAACAACAACAAATTCAATTAACGTCCTCGAGGCACAGAGGTGCCTATGGTAGACGGCTAACTAAGGTACAAAGCAAAGCAACGTGTGTCACATCACGCAACGCTCAACCTCGACCGACCGCATCCACATCCACATCCGCACTTGCATCTGTAGCTCATTCAGAACGCATCTTCCACACATTTCTCTTAATTGCAACCTCCATTGCCCACACTGGTTTGGAGCCGCCGACTGCCGCTTAACGAACAACCGCTTTGATTCTTCAACCCTTGAAAGCAAGTTCAGTCTGAACAACCAGCAACTCGAGCTCGCACCAACGAGGGAGCGTAAGTCCTGTACTGGTGATTTTCAAGCCTTTGGCATATTCATACGATTACTTCTAGGAGAAAACATTCGAATCCATCGCCAGAAAAGTTTCTGAATCAGGGTCATGACGCGTCACTGCGTAGTCTGCGGGGTCCTAACGAAAAAGGCTTGCACCGGATGCTCGAGAACTCCTTACTGCAGCAAGAAATGTCAAAAGGAGAACTGGGTCCTACACATCCTCGAGTGCGACAACCCCGGACGCGAAATCACTACCGCCGACCGACTTGCAGCGGAGGTCGCCCATCCTGGCCAGATTATCCACGAACAGACATGGACCGATTATGGATTCTTTTCTCTGGCTAGTCGCGAAGATGGCACGGCCCTTCACAACGTTTATCATGACATTTTCATGATCGTTGGCATAAAAGCTCCCATGATCCATCAATGGCGTCTCGAAGGCACACTCCACACCGCACTCATCGAGATATACAAAGCAACAGGATCTCTGCTTGATCATGCCAACCTCATTTGGCTCTCTCAGCATCCCGATCTCTTTGACCCTGAGATTGTTGGCCGCAGCGCCGAACAGAGACGAGCCGCTGTTATGACAGTGGTGTGGGCGCATCTAGGTGGTTCGGAGGACACTACTCATGAAGAAATGGAAGAGGAAGTTGCGAAGTGGCCACTGTACAAGCAGATCTGCTGGGAGTTCTACATCATCGTCTTCAGTCATTGCAGCCCCGCAGTGAACAGCCCGACTACCTGGCTCGCTTTCGGCTTCTGCCTTTTCACCGATAATCCGGTTCGTCAGCCAGATGGTCCTCTCGGTTATCCGCTCCGCCCATTGTATTCGCAGCTCGTTCAGCGATGCACTTTCGACGAATTTTACGAAGCGTTCACTACGGCATCCCTCATTGCGCTCATGGACAAGTATGGATTGAAGGACGAACGCACTTCCATGCCTCAAGCCCAGGAATTCGAACGCCATCTCTCCCAATCTCCCGATCGATACCCGGATGTATGGGGTCTCAAGTCCTTCGTCCTGTTCCCTGATCAAGGTCCTATGCCATCCCTCATCCTCTTCGGATTCCACAATTGCCGCGACGATAAGGAAATTAAGCAGCTCAGCGGAGTCTATTTCACTCTGTTTGAAGACTTGGAAGTCCCACCTTTCCAAATCCTGGAGGCTGCAGAGAAGGATCGTCTCTTCGAATTAGTCACAACGCTTCCCGGGTACCACCTCAGTAACACCAACAAACGATTTCTACGCCGCGTCCTCAACACAAAAAATCGCCTTATCTTGTCGAAGGATTTCAAACTCACTCCCGAAACGATGAAGAAAATCCTACCTCGCCGAACTTGACCTCCTTATATTCGTCGTCAACACTTTTCCACAGCGCCATACATCCTTTGGCTACTTCTTTCATGTGTCTAATCTTCTTGAGAATGTTCCTCGTCCTTGCTATGTATAATACTAGTGTATACAATTTTCTGGTATCCTGAATCTTGCTGATGGTATGTGGCCCGTCGGAGTTTCAAGAGGTTGAGCTGGCAACGGAGGCGTTGGCTCCGTCGGAAAGCTACTGTCATCGCCATCACATACATCCTCAAGCTCAGACTCAAATTTCCAAGCTGCCAGATTCATATCAAGATACTGCATAGCCTATTATTCTAGAAACGTCGCCTGTCCGCCACAGCGTCACCTCCGAACCCAGTCTCTCTCGAGCCCTAGAAAGACGCACCATCGACGGTCCATTACACGAGCCACACTTTCGAGGAGGCAGAGACCAATTTGAACCGACCCCAGAGCCTTGTAAGCTGTGTGCTTCAAGTACTGGATGCTTTACTGATGCTTTATCCAGAATCTCATTCTCTCGCATTCGACGAAACCGAACATGCCAAACTGCGTAGTCTGTAGAACCCCTACGAAAAAGAAGTGTCATGGATGCTCGATTACTCCCTACTGCAGCAGGCCTTGTCAGAAGAAAGATTGGATGGTCCACGTCGTAGTTTGTCATCGGCCTGGCCGAGAAATCACAACCGCAGACCGCCTCGCTGCCATTGTCCTCGCCGGCCACGCAGAATCCGAGGATGCGACATTATCTGATTATGGCTTCGTCAACCTTTCTTGTCGCGAAGATTGTGTAACCCTCTGTCACATCTATCGCGAGGTCTTTACGATCCTTGACATCAAACCAAGTTCGCTTCATCGTTGGCGTCTCGAGGACACCCTCTATACCAATCTTCTCAAAGCGTATGAGGAGGCAGGAACTAAAGTGAATCTCGCTCATCATGCATGGCTGCGTCAGCGTTCCAACATCTTCGATCCCGCGACGGCTGATTCTCCAGCACAACTTTGGAGTCGCGACGTCATCTCCAAACTTGCGACACATGTTGTAGGAATGGCAAAGAACTCCTCCGAAATCGTATCGATGTTAATGATGGCTTCTTGGCCCCCTTATATGAAGCTTTGTTGGGATTTCTATTTCATCATCTTCAGCGGAAGCAAACCCACGGTACACAAGCCCGAGCCATGGATCAAGTTTGGATTCTGTGTCGACGATAAAATCGATGCCGTGCCCTGGGAAGGACCTATACAGCATTTGTACGCTGAGCTCATACGACGCTGCACTTTCGAAGAATTTTGTAAAGCATTTAACACTTCATGCCTCGTGGATCTCATGGACAAGCATGGGCTCAAGGAGCGTCGTCTTGCCCTTGCCGGAGCCGCAGATTTCGAGCGAATACTCTCACAATCTCCCTATCACATCCCTTGCGTTTGGGGCCTGAAATCCCTCGTGCGATATCCTTCTGAAGTTCAGCCATCTCACTTGTTCCCATTCGGTTTCGCCAACTGTCGCACCGAAAAAGATCTCATGCATCTCGCACGCGTCTACGCGACTCTTTTTACGGAGAAGACCATCCCACTCTTTCGAATACAATACGCTGCAGAGCAGGATCGTCTCTATCAGCTCGTCATGAGTATTCCTGAATTCAGTCCTTCTGCCACAGAGAAGCGCTTCTTACGACGTGCCCTCAGGACCCAGAACAAAGCGAGATTCGGTTCCAAACTCCCTCCCTGCTACACTTAATTCGGTCCATCATCTTCTCCTTCCCCTCCTCTATCCTTATGACTTTACTATCGCTCCCATATCTGTAAGGTATCCTTACCTTGTCTAGCCGTTAAGTTGCCAACATTCGTCTTCGTTATCATTTTACTTCGTCGAGTCCAGCCTCGGAGATAAGGATCCGAAAAGTCAACGTGATCACGTTGAAAACTTCGAACTCCGCCCTTCGCACTCGAACAATGTCCTCTCCCTCTCCCTTCGTCATCATCATTCCAATCTCGATTTCACAATCAATCTATCTATATCCTCGATAATCACATTCATTTCCAAGCCCTACAAACCCGTCCCCGTCGCATTCGACTTCAATCTCCGCCACCTCCATGCAGCCCATCCATGCGACAATCATCTAGTTTCAGTAATGTTCGACACTCTTTAAGATTCGGAGTCATCCCATCATCCAACGCCACATAACCGACATCTATTTATCATCATCCCGCTGTTCCGCTGTCACATATCACCACATGCCATCCTCTCGACTCGTCCAATTCACACGGGAGATCCGCCTGTCGACGTCATTCATCAGCTTTGATTGGTCGGAAACTTCTCTTATGGTTCTATCTTAGTTGCGCAGGCCTTTTTGTATCGTAAACATGTTGCTTCATCAGTCCTGTCACCCCTCATGTAGACTTTGGCCAAGTCATGTTACCAGATAACTCTCTCACACTTTTTCATTGGTCAGTAGTTCGTATTCTAGCTACTATAAGTACAGCCATGTATTGACCGATGTAGAGTATCAATTTTATGTCCCTTTCCACCCTCTAAAATCATCAGAACGAAAATCACCTCAAAAATATTCTTCTTCTCTTTATTTTCTCTTGGTTCGCATTATCGTCGGCCCCAGCGTCGAATTCTTGGTACGAGTTATCTTAGGATTTCTCAGTCGACCTGCCAGTCAGACTTACAAGTGGAGCCCACCGCGAGGGGCCCATTTTGTGAACCATTTGTTTGTTGATTCATCGAGTTCCATACAGCATTTCGTGGTGTCGATTAAGTACGAAGGCCCAAACCTGTCCTCGCTCTGCAATCACTTGTGTGTAGTACTTGTTCTTGCCTTACGGCGTTTACTTGTGCGCTGCATCGTTGTCGGGAATACCTTCAGAAACGTCGTCAGCCAGGGTCGCAAATCGTACCCGTGGGCATCCGCAGTATCTCGCTCTGTTAGTCCTTTTCGAATTCCTTTTGCACTATTCCCCCTCTGGCTTTGATCCTTCCTTCGGGAACTCTTGCTTTACAGGACTCAGGTTTTACAGACTTCAAATCAGCTCACCTCACCGAATCATACCGTTCGAACACGGTAGTGGGGATCAGCGGCTTCCCCGTGAGCTTTTCTGACCTAGTCCTTGCGTTATAAAAATTCTAATTACATCATTTCTACCCCAATCCTCACCCGAGCACGTTCACGAGCGATCCAGGCATCTTCAGACCTGTTGATTCAAGACATAGGCGACACAGGCGAATTTCTACTACACGAGGGCGAAGGATCATCTGCGGATTCAAGCTCTAACGACGAATATCCCCTTAGCCGGCTTTATCTCGAAACACCACTTCCAGACGACCTCAACGACTTCGATTACATCCCTTCAAGTCCCACTCCATCCTCCAGCAAAAAATCTCTCTCAACGACGTCCCAATCTCCACCCATTCATCTTGCGCCACCTCCTTACACTCGCGAAAACTCATTGTCTGATCTCATCACTCCATCGGAAGAACCTACTACTACGCCTTTGACTCCTACTCCTTCACCGGATAACGGACAACAAGAGTTTAGGCTTCATCCAGCTGAGTTTCCAAACAATCTCGAGAACTATAGTGACATCACGGCGTCTAGTTTAAACGACGACGACCTTGCAGGACTCTTTCCTCTACTAGATTCACCACCAATTGTCAGCCAATCACTTCCTCCAACATCCACAGTCACCATGGCTCTTCCTTTCGTCATGCCCCTCCCACACCTCAAAGAAGCACCATACTTCGATGGAAAATCCCGCCATCTCACCAAATTTCTTAACGAATACGAAGCTCTTGCAACGCGTGCCACGCTCACGGCAGTTGAGAAGTGTAGACAAGTCATCAATTATACAAAGACGTCTGAAGCCGAATTCTGGAAAACACTCGAAGGCTACAAAAACAATATTTGGGCCGACCTTCGGACTGAAATCATCGCTTCGTATCCAGGAGCCGGAGGCGCCACAAGATATATCGTTGAAGATCTTCGAGATCTAGCTAAGTCTCAGTCACGCCATAAAATCCGTCACACTGAAGCACTTGCCGATTACACCAGGAAGTATCGTGCTATACTCGGTTGGCTCGAAGTCAACGAACACGTAGGCGCCGAAGCTCACAAACATTACCTCAAAGGCTTCGATAAAAAGCTTCGTGCCCACATTGATCTACGACTCAAGATCCAATTCCCCAATAAAAGTCAGCGCTCGATCTTCACTGTCACTCAGCTTTACGATGCTGCCAAAGTCAAAATCTCTAGCTCTGATCCTCTCAACACTCGGATTCATTCTCAAAAGAAGAAACATCGCCATCATCGTCATCGCACCAGCTCCCGCCGAAACGATTCAGAGTCCGAGACTGATTCTGAATCAGATGCATCGGTAGATGAGTCCTCGAGCTCAGATTCTGACGAAGAAACTCGGCAAAAGAAGAGTCGAAAGAAAAGAGATCGGTCTTCTTCGCCAAGACGTTCCTCAGCTGAGTCTTCTTCTAATGTCAAACCCGAGACCAATGACAGCAATATCGCTCTTCAGCAGCTCATTGCTCGGATTGATCAGCAGTCACAAGCCGCTCAGCAACAAACTCACGCTTTCACCAACGCCATCGCTTCCCTCTCCAACGTCATTCGTCCTCAAAATTCTCCTCTCGTCTCCGTCCAATCGACAGTCCCCCTCAACTCCGGCAGTACCTTCACGTTCACCGGATGCGCATTCTGTCGCCAAGAAGGTCATCAAATTCGGTCATGTCCTCATGTACAAGAATATATTCGTAATGGCAAAGCTATTCGAGATGCTAATAACAAGATCGCAACCCCCGCAGGGAATCCGATACCACCTGGCATGCGTGGTCAATCCATGAAGGATCGCCTTGATACTTGGCTAGCTGCAAATCCCACGCTCCGAGCGCCAACCATCGAAGCGCCTGCCACTCAGCTACTCATGTTTGACGCTTACCTCGACAATCCAGCGCCTGTTTTTACCTCTGCCAAAATAGAAGAGGTTCCCTATGGAACTACAGATGAGTCTGATGACAATATCGATTTGTTAACTGCAATTGTTGCTGAATTTCAGGCGAAGAAGAAAGCAAATGCAAAATCGAAAGATGCGCAGCCTTCGTCTCATAACACACGAGCGAATCCTCAGCCGACGTCTCCACTTCCGCCCTCCAATCCCCTCCCTTCGACTTCTTCGTCAAATCCTCCTGTTCCTCCTCGTCCTATCCTCCCTCGATACAAGTACCAAACTCCCATCGAAGATCCAGCCCTTCTTGGCGAAGTCATGGAAATGATCTTGAAGAATAAGCTCGGAGAAATCCAGACAAAGCACCTACTTGCGATAAGTCCTCCGTTACGTGCTCGCATTGTAGAACTTCTGAAACCTCAGCGAATGGATTTAGCATCAGTCAATCTCACGGAACCCCACATGCATGGCGATTACATTGTTGCCGATCACTCTCTCCCACTTCAAGAAGTCTCAACAGTTGTAAACGGGAAATTCAACGAATGGGGCGTACTCGATGATGGTTCCTCAATCATTGTCATTCGTGAAGATCTATGGAAAGAAACAATGCTTCCGATCTCGCCATCTCATGCAATGCGAATGGAAGGAGCCGATACGAGTAAAAGTGTCACCCTGGGAAGTGTTCAAGATCTTCGTCTCACAGTTGGTGAAATCACAGTTTTAGTTCAAGCACAGGTCGTCAAAAATGCACCGTTCCGACTTCTTCTAGGACGACCGTTCTTCTCGGTCACGCAAGCAACTCGTAAAGATACTTCAAGCGGTGATTATCTCTTAACCATTCGAGACCCAAATCCTCCCCATCACGTCATCACCATTCCTACTCGAAATCGTATGCACGGTCAAGCATATCCGCCAGAGTCATCTTTTCATCAAGGGAATTGATTCGTCCCAGTGAGCCATTCTATTCCCACGAGACATTTTCCTTCGCTGCTGTATACCCCCAGAACACGCCAGAAAATTCAAAATATCATGAAACAATTTCCTTCGACTTCCCTTCTTTGCCAGCATCGCTTCTTGCATCTCGTCCATCATATTCCGACTCGTCGATACCTCTTCTTGGTCCTGCATCCGTTCCACAAGCTTTCAAGACTCTTCATTCACTTCTTGGTCAAGGCCTTTCGACTCACGAGCTTACGCTCCTCATTCCTCCCGAAAACTCCACAAAGCGAACCGGTGTTGTCTACAAGAAAAAGTACAAACCTGTCAAAAACCAAATCAAGCCCGTCTCCACCACTCTTCCCGAAAAGTACCGAATCAACAGACGGATCGTTGGCAATCCCCTTGAAGATCTCCCACCAATTCCTGCAGATCCACCTCCTTTTACGCCAGGCAAACGTCTCACGCAAGAAAGACTCGACGCAATGGAGCTGAATAAAGATGGATTTATGTTGCCCGCTGAGTTAAAGCTTCTTCATCATATACTCAAGACTAACGAAATGTATTTCGCTTGGGACGAAAGCGAGAAAGGAAAATTCAAGGACTCCTACTTCGACCCTCTCATCATTCCCACAATCGAACACGTCCCTTGGCAACAGAAAAACATCCCCATCCCTCCAGGAATTCTACAAGATGGTCTTCTGTGTCATCAAGAAGGACGGAAAATCACTCCGAATTGTCCACGACCTTCAGCCACTCAACGCCGTCACCATTCGAGACTCTGGTGTCCCTCCTCATATTCTAGAAATCGTCGAAGAACTAGCCGGACGCTCTGTATATTCCCTTCTCGATTTATTCGTCGGCTACGACCATCGCTCCCTCCATCCGGAATCAAGAGATCTCACAACGTTCCAAACTCCTCTCGGTACCATGCGACTCACCGTCCTACCTATGGGAATGGCAAATTCGGTTGCAATATTCCACGGTGATGTAACCTTCATTCTTCAACCGGAAATTCCTCATGTTGCTAGGCCCTTCATCGACGACGTCACAATCAAAGGCCCAGAAACACGTTATGAACAGTCCGACGGCACGTACAAGATGGATCCAGAAAACCCAGAACGTCGACAGTTCATGACGGACCATATGCGAGATATGGGCAGAGTGATACATCGAGTGGGAAAAGCTGGCGGTACATTCTCAGGCAAGAAAGGTTTCTTCTGTTCCCCAAGAATTAATGTATTAGGCAATGTCTGTCTTTACGAAGGTCGTCTTCCCGACTCGTCAACAATCCAGAAGATCTCCGATTGGCCCACCCCTACATCCATCACCGAAATCCGCGGATTCTTAGGAGTCTGTGGTGTTGTCCGCCACTTCATTCTCAATTTCTCCGCCAAAACTCGTCCTCTCATCGATCTCGTCCGCAAAGACGTACCTTTCATCTGGACCGACGCTCAAGAACAAGCAGTTGCAACTCTCAAAGACGATGTCATCAAATCCAAGGCTCTTCGACCCATCAGCTACTCGGTCGATCGAGAAGTTATCCTCGCTGTGGATACTTCAAATATTGCCATCGGATTTATTCTATCGCAAATTGGAACGGACAAGAAGCGATACCCAGCAAGATTCGGTTCTATTGCGTTGAATACGAGAGAGTCGAGATATTCCCAAGCTAAGTTGGAGCTTTACGGATTATTTCGTGCTTTGCACTCGCTGAAATTATATTTGGTCGGAATCAAGAAACTTGTTGTGGAAGTCGACGCAAGCTATATCAAGGGTATGATAAACAATCCAGATATCGTCCCAAATGCCGCTACGAATCGCTGGATCACTGGCATTCGTCTATTCGACTTCACCCTTCGACATGTCCCTGCCTCACGCCATCAAGGTCCGGACGGTCTCTCTCGTCGACCTCCTGTTCCAGAAGATCCGCCGGAGCCTGCAGAGGAAGCAGAAGATTGGTTAGATCATCAACTTGAGTCTTATCCATTTATTTGCGTACCTTCGTTCACTATCCACCCAGTCCTCGCCAATTTCTCTGACGGAATTCCCACCTCCTCCGAAATCCATATCCATTTCCAACGACTCGACACCATCAAGATCTACCTCACCACACTCCAGCTCCCAACGAATCTCGATCCTAGGGCCCTTCGCAAGTTCCTCACCGAAGCATCAAGATATTTTGTGTACGAGTCAAAGCTTTACCGAAGAGTCAAAGGCGGAGATCATCAGCTATGTGTTACCTCAGCCGAACGATTAGCATTGCTCACCACGGCGCACGATTCTTTAGGCCATAGAGGATTCTTTCCTGTTCGACAAACCCTCCTCAAGCGATTCTGGTGGCCGTCGATGGCCGACGATATTAAATGGTTCCTGAAGACGTGTCCTCAATGTCAAACTCGGCAATTCATTCGGATTCACTTACCCCCAACCATCTCGCCACCAGCTTCTCTCTTTGCGAAAGCCTACATCGACACTATGCACATGCCAAAACACCACCACGTTCAATATATCATCCAGGCTCGCTGCAGCCTCACTTCCTACGCCGAATACCGCATCTTACGAAAGGAAAACACTCGGACGATTGCCGCATTCATCTTTGAAGAGTTGTTATGCAGATGGGGTTGTCTAGTCGAAATTGTGACAGACAATGGAGCAGCTTACGTGGCGGCTATGAAGGAACTCCGAGATAAGCATCATATCACTTGGATTCGCATTTCGCCGTATCACTCTCAATCAAATGGCGCAGTTGAACGTACGCACCGGGATATTCGAGAATCCATTGTCAAAGCTTGCGATGGCGACTTATCTAAGTGGCCTTCCGTAACTCCATATGTATTTTGGTCTGACCGAGTCACAGTTCGTAAAGCTACAGGCAAATCGCCTTTCGAAATGGCGCATGGAGTCCAACCCACCCTTCCCTTCGACATCTCCGAAGCCACATTCCTCGGACCAGCCATCACTCGACAACTCTCACACAACCAACTCGTCGGAATACGTGCCCGCCAACTCCAAAAGAGACCCGCCGACCTCGCTCACATGCATGACCAAATTCTTCGTCGTCGCAAACTCTCTTCCGAAGAATATTCTCGACGCTTTCATTCTTCGCTCAGGACCTTCGATTTCAAGCATGGAATGATTGTATTGGTTCGCAATATTATTCTAGACAAAGGAATAGGAATCAAGACCGAACCTCGATACATTGGACCCTATATCGTAGTCAGGAAAACAGTCGGCGGCGCATATGTGTTATCCGAACTCACCGGTGCAGTCATATCCTCTCGTTTTAGTGCCAATCGACTCGTTCCATTTTATTCCAGACTCTCCGACAACATCCTCATTATTCCCAATCCTCTCGTCTTTGAACCCGACCCTCGTTTCACCAGCGAAGACCCTGCATTCGAAGACCTCGGCCCTCTGTTCGAAGGAGATCTGACTGAGCCCAGTTCAGATCTAAGTGATGAGGGAATGTAAGGTATCCTTACCTTGTCTAGCCGTTAAGTTGCCAACATTCGTCTTCGTTATCATTTTACTTCGTCGAGTCCAGCCTCGGAGATAAGGATCCGAAAAGTCAACGTGATCACGTTGAAAACTTCGAACTCCGCCCTTCGCACTCGAACAATGTCCTCTCCCTCTCCCTTCGTCATCATCATTCCAATCTCGATTTCACAATCAATCTATCTATATCCTCGATAATCACATTCATTTCCAAGCCCTACAAACCCGTCCCCGTCGCATTCGACTTCAATCTCCGCCACCTCCATGCAGCCCATCCATGCGACAATCATCTAGTTTCAGTAATGTTCGACACTCTTTAAGATTCGGAGTCATCCCATCATCCAACGCCACATAACCGACATCTATTTATCATCATCCCGCTGTTCCGCTGTCACATATCACCACATGCCATCCTCTCGACTCGTCCAATTCACACGGGAGATCCGCCTGTCGACGTCATTCATCAGCTTTGATTGGTCGGAAACTTCTCTTATGGTTCTATCTTAGTTGCGCAGGCCTTTTTGTATCGTAAACATGTTGCTTCATCAGTCCTGTCACCCCTCATGTAGACTTTGGCCAAGTCATGTTACCAGATAACTCTCTCACACTTTTTCATTGGTCAGTAGTTCGTATTCTAGCTACTATAAGTACAGCCATGTATTGACCGATGTAGAGTATCAATTTTATGTCCCTTTCCACCCTCTAAAATCATCAGAACGAAAATCACCTCAAAAATATTCTTCTTCTCTTTATTTTCTCTTGGTTCGCATTATCGTCGGCCCCAGCGTCGAATTCTTGGTACGAGTTATCTTAGGATTTCTCAGTCGACCTGCCAGTCAGACTTACAATATCCTCTGTATCCCTAGCGCTTCTTCCCGTTGTACTATCCCGGTTCCTTCTGTAATGCCCTCTACCCTTCTGCCCTCGCTTTGTAATGAAATTTCGTGGTCACGTACATATTTTCCAGGTCCATCGGGTTAGCGGATTATCGGCTCAAATCTTTAACTTGTCCCATCTTCTGCAATTGTTGGCGTTCGCTCTTCGACTCTGTCCGGTTCCAACTCTCTCGGCTCCCTCCAATAACGCACGAATGTCTCTTTTGTTATTTAGTGGGAAAACTGGCAAAGGCATGATTTCTTGAATTTCTTCTCACTCTCGATAATGACGCCGGGTATGACCGCAGCAACCCTGGGGTCGTCACGGTTGCCGTCTTCCTCGTTGATTTGGTCCCGTCTCCGAGTCTCCAAGCTTCAACCATGAGGTTCATCAGCTCTCTGGTCCCGTGTCTGCTGTATCTCGCTCTTGTGCGCGGTCAAATCTCGACGCCCATTCCGGAGGGAACAGAGGTCCCACAAAGCAGCACGACGACGAGCGCGCCTAATGAGATCACCGACGCTCCTGGCTTGTAAGCATCCGTTTTCTCAAGTTCTGCGTAGACTGAGCATCGATAGTTCCGAGTCTACGTATCCGGCGACAATCACGGAATGTTATCTCGCTCAGACGGTCTCGGGAACCTTGGTCGCAGTTGAAGGCTTCCCGTGCGTCTCAACTCATTTGCCTTCGAGCTGGAGTTCATTTACGTTGATAGGGGCGCTACCGACCTTCCTGATGGCGCAGAGTGCTTTGAGATAATCAGAGAGGGAACGCTCGTCGCGGAAATCGAATTGTGAGTTTACTCTGATATCATAATGATGCGTTCAGCTCATCAAATGTAGGTTCACCGTGGGCCCTGGAGGGGATACAGTAACGATTGGCGCACTCAGCACGGCTTCCCCCAGCCCTTCTCCTACTCCTGCTCCCAAGAAATCGCACAGTGCTGCCATCGCTGCTTCAGTCTCTGCCGTTGGGGGTCTTATTCTCGTCGGCTTGGTACGCTTCTTCTTTTCCTTTTGCACGGTGTACCTAATGCGTGTCCTAGTTTATCATCTGGCTGCGTCATCGCCGAAGAACTAGTTCTGCTTCTCAGATGGCAAGTTCGAGAGCTGGGGCGTGGGTACGCCGCTCTGGATGGGTCAAGGATGAGAAGGTTGCTGAAAACGAGGGCATCGGTCAGTACTCTTACATTCATGTCTTGAGGATTACCTGAAGAGTTTCGCAGCACTCGAAGAACGAAAGTCCCCTGTTCACACATGATCGCCTAAACTGCTTTGCCAAAGAAGACTCCTGTACTGCTATCTTGCTGAATCATATTGCTTCAAGGACTGTGTATGTACGTTTAGAAGCTGTGTTGTATGTCTTTGTTCATGTTTCAATCTACTGTCCTGTTGTCTTCACTGGCCAGTCTTTCGCACCGTCTGCGTCGAGAGCCTGCTATATTGTTGGTGCATCGCATTGCTGAAGCTTGCTTCTGTCTCGAGTGGGACCCGATTATGTCTTCCCCCGACCCGTGGATTGGGACGGAGGCATGCATGCAGCGTCGTAGTGAGATGGATGAAGTTTTGCTCATAATTGGCAGGTAATATTACAATCAGACGTGGATTCTTCTCTGCTATCTTCGATTGCGTTCCTTCTTGGTGCGTTGTCCGGGCGTTCCTTACCTCTAGACGGTGAATAAGCCAATCACAATGAAGATGGAAGACGTACTTTGCGTTTGTTGTCGACATTGGGGTACGATTGCGTGTGTATCATCATTCTCAGTCAGATTTCCGAGCGAGCAAATCTGCGCAGAAAAGGCCTTCCGGATCCACTTGTTGCTTGAAGATACTCCCTAGGAACTTCCATTCGTTCAGCGCATACTGTCTTTCAAACTCTTCATCAAGATATGCAATCGACGTAGGTTGTCCTGGATCCTCTTCGCTCTCTTTCACTAGACATGATCATGAAATTGGGGAAGAACAATAGACCACTGCGACATACCTCTGAATATCACTCCATGGATGAGGCCATAGATTCCAGAACGAGCCTTCGCGAGGTATCTGAACCGATCGTCGGGAGGGTTCGTATCCCGGAAGCTGTTTAATGGCTTTCCGGAAATCTCTGTTTTAGCCATCTCTGCCGTCTTTGCAGCATCGGCGCGCTTCCTTTCAACGTCAGCAAGGCCGCCCTTGATTTCAGCAAGCTGTGCAGGGCTTAAAGAATACGGATCGTTGGCTCGCGCTTGATCCAGCTCTAAGCCGTCGATAACTACACAAAATGAAGAGATCAATAAACAATGGCGAACATGGCTTACGAGAGTTTAAGTGAGACAAGAGCGACGCGTAAAGACCGCGTGTCGTCATTAGGCTCACGGAATCCTCTCCTTTTCGACGAAGTATGTGACCGATATGAACCAGGAACCAGCCTTTCAATGTTGCTGGTGTGAGATAGTATCCAATCTCGCGTTGAACAGCCTTGACCTAGTTCGATTGGAAGTCAATGTTAGTAAGTGACTTTGTGAGTGATGCATATATACCTTCTCGGTCAGAAAGACTGGCGACAAGGACTCAACAGTTTTCGCGTCCCAGACAGTTTTTTCCGGTACCTCCCCCTCCGAGTATTTGTAAACGGTAGCTCGCCATGACTCCAAGACATCCATTTTTTTCTTCCTGGCTATAGGGTCTTCGTCGCAGTCTTTATTGATGTTATCATGCCATTCGTGAACGGTCATGCCACTTTCGGACGCTAAGCGTGCGTATAAAATTTTGTTCTTTTCCACAAGTTTCTTGACTCGATCCATGTCGATTTCAGAGAGAAAATCTGGTTGCCGAGCCGCGCGATGTTTCACAGGCTGATTATAGGGAGTCTCGGTGGCTGCAGGTAGAGACTTTGGAGTGGGGATCACAACTCCATGAGTGAGCGTGTCATCGTTGGATTTGGCAGGCAGAGCATGCTTCCGGAAAGATGGAGTGTTTCGAGATGCTGGCATCTTTGAAGATACGAAAAGTTCTAATTCGGGAGCAAGCCAGGACCGTGTCGATGATTCGGAGTCAACGATGTCAGCGTTTTGTTAAAGCGGTTCACGCCGTCCGGACTCGAGAAGCGTTGGTTCACAGAGCGAGGAGGCCAGACTTGAAAGGAAAACCGTATGCAGGAATCGGACTCGTGAAGATGAGCCAGCTGAGCCAATTGTTGTCGGAGTTCGAATTTATTTTACATTGAATAATCCCGCCAACCGCATTTACCATTACGAAAAGCTTCAGACCAGGTACAAAACCTGAGCCAATATAGGCCGCTGGTGTTATGAATATGGATCTTGACGCTTTTTTCCCTTATGACTTTATGATTATTTGAGTCAGCCGATTGTCTTCGCACAGGATCATTATCACTGTTTATCAGGATGCAACGTCATGCACTGAGTCACTGACACAACCGTCGATAAGACATGAAAACTCAGAAACAGTATCGTCATAGTACGGTTTTGCAGAGTCCGGAGTGGTGCTGAGATGAAAACGGGACCATGAGCGTACGCATGAGAACCTCGCTGTGCCGGAATTGTCGGAAGATCCGAAATGATGGAGACACCGAGCGGCAGATCTTAGTGGCATTGTTGCGGAAGCAGTGCCTTGCTTATCGCTTATCGTCGATCGTGGATCAGCGATCTCTGACTCGGGATACCCGACCCCTTCGTGCCATTGGAGAGGTTAGACGGAACCAACTTTTGAATTCCCGTGGATTCTGGTGGGCAATCCTCATCTTCGTCGACCATTACAACCCGTCACTAAATTACATCCAATGTCAAAGCGTCTGATTTCAACGCAACTGCACCGAAGTGGTTCGCCTCGTCCTTCGACCCCCTTCCTCATAATGGATAGGATATGAGACTTGAGAACGGCTGACTAAAGGAGACAATTTCCTTAGTCAAACCGATTTCTATTGTCGAGTGCAGCCTCTAGTTCTGCCAGTTCACGGTGCAACCGCCGAAGCTCCATCCTGAAAATATGATCAACGTGCGTGAAAGCCGATGAGAATGGAAAATAGCACCTCCAGTGATTTAAGATTGCAACGGCAACCCTCAGCGCGTCCGCTTGTCCTCTCGCGTCCATATACGCAATCTGACTGGTGAGGAGATCCCTTTGGCCACGGAGGTATTCTTGCCTTAGCTCGTCAATTAGGGTCTTCATATTGTTCAGAGCCTCCGAGCGTTTGTGCTGCGCTCGGATCTCATTGTTCTTCTGTGCCTGCGGTCGTGTGCGCTCTACACCACCCTGGTCGTCCGCACTCATCAACGGACGGCTGGCGATCTGGATGGGACTTCCTGGCAACTCAGAGGCAGGACTGACGACGATTTGGCCCATTGTAGGCCAGGCAGAAGCATGTGCACTGGGCAGCGAATGCGGAGGAAATGGCTCAGGGTGTGGGTATGCAGGTGTGAGAGATGGCGAGGTATTCAAGCTCTGAAAGCTTGTGTTGTGAACCATCATCTCATGTTGACGGGCTGCAATGCAGAGCTGGCACCGATTGCAACGCAAGCTACAGGGAGCCAGATAGTTCGCCATAGAGAATACAGACGGCGAAGAGAATTTGTCCGATTTATAGTGTCGTAGAGCGTTGACCCAACTTGCTTGAAGCAATGAATAGCGATGCCGAATCTTAGAAGTCCATGAAGGGGGAGACGTGGCGATCAAAGGACGCTCTTTTGGGCCCATGATGGATTCTCCTAGAGACGAAACGAAAGGTCCATGTTGGAAACCATGGAGTCATCCTCCCAGCTGAATAACTTCATGAATCGATTGAAAGCCACAGCGCAGTAGAGGGTCTGCTCTCGCGCAGTCCTGGTACATCTGAAGGTCGAGAAAAATTACCTTGACTGACATGACGCCCTGACAATAGAAAAAAATAGTTCTCTATCTGAGAACGTAGCTATAGACAAATGCCATACCTCCTTCACCTCACCCCATTCGGTAAATTACCATCGCACAAAATGGGACACGCCAGGATCCTATAGGACACGCCAGCTCAATACCACGGCCGTGATCTGGCCGTGATCGGTCTTCCAAGTCACTGCTTTCTTGTGATAGATTGTGTCCCGAAGGAATTGCTCCAACTGCTAAAGTCAACCTTGAGCAGAGGATGAAACCATCGACGTTTCTCAAATGATGACTGGGACGCCGGCCCGGGCGGCTATCGGGCAAGTTTGCCTTGCAGGCATCAACTTGCTCTGTGGCCTCTTTCCTCCAGTTTTCTTTCGAAGGGTCCAATTGCATGAAATTCGCACCGGAAAGAACCAGATCCCGCAGCTCGTTTATCCATATCAAACCGTTTCGCTGTTTCCGTGTGAGAAATCCACAGAAAGTGAGTCACGAGTCACGACTTCACGAGTCGCGACACACATCCATGATTGTGATGCTCAATGGGCTCTGCGACTCCAAGGGTGAGTGATGAATCGGTTGAGCAGCAACTTGAGCTCCAATCAAGGATGTCATGTTCGTCAAATCTCAGCTATGTCACAACGATAACCCCTTCAAGCTTCGGCTCGGGCTCGAACATTTTCACTCGACGATCATGGCACAGATCTGATGGCACTCATGTATGATCACTTATCTACTCGCTGGTTCCCGGCAATTATTTTCATTTATTTTACTATCGGGGAGCAAGGAGTGTCATACCTACAGGCCGATCAGGATGTGGTCATGGAGCAATACATGGCAAAAGACTGAGAACAGGATAAGTTACGAGAGCACCCCGTACAATCTGACCAAAAGTAGGTGATCGCTTCAGATTCCGTAAAGTAATGACTGGAAGGGTTCTGCCATTGAGCGTCCCTGAATCTTCACTGAGAGGCTGGAATGCATGCACTACTACGGCACGGAAATCTCACATCCAGAACACGTCGTTGTGTGGATGCTGGGTTGATCTTGGGAACCGCTGGACTTACGCTGGATTAGATGCCAAGACAACAGCACATATAGGTCTCATCATAGAATGTGAAGGGGAAGAAAAAATGCCATTTTCTAGTAATATACAGCAAACGAATCACTTAGACGCCGATCCCGTAACCTTTCGCGAATGGGAAGGATGCTGTGCGGGACGTGTCACAGTTGGGACACAACGGATTGAAGTGCCGGATAGGAGAGACTCGAACATGGGCAGCAGATACCCCTCTTCTGGAGTGGGGTATCCGGTATTAGTGAGAATATACTATGCTCAAATAGGGCTGAGGGGTTTCTCTGCGCGTTACCTGGAGGGAAGGTCAGGATTGAATAACGGATCGCGATAGATGGCGAACATACTTTTAATATCGGCCATATTGAGGACCGCCCATCGACATCGCTTGCAGATGGCTTATTCTATCGCGAAGTTGGCGGATCTCATCTCTGTCGAACAGGATTATTACACGCAAGCACTAAAGAACTAATTGGAATTAACCTCCAATGTCTACAACAAGAATGAGCAATGTCAACGATGGCGAGAAGGAAACCGAATCACCTGATCAGCTGAGCTGCCATGATGACGGCGTCAGCACCTCCTCGCGTCTCCATATGCGCGATTTCGATGTTAAGCAGGTCTCGATCTCGCTGCTTGATCATTTCCATCAAAGTCTTCATTTCGCTCAACGCATCTGCTTTCTTCTGTTGGCTCTTCATTTCGTTCTCTCTCTGGGCCTGCCGGCGATCAGGATTCCTTGAAGTCGGAGATGCGTCCCCGGGCAATCCGAAATAGTCATGGGGGGTCGGTCCAGGGAGAATGTGGTTGGCAGCATACGGTTCAGAGGTAAAAGCTGCACCTGCATTCACTAGCAAACTGTGAGCACGATGAACCACAGTCGGTGATGGAGAAAGACTAACTTGGATAATGGAAGGGATATGGGTTTGAAAATTGGGACTGTGATGAGATACAGGCTTGACATCTGCCGCATTGGCGGGAGAGGCAGGACAAAATGTTTTGGTTCATGGTATGGGAAGAAGATCTCAAGCAGGGGGGATTCTTGACACCGTTGTTTCTTTAGCTTGCTATCAGGCACTCATGATATAGAGCGGGGTGATAGTTGTGCAACTTACGGGCCCAACATTGAATGCCGGACCTCGAAGGGTGAACGAGGTGTGAACGTGTCCTACGTGTCCCGGATTGCATCCTTCATGAGCCAAAGTTATCTCATTCGCGCTCCTCTTCCGGCAAGAAAGTCAGTACAAAGGTGAATTAGTGGCGCGGTATCCTGGCTTTAGACAAGTCCGACAAGATTTGATGGGTTAGATGCAGAGCCTGGAAGAGAACAAGAGGTGTTCATTACGTAATCATTCTCGTTGGCGAGTGAAGCCACCGGTAATTTCTTCGAAAGCAGTGTACGCAGTGCAACTCCTACACACGACCACAACTATCTACACGAAGCGACATTCTCTCCAGAATAACTGGGCATTATGACGCTCAAGGGCCGTGTCGTGTCATTCGGACTCATTCCCAGACGAGTCATGCGTGTCCTTGGACCTTGATCACTGATCAGGAGTGCACTAGGCCGCGGTACATCCTGTGTATGGCTGGAAATTGGAACTTCGGGACTTGAGCGATTGCTATTCAAACGTAAGCGCTTAAATCGAACTTGAACCGAACAATGAATGACGATAAAAGTTGGGCTATCCTCAAGCGATCAAAACTAGCTTGTAGTCTTTTCTGGAATTCTGTTAAGGAGACATCCTCTTCTAGTCAACAAGAGCGGACCGCCAGTCATCATTTGGCATCTTCGTTCCAGCGTATGAATCACGTCTTGTACTCAATTTGATCTTATCTGTTCGTACTGGTTTTTCTGCTTCCGTCTCTGGCCTCCTTTTCATTCCATTTTTTTTGTTCCTTTCCGTTGTGATGATTTCTGATGGCTCATGGTTTACCGTTATCACAGCTGACCTGGACCTTGAAAACCAGACTCTCTACCAGTACTGTCAATCAAATCTACATTTTTTGAAGGAACCGGATCAACAGCAGTCTGATTTTCGCCGCCGCATGTTCTTCACTGATGAGATCGTTCCAACCAAGATGTCGGTGTGGTTTATTTCAAAGCATGGGTCTGAGTATTCATGTGAATTCCTACTTGAAAATCAGCGCCGCAAGACTCACGATGGGCGGGCCAATTGAGATTGTCGCTACGAGTTTCAAGCTGGTATTACTACCACTGATATGGAAATTTCCCATTCAACCCTGCACAATGGAGACAGCACCGCTCCAGAGTGAGGTCAGTACTCGTCCATCGATACCCAACCATGGAGCGAATCGACAGCCAGTATTTGGGTCTTCCTCGCGTTGATTCGCTTCAGGCAATCGAAGCCTTATATAGGATCACATTACCTTACCTACGATACCCTCAAGCAATACAAAGAGGTACGCGACGATGACGACCCGGAGTAGGGCAGAACCCCCGAGTTCAGCGAGGCCCTTCATCTACTCTCCGCATTGAGCTCAGATCCTCCACTGTTCCGCTGAAAGGCGAGGTCTCAAGGAAATGAAGGCCTTCTGTATTAACTTTGTACTGGACGCCTCATATGCACATACGTAATCCCACCCCCGGTTCAGCGGATGATTCTGAAACTTCGGATGTCGGAGCAACCTGAAGCCTACAGATACTGGATACAACAAAAGCAGAGCTGGTCTCTTAGTTGTTCTTGCGTTCAGCCATACTTGGTATATAATCCCGAGCCGGAGTTTGAATTTTTCGACCCGTTAATTGCCACTATCTAAGCCGGCGTTTAACAAGTTACCGGATGCGGTGCTCTGCGGGGGTTGATTCGGGTCAAAATCGAAGATCAGATGAATGCCTCATGCTACAGCATCAAGGGCAGAATCAACCTCGCAAATGCAAGGAGGTCGAGCGTTTGTGTGACTCCCTAAAATGCGGTGTCCTCGTGTGCGGCAGCCTTTCCGAACACCATAAGTGGTAAGGTTCCTCATGTCGGACGCGAGTTAGATGCGTTGATAGATTAACCTCCATGTGCATTTGGGGAAACAAGGACGCATCAGTTTGTCAACCCCAATCCTGACCTTCGACTGATCCCATGGCCATCGTGGTTGCTGCATGCCAGCTTGCGACTGAAACAGGTGTTGTATTGGTCTCGGAAACTCTTTTCCAGAAACTGATAAGTCGTTTTCGAGGTTCTGACAGAATGGGGTTTCGTGACAAGCAGAATATCGGTGTCCGTTCATGTTCCGGAATCTGGCTCAGGTTCAGTCTGCTTCTCCTTTGTTAGGTTCCGTATCCGCGAACTATTGTGAAGGTTATACGCAGACAGAATACAGGCTCAACCTGTCCCACGAGCTCTCCTTTTGGGTTCCGCCCGATTGTGAGGGTTCGAAGTTACAAAAATCAAGCTCCTAGTCTAAATCCGGGTCCGAAACTCGTCAGCAAGCGTAGTTTGGAGTATTTGAGGGAGACGCAAAAGACCCCACAGCATGGTATAACCCGTCTGATACACTGCATGCCCCAATAGGAGTCATTGCGTTGTCACGGACTGAACGACTTGGTTAACATCACTCCGTGACTGACAATCTCTCAGTGCCGTGGCTTATATGGGAGCATAAAGAGCAAGAGAGTCGATAAGGATAATCGGGATCACCACGTGTTGCCCTCGATCGTCTTCTGAGATTGTTGGTACATGAGAACCTCCGTTTCTGCGACGTGTCAGCCGCTTGAATTTACGAAGCGCGTTCTCGAGACTTGGATTGGCACTCTCTGTCCATAACACTGAGCTTCGCTGTGGCCATTGGGATGAATCCAAGTGTGACTTGGAAGTGGTGAGCGGGCTCGATCGAAGCTCGGAAAAACAGCGTGAGCTTCAGCTCCCGTTTCTTTCGAGGGGTTTGACTCAATTGAAACAGCGTACAGAAATAAAACACCCCAAGACAGATATATAAGAATGTGAGATTTTTGTGCGATTTTTGCTTCAGCAATGTATGTGAATGCATGTAAAATGGGACGCAGCGATCATAGACGTTGAAACCTGTGACAATCGGTATAAGCAGCTTCCGAAAGTCAGAGCCCGTTTTCACGCTCTCATTGGTACTAGTGATTCACGCCCTGATGTTACCATTGAGATTCAGCACCAGCCATGATGCTAAAGAGACGGCATTGGGTAACTGCACCTGTCATTGAAACCAGAGGTTTGGCTAATGTTTTGGCGCTCTGAGCTCTATAAAGCACGTCAAGTGCATTCAAATTCCGCATCTTCCTTTCTCTCCACCTGTTTAACGGCGATGTCGACCTCCCGAACAGAACGACGTGCGAACATCTCAGTCGTATTCGATAACACCAGTCGATCAGAGCCAGTTTACTCGGGGTCTCTACCATCAAACAGTGAGCTGATAAACAAGAATCTCTAGCAGTGACTAACCTCGCTTCGCTGTTGCATTGGGTTTTTCACAACCAGGTGTCGGATATCGATCGACAGCACCGTATAAACCCAAGGTTCTCACAGATTCAAATCGTAATTTCTCGAGCGAGCGACAAGCTCCCCATCATGAAGAAGACGACCCAGTGGAACAGAAACGGCTGGATGAAGCATGTCAGAATCTGGTCCAGCTGATGCGAACCATAGCAGAGGAGGATCAAGATATCCTCGACTCTCGCATCGATCCAAATAGCATTCAAGGATCGGAGGATGCAGCACGTGTTGCGCTCGAAGTACTCAGGTGAGTTTGCACAGCCAGGTTTGATCATCCGTAATGACACCCTATGTCTAGTGATTGGCGGTGAGCAAGCTGTAGATCAAAAATTCTTTCTCCGAAACTGAAATCTTGACAACAAAAGGTTGAAAAAAGAGAATTTACTGCGCCGAATTTCAGAGCTCGAAAGGGACATTTCGGTTCAAGAACATGCCGCAAGGGCACCCTACTGAGCCCAATCACGCGATACCTATACCATTCAGTGAGTGTGAGGGGTTCTATGCGTTCCAAGGCGACTGCAACGGATGTAATCGAAAAAGCCACAGCGCAATTTCTATAGCCAAATGTAGAGCCTCGTTGTAGTTACTATGATATTCATCCATGATCTTTGAGATGGTGGATGTCTATCTATGGCAAGCCCGATGCAGCCGGCATTGACGAAGTGGGCTGTTGACTCAGTGTTGAGTGACATGAGGAAGAGGCAGTCGCAAGTTTTCGAATCACGAGTCCGGTTGCATCCGAGTCGCAGGATCAATCAGAGCAAATAACCTCGACGTCGTTATATTTGCAGAGAATTGACTGTTTGAGAAGATTGGAGTAGATTCCGAATTCTCAGACTGCGATTGTGGACATTTCGACATGAGGTTTCTTTTCTCTGAGTGAAGAAAAAATTCCAAGGCCTCCAAGCGAAGACTCGCATGTAGTCAGATTTCATATTCCGCTCGCGCACCCTGCCCTAAAGAGACCCTCTGGTTATAATTTTTGCATCCTGCTTCCCTCAGTCATCGACACATCTACAACCCCATCCCCCCCCATCCAACAAGATGTCCGTCGACGCTGCAAAACTCGAGTCCCACTTGGCCTCCCGCTCTTATGTTGAGGGGTATGTTTCGTTCCATCTCCCTACAAACTTCTTTGTACGCTTTCTCGTGATGACTCCTTGCTATGGTCCGTGTTTCCAAGTAGGCGAATTAAGACCTCGCCGCTCAAAATATGCAGTCAATACATGGCTTCTGACTCTTTCATTTCAATTCTTTTCCCCCAATATTCTCAAAATTGTTACTAATTTCCATGCCTCAGCTACACCCCTTCCCAGGCTGACGTTCACGTCTTCAAGGCTCTGGGTAAAGCTCCTGACGCCTCCGCTCACCCCCATACTGCTCGTTGGTACACTCACATCCAATCTTACGAATCCGAGCACTCCGATCTCCCTGGTTCCTCCACTGCCGGTCAGGCATTCACCGCCGGCTCCGCTCCCGCCCCTGCAAAGGAGGCAGCTGCTGAAGACGATGACGACGAAGTCGATCTTTTCGGTGACGATGATGAAGACGATGCTGAGGCTGAGAAGCTTAAGGCTGAGCGTGTGAAGGCTTACAACGAGAAGAAAGCTGCCAAGCCTAAGACTATCGCCAAGGTTAGCATGATCTTTCCCTCCTTCTCTTGAGCTTCTATTCACCTCAATCATCCTAGTCTGTCGTTACTCTTGAGGTCAAGCCTTGGGATGATGAGACTGATATGGCGGAGCTCGAAGCCAACGTCCGTGCTATTGAGCAGGAGGGTCTTGTCTGGGGTAGTAGCAAACTTGTTGCGATTGGTTACGGTATCAAGAAGCTCCAGATCACTCTTGTCATCGGTGCGTCCCACATTTCACGCATTTATCTCTCATTATTCATGTCCTCCAACAGAGGACGAACTTGTCTCCCTGGATGAGCTCCAAGAGAAGATCGCCGAAGATGAAGATCACGTCCAGAGCTCGGATATTGCTGCCATGCAGAGTACGTTGCTATTGACTCGTCAACCTTCCACGCACTAACGATGACCTTCCCAGAACTCTGATCTCATTTGTAGTTCGATCTTACTTCGTTGTAAAGTACTGTGAAAATATAAATTGTCAAAGTGTTGTACCATTGCGCGCCCTCATCATTGTTCTACAGCGAATTGACTCCAGATGTGCCTTTTAGAGACGGGTTCCCGGAACAGCCCTCCGTCAATGTAATCCTCATGGATTCATCCGATCAAGCGACCAGCAAGCCGATTCTAGTGCAGCTCCCATATTTCAGTATCATTGTCCTTGCCAATTGTGTTGTCCTCTCGGCGGTTACCTTTTCACCACACACTAATCCCGGCCGTCCATTCGCGGTCAGGGCTGTTAATCGGCCATCACACTTTACCTTCGAGGACGAGCATGAACGGCTATTTTTCGAGGTCACATGAAGTTCACCGACTTCGGATCAAATTTCTCCCCGAAGGAAAGACACATTTTCGAGCAACTCAGTTTCGCTCTCTGTGACTACAACGATACACGGGCCACAGGCTCACCTGTATGTGTCGACTCGACGACTTTTCTGCGACTCGGGCTTCCTCGCCATCAAGGACGCTTCCTGGATTGACGATCCGGAGTGGGACGTAGATTTGTGTGGCAAGGGTTCTAATCATCAATCATGCCGAGGATGCTCATGATGCCGAATCAGAACTCCATCCTTCGAGGTACAGGTGCTCGGTCCCGCAAGCCTCAAAACATCCCGCCTATTTTATAGCGCTCGCCTTTCTGTATCCATTTCTCTCGGCCATTCTTGCATGCCCACCGATAATGACCGAACTGAGGATGCTCGTGAATAATTCTAAGCGTCTTCGGCATCGTCGAATGTTTATAAAAGCAGCCTTGAAGAGCCAGGATTCTTCAGCTGACTAGTTAGCTGAGTCTCCAGAATATGTTCACTGGATCATCCCTTCATAAACTTCTCCTGGCCTCCGTCGCTTTGTTAGGCGCATCGCGCGCATTGGCACAGTCAATCCCGGCAAATCCTTGCACGCCTGGTGCTATTGGTGTCGGGATCGATTCACTGGTCGACAACAGCGTACGTGCCTTGCTTGCTGATGATAGGCAGCATTATTGATCAATTTTTGCTGCTTTCTAGTTTGGAATCATAGTGGACAACGACTGTAATCTCGTTGATCACGTAGGCAGCTCTTCTCCACCCAACACGGGAAACGGCGGTGTGTGTGGCACTGACTGGGAAAATGGTTCTGTCACGACCTGCAACTCCAAGTATGTTTCTCCGTTCACCGACGGATTCTCCAAAATTTACATTGTTTCTCTTCCAGCAGCTCTATAGTCGAGACGGTCACTCTCGCAGGCGGTTCCGCTCTGACCTGTGCTCAGAATGATGCGTTGGCTAGTCTTGCCTGCACAAGTAGTTTCCTTTTCGGGGACCATATTCTCTATTGCTGCTCTTAGTTCAGGGAGTTTCGAGCGACAGAGCGGATCTGGCTGATTCTCAGCCCAATGATGTGTAAATTTAGTCATTTCGGAAATATAGTAAAATTTTCCTGACACAGTTCGTCATTGTGCGGATCCAATTGCGACCTGTCTTGTGCTCCGAACATGAAAAAGGGCAAGAAAATAATCCAAAGTCCGATTTTTAGGGTTTGAGGGCGGCAAACAGGGCCAAACAGCACCCTCCCTTTTCTCTCGCTCGCCTCGACCAGCCCGCACCCTTACGCTCTTTTGCCCCAAACTAGAATCATCGCGATGCAGTTCGTCGCCGTCCTCTCTTTACTAGCCCTTTCCGCTGTCCAGGTCCAAGCTGGAGACAGCGGGTCATCGGTAAGTTCGCGACGATGTTCGTGCTGAAAAGAATGTGATAGCTGACCGCGGGTACCCTTTCATCCAGTCGCCTGCAAATACAAAAACCACGACAAGCGGTGGTGCAGCTCCTACCGTAGCTGTCATCCCGACCGACATCTCGTCGGGTTGCTCGTCGTTCCTCGCCCAGTTAAATAACGATTCTTCTGTTCAAGCCTGCCTTTCCCCCATCCTCAGTGCCACATCCGCCTTCACCCCTACCAACTTGCCCGATGCCACACAACTCTCATCCGCTCTATCCACCCTCTGCGCACCAGCAGTTGCTGCTGCCTGCCCCCAAACCCTCCTCCGCTCCCAACTCGCCTCGTTCCAATCAGCTTGTTCGGCCGAGCTCACCAACTCGCCAGAAGGCACCGTTCGGGCTTTCTACGATTTTCTGTTCTCCATCACCCCCTTCCAGCAAGCCGTCTGCTCAAAGGACAGCACGGGTAAATACTGCGTTCAGCAGATTGGGAGCGTGAACGGAGCATCAGCGAATGATGGAGCTATCAGTGGTTACATTCAGCTTGCCAAGTCCTGGCTCTCATCGGTGTTCGCCTTGCCCCTGGCAAGACGCGGTGCCTCGAACTCAACCGCCGCCGCGTACTCTCCCAACGCGACGACATATGCCACCACCGGTCTTCCCTACCTCTTCCTTACCCCTTCTTCGCCATCCGCAGAGCTTTGCTCAGCATGCGCCCAGGCCGTTCTCGCGCCCTATGTCGCCTTCGAGACAGCTGTTCCTTATGCCTTCGGCATCAACAACTCCCCATTGCTCGGAAAACAAAGCACTTTGTGGTCCGCTATCTCCTCCGGATGCGGTGGAAGCGTTACTGGGTCAATCTCCCAGAATGCAGGTGCCAGTCTTGATGGTGCCGCTGGCGCTCTCGGTAGCGGCGCAACCACCGTGAAGGCAGGTTCAATTGGTCTTCTCGGAGCTCTCGTCGGGCTGGTGGCAATGGCGGCATCACTTTGAGTCTGGACTCAATGATACCTTAGTCGCCTTTATTCTTCACTCATTCTTCGTGTCTCTCACACGATCTTTCTCGCCATCATTACGTTCCTTACTTGCACGGTGACATGGTGTCTCTTTTTCTCGCATAGTTACCAAGTCTTTATTTTCTCACTTTTGATGATGGTTATCTTATGTTCTCTTGATACCCCCCATTTCATAATCGTTTCAAAGTAATGGAACCAACGATGCTGGTCATCGTCAATGTTACTGCTGTGTCGAATCAAATGCAAAGTGCCTTATCTTTTAGCTAATTAAGCAGAGTGGCTCGGGGTCCTGCCTCGTTGCTATGGTGCCGAAAGGACCCCGGAGCCGAATATTTTATTTCTTCTTATTTTCCACCACACCTCGTTCTACGAGTCCAAGTTCGAGATCGTCCTGGTATGACCTTCACACTTCACATATGCATGCGCTTAACAGCCTTGAGCGGTGCAACTGGGGGATTTTCTTGACAATTATGGCTGTGTTTTCTCGAGACCGGCGCTAAATCAGAGTGAAGCAACTCAACTCGGCCCGTCGCTTGAGACCTATGCAGCCTTTCTCAATCGACCTTTCTTAATGGATTTTCTATAGCATTCTCACTCGTATTCTCTTCAACGGCGCCGAGCATTCTCTCTGTCTGATTCGACGTGGTGCAAGAGTGAGAACATTGCTTTGGCGGTGAACGAAGAGGGCCATCTCAACATCATACACGCTGTATGATTTTACGTGGTATGGCTTATTGTCTTCGACATCTTCAACGTTTGTGCTCCAACTTCTGAGCGCTGGATGCCTCTGATGGCTGAACAACGCCGTTCTACGAGAGAGAAATTCAGAAGGCTGTGATATTGGAGAGGATATGCATATGATTTCTATGAAGAACAGCCTGCATGCTTAGCTGAGCGTAGATCTTCTCTTCCTGTCCGCGTGTTTGCTGTTGAAGCTGAAGCTCCGTGTACGTCGATGTCCGGACTCCGGAATCTTCAGGAGACGAGAATTGTCTACTTCGCTGGTGGAGATTAATCTCGATAGCATCTGAAATCTGGATCTCCATGTCAATGGTTCCATACTCGCTCTCCCTCCGCACTCCTCATCATTTTCTTGCAAGCTTGTTTTGCCGTGGCTCTGATCCTTCACGCGAATTCCTGCTCCAACAGTCGTTGCAGCTTAGCTTTGGCGAGCATCCATGGGCTCACCTGACGTTCGGAAGCAACGGCCACCCTATAAAAGGCTCATCATGAACAACTGCAGCATGTATCATTTAATTCAGATTGGTGCCTCGATCTGCGTGTTTCTATGTCACGTGTCCTGAGAGCATTTGCTTTGTCCTTGTTGCGTGCCTCATGCCCTGTCAACTCCAAATTATTCATTTTCTTTACGATTCACAAACACTCTGCTATTCCGTGCTCAATGACGCCTAAGGTCATGGCATGAAAGGGTCCCCAGCATTAATTTGGAGCGTGCTCAACGCTCTGCCAGGCTTTGCGTCTACGCCTTGATGGGCTAGACGCTTATCTCGATTTCATTTCCGCCTCCCTTCAACCGCCTTGTGAAGCAGACGGTTAGTGGTGCAAGTCGTGAGAAACAAGTTCATATGCGTTCAGGTGATTTGAATCCATGTGAACGAGATATTTTGTGGACTGCTTATAACAACTCTTGTTGCAGACAGCGATCCTCAGAGCCACAACAGCTTCAGTGGTCTACAAAATGTATCTCTTTCTACTTTCCCTTTTCTTTTCCCCTTTCATAATTCCCTTCGGTGAGCTCGAATCTATATTATTCATCATACTGTGCTTGATGTTGACGTCGACGAATTAGCTTGGGCTTACGATATAGCACGCGAAGGCGGCGCATGTCGTGGATCCCAACTCGTCAACCAAGAATTCGTCATGGCGCATAACGGCCATGCTATCGATATCTCGACTTATTCTTGCGACGATCATAAGGACTACCTGGGTCAAGACCCTTTCAACGTTCAAGAGAAAGCGCAATCCTGCATGCCGCCATGTACCGGCGAAGTGGTAAATGACACGTTCATTGTATGAGAATAATGAGCTGATCTCACTCTCGGCTTTTAGTGCAAGGATTATTCTGCGCGCAGTTTCTTCTGGAATAACTGCACGGATCTGACTCAAGCCCTCGCTAGTCTCCGTAAGACAATGTGACCTCGCGTTCACTCGCGTCACTGACATCATATATCCAGCATGGGGTCAGCTCGAGATCGGAGCCAGGCACATCACCCAGGCCGGTTTGGGCAACTGTCGCTACCGTCTGGTCAACTTGGGCACTGAGCCAACTTACTACTGTTGGAAAGACGTTGTACGTATTTCTCCTTCTTGAGAAGCTAATTCTTTCGCTTACTTCATTGACAATCAAGGCCCAAGCTGCGAATGAAATCTCTCTCAAGTGCAGATTCCCTAATGACCCTGGACCGGAGACCGGTATCACCGCCGGTGGCTCCTGCCATTTGTCTCAAGGCGGTCGCGACTTCACACTCGAGTATGTACCATTCATGTCCAAAGTGATGAATGGATTGCTCATTATACATAGGGTCGGCTACTTCTAAATGAGGGCGATCCAGCTCGCGCACCTTTGCATTGATGCTGCTCGGATTTTTAGCACTTCATAGAGACTATCATCACGATTTCTTCCAATTCTTCCAGTACACAATTCCTCCTTTTCAATGTTCATTGTTTTGTCTTTTGATCTTGGCTCGCCTGAGGCAATATCAGAACGCGCCGATGGAAGGAATTGCAAGCCCATGCCAATTAGTGCCGGTCCAAAGTGAAGCTCAATAAA
Organism: Sistotremastrum niveocremeum HHB9708; assembly: GCA_001630475.1. Lineage (NCBI taxonomy): Eukaryota > Fungi > Basidiomycota > Agaricomycetes > Sistotremastrales > Sistotremastraceae > Sertulicium > Sertulicium niveocremeum. Next base: position 608,767 of record KV419401.1, read on the forward strand.
TGACCAGAAATATTCCTGAGAAAGAGAAGCTAATAACGCCAGGTCCGAGATTCGAAGTCGGAGTTTCAGACGATCTGAATCTAGAGAGCTAACTAAGCGCGAACTACAGTCGACTCCCTCTTATCCCATGGCCTTCGGTGGACGTCCAATTCTATGGGTTAGTGGAGAGTATGGCTTACAAGAATAAAATGAATATATATATAATATTTTTAAAATGATTTAAATATTATTTTCCACGATTTTCTTCACAGGAGATACTGATTACCAGCATTAGGGTCTATCCAGATGTCATTACCGTGCCTTCTCGCCTCGTCTTCGGCCATCAATTGGTTTCTCAGGTCAAGATGAGTCGCTAAGGGACGCTAAAAGCACCAAAATGTAATAAAATATTCATTTATATATTCATTTATGGGTTATGGACCTTCAAACAGCCTTCAAAAATCCTATGGGCTACGGGGTATGGCGGGAATATGGGTTATCAATTAGGAACGCATAGCGTTCCACCCCCAAGCCATGGGATAAGGCGGGTTATGGGTTGTGAGAGCCATGGGAAAGGAGGGAGTCGACTGTATTGCTTTCGAGCATTCTCCGTGTTTGCCAACTTGTCCGCCAAGGTTAAACTCCGACCGGGCCGGCGGGTGGGAGGGGAGTGCACCCGAACGGCCTGGCAATTGCTTCAGCGAGGGTGATAATGTAGGGAATTCTGTTCATCCTCCCCTATTTCCTTCCCCTATTTTCCTCATGCTCGTTTTCCGCATATCTCGGACATGTGATTATTCTCCTGTCTTTTAGAGCTTCTATGTTTCATGTCCATGCGATACATTGACTCTATTTTCACTATAAGTACAGCTAGTTTAGAGACTGATCATGTACATCTCCTGATTCGCCCCCAATACATCTCTGGATACATAGCCCCCCTTCGAGCCTGCACATGCGCGACGAGACACGGTTGTGATCTCGTTTCCTTCAATAACATTCTGCGCTAGTATCCCAGTGGCATTATTATAGCTAGCTGGAAGATTTTGGACCGCAAGATTATAATAAGGTGGACTGCACTGCAGTCATCGAAGTCAACAAGCATGCGTCAACCTGAAGACACACTGAAACATGATTACTCACGACGTTCAACGGTGCGTCTAGGACATAAACGCCGTTCGCATCGTTTGCACCGGGAGAAACGGGATGCGCGCTAAGGATATCGTTGACGCCTGTGCCGATGAGGTTGATACTGCCCGGCGTGGATCTTCTGTGCCAATTAGCAGGGAACGTTTGATTTCTGAAGAAAGAGCCCATTGTTTGTTGGCTCAAAGTTCCATCCGTTCCTACGAATCCATGCTTTTATATACACAGGGTTGATTATTGGATCAAACACATACCATTCGCGAAGAAATTGAGGACAAAGGCGGCTTCGCCATAGCTCAGTGTCAATCGCCCAACGTGGTATTGAAGCTATAAGGTTCGTAACTCAATGCTCCAGGAATAATGATCGTGGGTCGAGCAATTGCTCACGGCTTTGTTCTGAACTTGATCCTCTAGGAATCGGGCATATTTAAATTCTTGCATGACCTTGGTTGTGACAATGGATCCGTTCCCCGTGATAGGGGAATCATCCCCGAATCGACCAGTATACAAAAGAAGCTGCCTGTAAGTGAGTGGCGCTCCTCATGATTCTCCGCAGACAATACCTCGTCATAAAGGCTATTCTGAAAATTGACATTATCTCCAATGGCTGCATCTTGTCGCGTCATGGAGACATCGCCTTCGAAAGTTCAGTCAGTCAGAACCATCTTCAGGGTGAACGCTCGACTAACCTTCGAAGCGGCCGTGTTTGGATATACCGCCGGGCGGATTAGGTCCATCAATTGCTCCCGGAAGCACCGGAATCCAAGACGAAGTTCCGCCGATCGAAACTAGGTCCAAGAACGCATTACCCCTGGCCAGCTGGTCCAGACGCGGAATTAGATAACGGGGAAATCGAAGTGCATACACCCGTTGAAAGCGGGCCTAAGAGACGGTATGGGATACTCTACCATTGCGAATCCTGCTAATGCGCCTGCCAAATCGTGCTCCATGTTGAATCCTTCTCTTGTAGCATTGACGATCTGTTCGAAAGAGGCGATACCGCTGTATAATAATCGTTCTTAGGGTTGATAAACTGGGAGGAGCCGTGAGTTTTACTTGTGGGGTAGATAGCCGTGATTGGCCAGTGTATTCAATCCAGCTGAGTAGTATTGAATGAGTAGCACATCCAGCGAATGTATTTCGGTTGGAGTTCAGGTACGCACGACATGGTCCACGTTGATCACCTGGTCCTGGTGCGACGTATGGATGTGCAGCATCTGTGGACGCACAAGACTGATGAGACGTATTCCAAGGCTTATAGTGTGATAATTACCTGGTATTTGTTTTATTCCTGTGTCGGTGGAGACGGGAGGAACTACGATGATAACTCCCCCTGAGTCAGCAGCGGCAGGCGTTGTGAGAGTTGAAAGTGCCCAAAGCAGGGGGGAAATCCATAAAACGATTCGACCCATCTCCAGGGACGCGGGTGGGACGGCAAGTCAACAAGTCTCTGAGGCGATAGCTCGACTTAAATAGTACTGTCCCAGGTGCTATCTAGTACCCCAGTGTCTCTCTTCCCGAACATATGACGAATATCCGAGGACAGCAGGACAGTGTCAGGGCAGAGTCCTGAGCGGTGTTATAGGGCATTTGATTTTGCAAACAATTGTGCCTGAGGCTGGAGATGTCGGAAAGAAGTGAGATCAGTTGCGGAGAAGAGTATTCCGTTTTCGGCTTCTCCGGATCCGGAAACTTCGATCTTGTGTTGTGAATGAGCACAGTGTTTGTCGGCCGGCGTACTCGGCCTTCGTTCCAAGAAAGAGATGAGACTTTGCCAACTCATTACCTAGAGAGAAATATTGCATAATTCCTGAACTTGCACGAATGCATTTGATGACGCGTAACAGATATTCTCATGTCGAAGCGCACCCCCGGTCACCCGTTGACAACGAACTACACATTGTTAGAGGAGAGGGAGACATGGCCAGTGTGGCTATATTCCATGACCGACGAGTCTGTTCTGCCCGCGAAACAGTTTAATTAACTTTTAATGATGTAGGCTTCGCCGCCCTCTAGACCTTCTCCAATCATTCGATAACTCATCCAACCACCAATACGTATAATTTCCCAGTTTATTCTCAGAGATTTGCCCAATGACAAGCGTACAGTTCAGCATACCGAGTTTACTCGCATTAACCTCATCGTTACCCCACACTCCATTCGCATAAATTAAAATACAGCACTCTTCATCCTCGCGCATCCTTTGACGGATATGAGCCTCGATCAACTCTTGATCCCCTGGTCCCTCCCCTTCTTTGCACGGCGAAAAAACCCTCGCTTGGACTCTCAGCCTCTTCAACTTCGGAAAAAGGCGCCAAATAGGCTCGAGATAGCTGAATTTCCAGATATAACAGGTCAAATCCAGCCTCTCGATCCTCTCATTCGACGCATTGACGATTTGGAGATCCCTCAGATGAGAGTATTCGAGAATTATGTGACGAGGAGCCATCGACCCCCAAGTTGTGGAACTGATGAGGCATCCGCCTCCACAAGCTAAGCTTCGTACGTTTGGGAAGGAATCACTGATCCCATAACACTGGGCTGAGTCCTCGCCCAGATTGAACAGGCCGCGGGGGATGATAGCGAGGTGATTGACGAGAGCTTTGGAGGATTGGGGAACTTGGGAAATAAAGAGAGGGAGTTGGACATCGTCGAGCATTATACGTGTGTATAGGAGTGATCGAAGGACCTGAGACCAGGAATGAGATAGGAGGAGGAGAGAGGAGGCGAATTTTGGTGAGGTCATGGAAGCGAAGTCGAATATCAGAAAGAGAATTTCTGGGGGGAAATGGTGGAATGGGGAGTCTGACTCAGAGTGAAAGTTTGAGCGTGCGCCGCTCTCGCTCATCATGTTCAGCATTTGTGTTGTTTTGTGCAAACCTTGCGCCACAACTTCAAAAGAGGCCATTGGGAGTGCGTTTATAACCAGCTCACTAGTAGATAGCAGTATCCATATGTCTCACTCCAGCTTTGCCAGCACTCCGCTCATGTGCCAATGACGGCAGAACCCGTGAACTTGCGGCGTGAAGGTATCGTGACAGGCCAGTGTCCACCTGGTACGAGATCCACGTAATCGGAGGGCGAGCCAAATCAACGGGCGAGAGAAACTCAGGAAAATCCGTCCGGTGTGAAGAACGAGACTTTATAGCTGCGATATAGGGGCATACCCACGGGGCCACGGGACCAGCCAAAGGGGTATCAGTGTCATCACTAGCAGTAAACATGTACAAAGGGCGTCACTTGGACTATCAGAGCAGGACCCTGACCATCGTAGCCTGGTTTACTGTCAGTCAGAGTCTTGAAAGATTCAGTCTACATGTACCGTTGAGGCTGTTGAGGTACAATGGATGACGCCAGCGCCAGACTCGAACCCGGACCTCCAATAAAATTTTGGGATATTACCTCAAAGTCCTGAGCAATTGGCTACGCATCAGAGGCTGGCGATTTGTAGTCCAGTGTGAGAATCGGATGATTGTTTGGGGAGTGTGGACGGCCGGTGTTGCGTCCAGAACGTCGATGGCGTGCTCCACGCGCCATGGCTGGATGAAGACAGGAACTAGCCTATTGTAGTAAATTTCTGACACCCTACCGAGATGTGCCAGCTGACGAGATATACTCCTGACCAGCCAGTCGAATAATACGGCCTAGGTGTGAAAATGTGCCGGTGCCACGTCAGTTGGTGATGGGCATGTCTCAGGAATATTGCCAGTAGAAGATAGGCTCCATCAATAAAATTGAGAGCACTTCTCGAAGGTTGAGAGGAACGTCTAGGAGAACATGGATGACATTGGATGCCGTCTCAAAGCAGGAATTGAATAAATTTGGAGGACAAGATAAACCGCCGGAGTCGGAATTGTTGAGTACGTTTTTCATCGGCAGCCAGCACTGTCGAGTCCACAGCGTCTTCACCGCAATGAACTCTAGAATCTAGATATTCAGCCTAAGAAAGACATATCAGGTTCATTATTGTCACCTCCGAATTATTGTCAGCTCGGCCTCGAACGATAGACAGGTATCAGCCTCGAGATGGTTACCAGAAGTCCTGGGACGATATTTGTGGAAGGACTAGAGCTACGAATTAGACTCAGCCTACGACGGATCTATCGATGGCCTACCAACACTCTCTTGACGTCTTTCTGACTGGGAACTTCAGACTCCTCTGTTGGCATACTAGTATGCCACATGAACTTGGCCGCAGTGAGACTCCCCGTCCTGGTCGATACCCACTCGTCACTTCTTGGGTCCATGCGAATGAAGGGGAGAAAGATAAAAGAAGATGTGCTCAGTGAAGAATAGAAAAGAGCTAATCATGATGGACCTGGTCAGTTTCGGTAAGTGTCCTTAATTGTGCAAGAAGAGTCTTAGAAGACACGTTGATGATAGGACGACCTCGACTATAGCTGGCTATCATCTTGACTGTATTTACCGTCACAGAATATCTCGATCCCACTACTCGTAATATGTTGTTCCCACCAATTGCAAGTGGCAGCCTGAGTGCGGCACCGTGACAGGCATTTCAAAAAATCTACATCGCCGTTTTGTGCATCACTACCGTTGTGCTCTGCAGCTGCTCATGAAAAGTATAGAAACATTTTCAACGTCGACTATCCATTGCACCTGTGCGACCCCGTGCTCTGGGCTCCAAAACTTTCTGGCGGAGCCATCGTGGCAAATATAGCGGTATCCACACCACCAACTACATAATTCAATGATCAGAGCTCGGAATTGGACCCAGGTTTATCCCCCATCCCATGGTTTATGTTCAAGGAGACGAACAAGCTGCGCTCGTGTGCACCGATGCAGAGGCGATCATCCCGGTTTCTTGCACATCTTGCAATACACGAACTACTATTGATGCTCATTGTTTATGTTCAGACAGTATTAGCTCGCGTGAGGCAACATTAGAATTCGCAAGCGGAAAGAATTAAGTTGCAAAGCTACGCCACCACAGTTCGGTGCACAATAAAAGCTAAATATCGAATAACCCAAAATATACCTAAAAAATAAAAACACGAAACCGTAGTCCAGATTTAAGCATCAATCTGAGGCGAGACGGCCCGAACCGATCAAAATACTATAATACGGCACTAGGACTGAAGCAATGCTTTCGAGATTTCTCCGCATTTGCTTCCGTCGATATCAACGTCAAATTTAGTGTTAAGAGTTAGACTCCGACCGGGCCGGCAGGAGCGACGGGGGGACACCCAAACGGCTTCGCGATTGCCTGTACGAGCGTGATCACGTTCCGTGCGAGTATCCCAGTCGCATTGTTCAAACTAGCCGGAAGATTTTGGACGGCGAGATTATAATACGGTGCGCTGCACTACAATCGCAGAATCACAATCACAATCAACATAAGCACTGATATGAACTTGTAGAATTGGGGAACACGTACGACTGGTAAGGGAGCGTCGAGGATATAACTTCCATTTGCATTGTTAGCTCCGGCTGCGACGGGGTGTGCGAGGAGGATCTCGGTTGCTGATGATGCTATGAAGGTCAGATTTCCGGGCGAGGATTTTCGGAACCAGTTATCTGGAAAGGTTTGATTGCGCAAGAAAGAGCCCATGGTTTGTTGACTTAGAGTTCCGGTGGTTCCTGCCATTCGATTATTTGAGCACAGGATAGGGACATAGGGATAATGTGGGCACGGACCGTTAGCGAAGAAATTGAGGACAAAGGCTGCTTCGCCGTAGCTCAGGGATAATCGGCCGACGTGGTATTCGAGCTACAAAATGACGATTTAGCGTCTGTAGAGGTAGGAAAAGCGATTGAGAAATGAAACGCACCACTTTATTCCGAACTTGATCCTCCAAGAATCGGGCGTACTTGAACTCTTGCATAACCTTGGTAGTGACGATAGATCTATTCCCAGTGACCGGGGAATCATCTCCGAATTGACCAGTATACAAGAGAAGCTTCATCATCGTTCGCGTCAGTGTTACGACTCAATCTGTTCATGGACAATACGTACCTCGTCATAAAGACTGTCCTGGAAATTCACATTATCCCCAATCGCAGCATCTTGTCTCGTCATCGAGACATCGCCTTAATTAATAGGAGGTCAATTCGCGATGCCCACTAGTACAAGCAGCGACTCCACGGACCTTCAAATCGACCGTGCTTAGCCAGACCTCCAGGCGGATTAGGTCCATCAATTTCATCCGGAAGCACAGGGATCAAAGGGGACTCTCCACCGATCGATACGAGGTCTAAATACGCATTACCTCTCGCAAGCTACCACACACACCTCATCAGACAAATAGGATAGAAAGACGGGAGGAGGGGAGGAGGGAGTACCATTGCGAATCCGGCTAGGGCACTTGCGAGGTCATGTTCCATGTTAAATCCTTCGCCTACGGCGGTTACGATTTGTTCGAATGAGACGATGCCGCTGTGGGGTTTTTGTGAGAGGGTGTTTATGGAGGGGGGGAGGAGGGGGAGACTTACTTGTGGGGGAGATAACCGTGGTTTGCGAGGGTGTTCAATCCGGCTGGGAGAATTAAATGAGTAGCGTCGTGGGTTCAAGTTGAAGGTTAGGTACGTACGACATGGTCCACGTTGATCGCCTGGGCCAGGAGCGACCCAAGGGTGTGCAGCATCTACGAATAAGAACGAGAGTAAGAAATTGCTTTTAGTTCGAAAGCACGAGAATGTCAGATACCTGGTATTTGCTTGATACCCGTATCATTAGATACGGGAGGAATGACGATGATCACACCACCCGAGTCTGCAGGAGCCTGAGGCGGGGTAGTAGTTGTGAGTGAACAGAGGAGAGAAAGACTGTGCAGGAGCATTTGAAGCATTTTGACAAGTGCGGCTCGACAACGAGGAGACGTGAAGAAGATTCACGCGACAGCCCAACTTAAATACTCTTCCTCCCCCTCCATTGACACTCAGCGTACCTACTGTACAGGCTTTGGCCTAGCACGGTCCTCTCTTCCCCCCGGGCCCGAACACGGTATTCCCATCTTCCGAACAAGCAACGCATGTATTCGTGTCCTGAGTGTCCTGAGCGGTGATATAGAACACTTCTCCTCAGTTCGGTGTTTGAAAAACTGGTTGAAAAATGGTTGTGCCTTTTCTGGTGCCTGCAAGTGTGCCTGGGACGGAAGCAAAGATATCGGAGTTCCCTTCAAACGCTCCGCAGGGCTCGGAATTCCCGGGACTGTTATTGTAGAATCCGCATCTGGACCTTGATGTTGGCCCTGGAAGTCCCTGGTGAGCGGAAGTATTGTTGTGAAGTTGTGAAGTCGAGATTTGCCGTTTCTGTGGAATCGTCTATTGTACCTTATATTTATCAGACCACCAGGACCAGGACGGGGACTAGGAGCTGGGTCTGAATCACCGAAATCATCGGAGGACGAGAATACAAGAATACAAAGACAGTTGACGCGTGAAGCTTGAAGGATTTTTCGTCGAGGGCATTCATGTTGCGGTCGCAATTGCCAGCTGCCAGCTGGTCAAAGTCTCGACGCACTTTTCCATGTTTGAACTCCGCCACGATCTTGTTCTCCCGGGCCCGGGCGTCGAACCCCTCAGTACTTCTTTCTCGAATCCGAAGCTTCTCTCTCTCTTGGTTCTTGAATAGCGCAGACTGGTGTGTGTGTTACGTTTCAGAGGAAGTGGATATCGGAGAAAGAAAGGCGGAGAATTCGGATGCTGGGAGCGAGAATCGAAGGTGCTGTAGTAGAATGGAATGGATAACGGAAGATTTGAAAAGTACAAAGGTACACAGGAACGATGAACACAAGGTTATAGAGGATACAACGAGCACGAGGAAGAGTACGACGCGAAGCGGAAATCGGAGAAGAGGAGAGGCATACAGGAGTTGGTACAGCGGAGAATAAGCAGAGGGTGAATATGAAGAATCGAAAGTGAATCTGTGAAACGTGAGATGCATATGAGGTCCGGTAAAGATCGAGAGTCGAGAGTCGAATCGAAGAGAATCAGCGCTATTAATCAGCTTTCGTGTCACTATATCAGAGGAAGAAGGAATAACTGGGTGAGAGGTGGAGGAAACGTCCATCTCGCGGTCGCCTGAATGATCTCAAGAATGAGGATGTTGTTCTTTCAGCGCTACACAACCCATCAACCCTCAATCCCTTGCAAAAAACATAGAAAAGGGAGAGAACACACCGATCCCATCAAACTGAGGCTTCTCATCCTTCACCCACCCCGATCTCCTAACCCAAGCGCTCGCGCGGGAATTCGACATTGAGATTCTCGAAGACGTCCGTCGTCGATGACGCAGCCATATGATCAACTACACCCATCGTCATCGTCAGTATCAGCTCGTGAGTAGAGATGAGGAGAAGGGAGGGGAAGGGGAGGGGGGACTTATTCATCGTCATTATCACCGTTAGTAAATGAGGAAGGAGAGGAAGGAGAGGAAGGGGGGGAAGGGGGGGAAGGGAGGGAAGGGAGGGAAGGGAGGGAGGGGAGGGCTTACGAGTCCAACGAGAATAAGACTTCCGACGATAGATACAGACGCTGCTATAGCTTTCGTGTGGCTCGATGAAGAAGAATTGGAGTTGGAGGAGTTAGAGGGGGATGAGCCTGAGCCGGTCGTTTCGGTTGGTGCGTTCGTTGAGAGTCCGTTAGGGCCAAGTGTGAATCTAGAATATAATGAGATTTAGGGGAAGGGAGGGGAGGAGGGAGGGGACGTGCAAGGCGTGTTCCTCGATATCTGTTCCTGTGCGAATTATCTCCCAACATTCGGCAAAGGGGGGAAGATCAGAGGATGCGCTACCGCCCACACCACATCAATTTTCTTGAGATCGGAGGATGTTAATGGATGGACGTACGGGAATCCGAGCTCTGAGAGTGTCCCGGAGAAGGTTTGGATGAGGAAACAAGTCGTTATCGTCGGTGGGTAGGTCGACTCGAATCTACCATCCACCCATCCGTCAGCTCACAAGTCCACCACTTGGGTAAGGAGGTATGCGTACATTCCTGGCGGATCGGTAATTTCGTTCGGAGGACTGCTCGTCGTGGTACTAGACGTAGGATTTGGATCCGCAGAAACTGAGACCGCAGTTGAGCTCTGCGCTCGCGCGCTTCTCAGTCCCAGTCCCACCGCCATTGAAAGGTAAGTTAGAATAGTTGTACACTTCATCGTCCTGTTACAGAGGTACAGAGTAGAGTACAGAACGAGGAAGACAGGAGGGACTGAGGAGGTGCCCTGCACTGCACTTTGGGTCGTGCCTGGGAATTTACACCGTGTTTATGCTGTAGCGCCCGACTGGCGTGCGAGATATCTATTTTTGTGAGTCTGGAATGAGAAAATCCGTGCATCTATATATGTATACAGTGGAAGGAGTCTGTCGATAGTGCAATAGATCGTAGTCCATTTCTTGGGGAGATTGGCGAGAATAAACGCAGAAATCGCAGAATGGTCCACACGCTCCTCGCGCATTGCAGAACCAGGGACGGGTGCTCACGATCGAATCCACAAGTCTCTCGCAGAATGAAAGAATAAGGAGAATCAAAGTCAAAAACCAAGGCAACAAATTCAAGATCCCAAAATCGATCCCACGCCGTCGTCGTCGTCGCTGTCGTTGGCAGATGGTTCCTGGAGAACGCATAACGGCGGGACGTACTTTCCACGTATAGTTTGATTATTGATAGAGTTGGATTGAAGGATTTGAGGAAAGGGCTAGAGATACCTCCTCAATCGAGCGCCGGGCTCAGCGCTCAGTAGCCAGCATCCAACATCTAGCAAAGCAAAGCGCATCTCTATCCCGCCAAACCGAGAACCAGCACCAGAACCACGGGTATGCGTCCCAACGTCGTCATGGCCCGCGACGACAGTGACGACAACAAAGAGAGTGAAACTGAGTAACCGGGTCTTGAGTTGATCCCATCATCCCTTCCCTCACATCACCAGCCTGAGGCCTGAATACAGACATCCACTCGGGCATCGGGCATCGGGCATCGGGTAGCAACTCTCTATAGTTGGAAAGTAACCGGAGAGAAATGGGAAGGGGAGTGGTCTGGATTTCTTTCAGGTCCATCATCTGGGAGTCTTGGCTTTCGTGATTGAATCCAGGTTCAAGATGCGAGAGCTGCCAGTGTTCAAGCGAGGAGAGGTTTGAGCCTTGCTGTCGGAGATCAAAATGTCATGCTCGACAACCCGCAAATTCAAATTGCTACTTTGCTTCCTTGTCTTCATATCCACTGGCAATGTCTTCTTTGCTCACTACCAACCAATGACTCCTTATTGTATCTGTCGAAAACTTTGCTCAGTCCTCCTGCCAACCCAACCCAAAGAAAGAAATTGATGAACCGCTCACTCGGATATCCCGTCTCCATATGCGTCTCCGCTAGCGCATTGATGATAAGAATGATGAGAGTATCCAAGCAAACCTTACAAACCTAACGAACGCCAACACCGCGGAACTCCAAGCCCGACCTGTCATCCATCCATCCATCCATCCAATCAATACAATCAGAGTCTAATCTCCCCTCTGTCTCCTCGTGCTCCCGCTCTCAGGCCTCAGGCTACAAGTGATGATGCATGATGGACTCGGGATGATGGCTTCGTTACTATAAATATCTGACTGAATGATTTCGGTTCTCCATCTCTGGCAGATCCCTAGCGAGTCGACATTGTCATTGTCATTGCCCTCTGCCCCCCTCAGCCTCAGCCTTAGGCTATCTTCCTCTCGTATTCTCGGTTTTATCCTGGTAGCAGCGCTCCAACCTCTCATTCACCACACATTCCTTCTCTCCTTCTTTATCCTATAACTATCACTCGAAATCGAAATCGAAATTATGAAATCCCTCCTCTCCACCTCTGCTTCGATATTCCTATTCGCCGGAAATCTGGCTTTCGTTTCTGTGTCTGTGTCTGCAGCTGGTATACCCGCTATATGTCAACAATCAGCTAAACAAGCTGCAGTCCACGGAGCTGTATATTGTACGTCCCCCCTCTTTCCCTCCCCTCCCTCTTCCCTCACCGGGTCTCTTCCCTCCTGCTTCTTGGGATATAAGACTAACGCTGATTCTGGATAGTTATTAATAATGATGGAAATGCGAATAAGATCATAGCACATGAGATTCAACAAGATGGGACTCTCGTACGTTTCCTCCCCTTATACCCTTCGATTCTATTGCTAACGAAAATATCAGAAATTCGGAGCGTCGACGTGGGCTGGTGGACGCGTACGTCTCCCCCCCGCTTCTCTAAATAATAGATTAACACTGAATGTGCTACGTAGGGATCACACGGAAACGAAGCTCCAGCCCCAAACGGACCAGACGCCCTATTCTCCCAAGGCGCAGTAAAAGTCTCCGGCAACCACCTCTTCACAATAAACGTACGCCCCCCCCCCCTCCCCTCCCCTCCGAATTAAATAAAAAATAAAAAATAAAGATATTGACGCGTGTGTAGGCCGGATCGAACACTGCAGCAATGTTCGAAATCAACCAGGAGAATCCTACGAAATTGCATATGGTTGGAACGCCTGTTAGTACGGGGGGTGAATTTCCTATGGCTATGGCTGTTGATTCGAAGAGGGGTCAAGGTACGTCTTTCTCTCGTTTTTCTTACGAATGGCGAACGAGGACGACGAACGACTGTTTTTAGTGTGCGTCGCGAATGGAGGAGCTGTGAATGGAGTCCAGTAAGCCCCTTGATTATTCGTGGAGATTCGTTGGTACTGATTTTGTGATGTGAAGATGCTTCAAAGCGGATAATAAACAAGGATTAATCGAGATCCAAAACACCCTCCGTCCGCTCAACATCAAACAATCGACTCCACCTACCGGTCCCGCAGGCACCGTCTCGCATATCCTCTTCTCAGAAGACGGTACTAAGCTCTTCGCTTCCGTCAAGGGTGTCCCTCCCACCCCAGGTACATCCCCCTCCCATATCCTCCAACTATCCGACCCACTAATTCTAAAACGAATAAAGGCTTCATAGCAACATGGGACGTCAACCCCGACGGCACTCTCTCACCCTCCTTCAAATCCTCCCCACCCTCCAAAGGCGGTCTTCTCCCATTCTCAATGACAGTAATCCCCGGCAAGAATTCCATCCTCAACACAGATGCCGGTGTGGGCTTCTCAGTGTTTGATTTTTCAAAGGGGGATCAAGCGAGTAGTAGTGTTATTCCTATTGGGGGACAGAAAGCTACGTGTTGGAGTAGTTTTTCGGGGAAGACGGGGACTTTCTTTTTGACGGATATTGGGACTAGTACGGTTAGTGAGGTTAAGGTTGATGGGAATTTGAAGGGGAGTATTGTCAAGGTTCGTTCTTCACTTTCTTTTTGGATGGATTGGATGTGGGGTTGATGGTGGGTATAGCAATATCCACTTGCACCGAATTCAGCAACGATCGATAATGAAGTAGCAACCGTCAACGGAAAAGAGTAAGCCCCCCTCTTCCCAATACCACAACACAACGACCTGACGAACGACCAGCTTCCTCTACGTCCTCCAACCCAACGCAACATCCATAAGCGTCATGTCCCTCCCCAGCGCAGGCCAAGCTAAAGTCGTACAGACTTTTAATTTTGCGAATGATGCGAAGAAGGGGGGGATCACTGTTGATGCTAATAATTTGCAGGGGATGAGTGCTTTTGTTAAGGCTTGAGCTTGGGCTTGAGCTTGGGTCGTCGTCTGGATGTGGAACGGACGGTGTGGTTGAGTGAGGTCGGAAATATTATATTGATGTTTCTCGTAATTAGTTGGGTTTGGGCTTCGATTTCGATTTGGTTAGGAACTTTAGGGTTTACTTGTTATTGATAATCATACGGATCTATATCCTTTCACCTCTGACCGTAGTCCTGCGAAGTGCGCTCGAAATCGATGAATCGTTTCCCCGTTATCAAAAGTGCCATCGTCATCGATGCCTAATTTGGGAATTTGACAATCGTGGGAACATTGTGGGTCCACTACTCACATTCAAATTTTCTTGGTTGTCGTGCATGATGTTTTTGTTTTTGTTTTTTCACGCTGTAGAATACTTCTAGTAAGAGAGAAAGCAGTAGAGCGGCTGGCAGAGGATCTGCTCGTGAAGGATGGATCGATGAAGCCTTGTGCGCGTATCATCTCGAAGAATCACATTTTTGCAGATAGATGGTGTTTTTTTTTAGCCGGGACAAGACACAGACTGGTCTTGGAGTTGTAAGAAAGCGGGCGCCGAGGGTGCTGCAACTCCACAGAACCGATACTGTAAAACTTCACTCGTTGCTTCTTCTCCCAATCGGAAATGAGTAGTTCTTCCTGACAGAACGGACCGTATAGAGAGATCAATGTGGGCCAGCGCAGAGTCCGAGGATCTAGATTGCAGAAGGAAGAGTAACACGAGGGTGCTTTTGCTCGTCAGTGATGGGAATCAAGTCGATTCGGGAAAAGCCCGTCGCTGGTTTCTCTGCGTGATACATTGACTTCTGTAAACCGTAGACATGGCGCCGTTCCCGCGTCCTATGAAAAAGAAAGCAGAAGAGAAAAAACCGTGGTTAGATGATCGTACTGTTTGAGATCTATCGACGATGTGCATTGAAGCATGCAAGCTGAGTATTTCGCCCGGGTTTGTAACTCCCTGTAGAATGTCGGATGATTTGAGAGAAAGAGAGCGCGTTGGACAAGATTAATGAAAGAGAGGTGTGCGGGGAAGGATGATAGCGCAACGGTGAAATTTTCGATGAACCTACCGCCTCTTTCGTGCATATTGGATTTTACGTCACCAGCACAGGCCCAGTGCGCCATCACCGTCGCCGACGCTGTTCCGCCATGCATATGCACACCGCTACCAATAGTCAGTAATAGTAAGTAAATCGTGGAATATTCCGCACCTTACAAAAACCCTGACAAAGCCATCGACTCCGCTGACCAAGGAATTTTAATAATATTTAATGCTGGAAGGTTCTGTGTCATTTAGCCTCATTGGGAGACCGTATACCGTATGGATGTGGGTCTTTTCGGCAGATGGCAGATCGAACATGAACCGGCGGCGCGTTAGCGTCGACTTTCGTTTGGGCCAATGGACTGCGCGTCGTCATCCTATGATCGCGAATTCTTGATGGGCTTTGACAGCCCGACTCAAAATGAGCCGAACTTTATCCATGGAGTCTTCAGAAGACCTAGCTCTCGTTCGATACAGCTCTGATCATTCTATGCGTCGAAAGATCCAACTTTCGGAAACGCGAGATTATCTCGTCCTGCAAATGAGCATGTTAGCGCTAGAGCTGGCGTCACGCCTGATGGTGGCGGATGGCCTCATTTCGGACTTCGGCTCTTCGGATTCGGAAGCGGAAACACTCGACGCTTAGACGTTTCAGACTCCGACACCTTTCTTCTATTTCTGACGCCAACCGTGTGCCAATCGGGCGACTTGCGGGCAGGCTGGACATGAGCTGTATATGAGATTATGGTCCGCCGCATGCATGAAATACCACGGCGGTGCCGTGTAGAGATGAAGCCGCAACAGAAATTTTCTTTTTTCCTTGCACATGACGCGTTTTGGATTGGACAATCGCGGAGGATAAACTTATCTTTCGGCAATGGCACGCTTGCAGGCTTGCATGGCCATCTCATTACCATTCCCGGAGATTTCTGTAATGTATCTGACTGGACTAGCGATCGTCACGGAACAACCGGTCTGGCCAATTAATCTCATTCCTCAGGCTCATGCCACATGCGGTTTTCGTAATTGTTCACATCGATCTTTGCTTCCTATAAGTACACCGGATATGTGCCTGGCCTTTCCTTCAAGCGGCCTTCCTTCCTTGATCTCAAAAGCTTTTTCTTTCGGCTATATCATCTCGACATTTTCTTTTTCGTTCCTCTTCCAATCGAGCTCAAACTTCACCGTCTTTTCTGTCGATCATGAAGTCTTTCGTCGCCTCGTTATCTGCATGCATGATTGCCAGCCAGTTGGCTGCCGCATCTTTCACTCCTATTTGCCATGAACCAGACAGCCATCCCGCTATTGGAGCAATTTATTGTTCGTTCCTTGTTTCTTCTTTGCTGAAGTGTTTGACACCATGATGTAGTCATGACCAACGATGGAACCGCTAACAAAGTCATCGCGCACGAGATCCAGCCTGACGGGACTGTGGTGAGTTATTCTGTCTCTCGATTGTGTTTTTCTCTCGAACAATGGACCTTTTAGGTGTTCGGCAAAACCGCATGGATAGGCGGGAAGGTGCGTACCGTGTACCCACAGTAACCTATCACAACATGACCCCAATTCTCAGGGCCTCCATGGCAATGATGCTCCTGCTGCCACAGGTCCGGATCCCTTGTTTGCCCAAGGCGCTCTCCAAGTTTCAGGGAATCATCTCTTCACTATCAACGTATGTCTCTCACCCGATCCCTTTCGCATGCCGTCTCACATTCAACGCAGCCTGGCTCTAATACTGCTTCTATGTTCGAGATCGATGACCGAGATCCCACGAAGCTTCGTTTGATCGGTGTTCCCGTCAATACTGGTGGAGAATTCCCTATGGCCATCACAGCTTCTCCGAAAACTAACCACGGTATGTGATGAAAACTTTGAGGGAATATTCATTGACTGTGTCACATAGTCTGCGTCGCCAATGGAGGAAAAGTCAACGGCGTGCAGTACGTCCATCTTCCCATTATCTGTTTCTCCGACTCATCCTAGTCCTCTAGATGCTTCACTGCCGATCCTGAGCAGGGTCTCTTGCCGATCCAGAACTCACAGCGCTTGTTGAAGCTCCCACTCACGACGCCGCCCGTCGGTCCTCCTGGAACGGTGTCCAACATCCAGTTCTCGGGTGATGGAAGTAAGCTCTTTGCTTCAGTCAAAGGTGTTCCGCCCAAACCAGGTGCGTTCAAGCGATCCTTTTTTTTAACAAGATCAATACTGATCCGCGTATTTCAGGTTTCATCGCTACTTGGGACGTCAACCAAGATGGCAGCCTGTCCCAGAACTTCAAGTCATCCACCCCAGCAAAGGGTGGCATGCTGCCTTTCTCCATCACTCCTATCCCCGGGAAGAACGCTGTTCTAAACACTGATGCAGGCGTCGGGTTCAGCGTCTTCGACTTCTCAAGAGGAGATGTTGCTTCGTCCACCGTCATCCCTATCAAAGGTCAAAAGGCCACCTGTTGGTCCGCTTATTCGTCAAAGACTGGCACTTTCTTCTTGACCGACGTCGGGACTGCCACCGTTACTGAAGTCAAGGTCGACCAGAATTTGAGAGGGTCGATAGTGAAGGTATGTGTGATCGTGTCTCGTCAAACTCGTACTGAATACTGACTTGATAATAGCAATACCCTCTGGGCGCAGGCACGGCAACAGTTGACAATGGCATCGCTACTGTCAATGGCAAAGAGTGAGCATAACACTCAAAAACCGAGTCCGGAGCTGACCATTGAACAACTAGCTACCTTTACGTCCTCCAAGCGAACATCACGTCGGTGAACGTCATGTCCCTGAAGGCTCCGGGCCAGGCAAAGACCATCCAAACGTTCAACTTCGCTGCGGACGCCAAGAAGGCCGGCATCACCGTTGACCGCAACAATCTCCAAGGTATGGCTGTGTACACAAAATTCTAGATGCTATGTAGGTGACTGGGAATACCTTTCTGCCATCTCATGATGAACGACCCGCGGGGGGTCTATATACTATAATACTGTCCCCTCTTTAATATTTGCTCTGTCACTGGGTTTCTTTCTGACTAAGCTCGAGACCGAAAATGGAATAATTGATCGCATCTTTGTAACTGCTTCTTTGTAACTGCTTCTTTGTGACTGCTTCTATCGTGAAATGCTCGGATAGTACGACTCCTCAGTACTTTGGTTCTTGTTCTCCAAGGCATTCAGCGGAATGCGTCCTGCGTGTCATTATACCGAACTCGTTGCGTCTCCACAGCCGGGGTCTTGACTGAACGCATCATTCTGGTGTCTCCATCTTTTGAATCATCTCGAAATATCCCTTGCTCGGAGGTTTGACATGATGGAAATTTGAATCTACTCAACGTATAGCTGGCAGCTGAACTGAATCCATGAGCTCTCCCGAGTTGCTGCCATTGCAGCGTTGACCTTGTATAAAAACCATTCCGAAATAACATGTTCTACAGCAGTATCCTCGTTCTCTGGTGTCCCTGCTCACTGGATAGCCTCACTCTCCCAAACATTCTACCCATGATCAATCCTTCAACCGTTCTCGCTGTATATCTGTTGACCGTGTGTGGCTGTTTAGCGGCCACCGTGGCACCGGAACGTGCGCCGGCGGGAACCCTCTATTGTGAGCTCTGTCCATGAGATTGTTCAGGAATCTCCTTTCGTGACCCTATTATAGTTTCAACTAACGGAGCGGCCGCCAATAACCTCATTGCATACGATATCAATACCGACGGTACATTGGTAAGTGGGACATACTCCCGCGTGTTCAAGGCTCAACGAACTGATTGCGGTCGTTAGAAATTTGGAGGAGCGAGATGGGCGGGTGGCTTTGTGAGCTGTCTTTCCTGATTCAACTGAACCTCAAAGTGATCAAAATGCAACAAGGGCGCTCACGGAATCGATGCGCCCGCTCCTACCTCCCCAGATGCTTTATTCTCACAAGGATCTGTTCAAGTCTCTGGGAAACACGTCTTCGCGACTAACGTATGTTTTGTAATCAACGATGGGGGATCTAGACGCTCACCTTCAATTAAGCCCGGTTCGAACACAGTAGCCATGTTTGCGATCAATCCGGCAAATTCCTCGGCGCTAAGCCTTGTTGGCAGTCCTATGAGCAGCGGAGGACAGTTTCCCAATGCTATAGCGGTCTCACAGCAGACCGGTCACGGTGAGTATATGAATGAGTTCTCAGACCGCAAACTGGGCTTACAAACATATTCACCAGTTTGCGTTGCCAATGGAGGAGCCGTCAATGGCATTCAGTAAAGTCGCAAGGGGCATGCAGGATAAAATTTTCCGACATCACGTCGAAAAATTTATTTAAGGCCTCTGAGGACCGGATCCCGATATTTAAATTCCGATAAATAATAAATATATTAATTTGACCTCTGAAGTCTTATCCAGCTAAGACTACATGCCTACGGAGATTGCTATAACGCCCTCAAACATTGTTTGAGGCACAGTTTGAGCGAGGGTACTCTTGTGTCACAAGAGTGACCGGAAGTGTGACGGCGCGAAAGCGTGACCATGTGTCACTCCGGTGACGTACGTCACG
>KV419401.1:628174-701044 GCA_001630475.1 Sistotremastrum niveocremeum HHB9708
TTTATTTAAGGGCTCTTCAGGCCCGAACCCGGATACCCGATGTCTCGGCATCTCCCGGTGCATGCCCCTTGTAAAGTCGTTGACAAAGCACAGGATCACTATCTGAATGAGTATACAGATGTTTCACGGCTGACAACACCTTGGGACTGAGACCAATATCAAATTCTTTCCGCTCCTTGAGACTCAATCTGACCACTCCGCCGGTTGGACCTGCCGGGACCGTTTCTGGCGTTCTATTCTCGGAAGACGGAAGCAAGCTTTTTGCTTCCGTGAAAGGCTATCCACCCACGCCAGGTGAATGAACCCGAGTCATATCGTGCAATTGCCTATACTGAGCTGGTTTGAAGGGTTTATTGCTACATGGGATGTTTCTACCAAAGGCGAATTATCCTCGAACTTTACAACATCCACCCCGGCCGCCGGCGGGCTTCTGCCTTTTTCCATGACGTTGATACCAGGGAAGAACGCACTTTTGAATACTGACCCCGGAATCGGCTTCAGCATCTTTGACTTCGCCAAGGGTGACGTTGCGTCGTCTTCGGCTTATCCAATTGCAAAGCAGCAAGCCACATGCTGGTCTACTTACTCGCAGAAGACCGGGACATTCTTTTTGACGGATGCGGGCACTTCCACCGTCACTGAGGTCAAAGTAAATAATAATCTGGGTGCTTCAATCCTAAAGGTACGTGAACTTGATTGCAATGGTTTTGATGCCGAACGGCCTTTACATATCCCCTATAGCAATATCCTTTAGCTGCCGGCTCATTTACGTTAGACGTCTCCGTGGCGACGATTAATGGGAAAGAGTGAGTCCACTTACTGCAGTGATATATCGTTGACTGACCATCTGAATGACTTGGATAGCTTCCTCTACGTTCTTCAAGCTAATTCTACCTCCATTTCCGTCATGTCTTTGAAGGGTCCAGGCCGGGCTACACCTGTCCAGACCTATGACTTTGCCAGAGATTGCGAAAACGCCGGGATTTCGCTTGATTCAAATAACATTCAGGGTATGAGCGTTTTCGTCAGTTAGTGGTGTACTGTACAGTAGATAGTGGCGAGCCCATCGGGATCTCAGATTCATCTACACCACTTGTTTCATTCCTTCTTCAATCGTGGCCTGGAAAGGCCCAAGCCATGGAGTATGAAAGTCTCCACTTCTCTCACAATTGGCCCGGGTTGTCGGCGTGTGATCTTATAGCTAGATGACTGGGATGCCGAATCGAAGGACGACCGCGTTCACAGCTCGACCCACGAGCTTCTCTTGCTTTCTCGGGACTGCGGACACACTGCAGCAAGTAATGATTTTCTCGTAGGTCACGGTAGGTGAAAGCTAGCTTTGAGTGCAATAAACTGTTGATCAGTCCCACATTCTCCTTGTGGCATGAGTTCCAGTCACAAGCCTGTTGGTGTCCATCTTCAAACATTAGCCGTCATGTATGCTCAACTTTGAAATTCCGCGTCTACAAGTACACAAGTTCGGTTTACCGGCAATGTCAAGCATCTAGTCCTGCCGGTTTTGACGCCTTATCACATGCATACACCAGTTCTTCGTCACAATATCTTCGAGAAAAGGCACCAGCGATGGTCGAAATAGGAATACCAGGGATCGAGTTCCATGGGTGCTCAGTCAACTCTCGTTCGGAGATTCCGGCATTCGGATTCAGTGACCGAACAAGCTGCCGTTCTTGCCGAACAGTCTCGGAAGCAACTGCGGAAGCAAATTAGACTCGGCCCCTTACTCCATCTGATCGATCATCATGATCTGATACAGCACTGATGCCGGCCTTGCGTAAAGCTATGTGCTTTCGTCCCTATGGAGTGAACCGTCGAGATTGCACCACTTCCGCATTGCGCAGCTACAAGCCGTAGACAGATTCATCTCGAGATCACGCCGCCTGAATCCTCATTACCCAATCGGAGTCAATTTGCTTTCATGTCACCGGTCCCGAGCCTTGGATTTTCATGCTCTCAACTTGAACGTGCTATGAAAGTGAGGATCTCCTTTCGATGGGATATTCTATGTACCCTTTCACCTTGGCTGCGCCGCAGAGTCGCATCTGGCGCTTCTCTGGAAAGAGCCCGGATCCGCGTTTGAGGCAAAGAAGGCTGCACCGGGAGATGTTTGTTGCACCTATAAAGACACCTTGTGAATCATCCTGGATATTTATCCCTACCACTTTCCCCTCCTCTGCAATGTCTCTGTCTCGAGCTTTGAAGTTGTCTACCGCGCTCTTGTGCTTCTCAGGCGCGGTCGCTTTTCCATCCGCCTCTGCGCCTCCCGAGTCAGCTCAGAAAGGAGTTCTCATTGTAGTATCTCCAGTTTCGAATGACACAGGAATTAAAATGGTACCTGGTATGGCTGTAATATAAGAAATCCTACTCTGTGTCCCAACTGATGGATTATTCTTTAGACAACGCACATCCCTTCCAAGCCCCAGGTCCTAATGATCAGCGAGGACCTTGCCGTAAGCTCTCCCGTCTCATGTACCAAGTTTTACTGACAATGACTTAGCCGGATTGAATACGCTCGCCAACCACGGCTATCTTCCTCGCAAGTGAGTGAAGGATACGAAAAGACAACTTGAGTTAACTAATAAGGTGTCTTACACTAGCGGCATCGCGTCCTTCGAGCAAATTATAACGGCCGTTCGCGAAGGCTTCAATATGGAACATGATCTTGCCGGTGCATTGGCAGGGTTTGCCATGGTATATGATCAACCTAACATCTCAAAACCAAACTCATCTGATGCCTCTATAGCTCGCTAGAGGAAATGCTTTTTTGGATCTTGTGTCCATAGGAGGGGTTTCTCCTCTCATACCAGTTCTACCTGGAGCGATCGACGGACCTAAACCTCCGGGCGGAATCGCTACGCATGGACGCTTCGAAGGTGAGCTACGGTTCTCCTTGCTCCTCGATTCGGAATATTTCTCACAAACGTTCTCGAAGGCGATGTATCAATGACCCGACAAGACGCAGCCATTGGTGACAATGTTCATTTCCAGGATAGTCTATATGACGAGGTAACTATTCAACACATATTCTCTCTTCAAGTACATACTGAAGGATGAGCATAGCTCCTCCTATACGTTGGCAAATTCGGTGATAATTCTCCAGTAACGGGAAACAGCTCAATAGTCACCACCAAGGTGATGCAAGAATTTAAATTTGCTCGCTTTGTGGAAGATCAGATCAAAAACCCGGTGGTGCGTATTCCGGTCGATGTCAGCTGTCTACCTTTGAACTTATTCCTCGTGATGATAGCTTCAATACCATGCCGGTCGCAACTCGCTCAGCTACGGAGAAGCCGCCTTTGTCTTAAACTTCTTCGCAAATGGTACGTCGGACCAAGCACGTTGATTAAGTTCAATGCCTTACTCGAAGCTCAGGAACCGATGGAACTCTCAGTACCCCAGTCATGGGCTCTTTCTTCCGCAACCAAACTTTCCCTGACGATTGGTATCGTCGTTCCTCTCCCGGGAATATCACATTGATCGGCCAAGGCGTGGACGAAATCCGAAATGCACACCCCGTTCCTCCAGGTGCTAATGCTCCCAATGGCACTTACGTTCTCGACGCCCCGATAAACTCAGTGAGCTCTTTTGTTTGCGATGTTCATGCTGGATTACTGATGGCGAATGGCAGTGTTCTGATGTTTATTTTAATTTGGCTGTTGAAAACCTTCCTGCTTCGTACTCTAAAGCGACTGGCGTTTTTAAACAGAACGTTGATACTCTCCTTGCGGCGGTCGCTAAAGCTTTTGGATGCCCGGTCATTTTCCCTACGGGTCTTTCGGGAGTATAGGTGTTGGGGTCGTTGAAAGTAGTACGTTGGTAACGATGGACAATTGATTTCTTAGTTTTCAAGACACTTTTTCAGTCAATATCTGGACATCGAAGCTGTTATCTCCTAGATAGCCATTGTAGCGGCTGAGGATGATAATAGATGTCCTTGATGATCGTATAATCCACCTGGATGTCTCACGAGAATCAACAGTCGACGACAAAAGCGACACGGTTGTCGCCTTCTTCATCATTTTGCATAGTCGTGGGAGATACAGATACACTCCAATTTTCCACCGAACGCTCAATATTGAGCGATGGCCTAGAAGGACAATGAGCAAGGTCTTCTCTCGAAAGGAATTTGTACTGGACAGATGGTAATAATAATGGAGCTCGAGGGGTGGTCATGTTCGACACATAGATGCAGTGATACAGGAATGGAGGACTGGAGAGCAGCGAGAAAACAGGACCGAATGAGGAACTGCACAGTTTTGTCGCTGCCTGTCATCGATATCGTACGCTCTTGTCTTGTTCGGTGTGAATACCAAATCTCATCGATGTCAGATGGCTCTCAAATGTCTTATGTATACTGAAATGGAATGCATGACCCAAGAGCTATGCGTGTGAGTAAATGTCAAAGCTTGGGATATGAATGTTCTACCAACATCAAACTTGGGGTATCTAAGTATCGGGCATCGGGGAACAGCATGTAAGGAGAGAAAGAGGTTTATTGCTTTAATGTTGCCATCTCGATGTGGACAGAAGACGTCGAGAGACGCCGTGAAGGTCCGTCCCAGCTCTGAACGGCCTGCAATTCAATCATTGCAGGAGGTGATTTGGACGACATCTCAGCAAATAAAGGATCGTTAGGCAAGGCACCATCCCGAGACAGAGATGGAAAGGATGGACAAGATGGAGGCAATGGTATTCCTTGGGCTTGGAGAGTGTTTAAAATATCCCGGGCCCGGGTACGAGTTTCTTCGGTGGTTAGAAGTCGATTTCCATCCTCATCGAGAGAATCTGGATCAACACATAGCTGTAGGAGTTGGAGAACAGCAGTGGGGTCCGACAACGCTGAGAGATCACACTCTCCAAGATAAAGGACAAGAGAGTCACTAATCTGGGCCCAAAAGCTCTGATGCAGACGGTGAGTGACAAATGCGATGACAGGCGAAAGATCGATGCCAAGAGGGCGAGCGGGTTCTGGATAAAGAAGGGCAAAGAGGATGTGGAATACATGATAGTGATTGACGTTGCTGGGTGGATCCTCGAGAAATTCGTTGACGTGAATAAGAATCTCAGCCCGGCTGTCACGGACGAGGAACGTGAGAAAGTCGTTGGAAACATTAAACCAGAGATCGGGGGCCCGCATGTAAGATCTGACGAACGAAAGACGAACGACGTGTGAGAGGATCCGCACGACGTCGTCCTCGTTTCCCTGAGCGAGGAGTGACCTGCAGTGATGGACAGCTGCTTCAAAAATCTGCCTGCGGTATCCAAGTTGCCTATTCTGGTCATATGTGCACAAAATCTGGGCAATGCATTTGTCGACTGGCAGGGCGCCGATGTCATGGAGATCTCTGTTGTTCTTTGAGAATGAGGCAATGGTTGCCCATGCTGGGAATTGGGAAGGGAGAGAATAGCGATCGTGGAGAAAGTTGCTGAGATCGTTCTTTCCCAGTTCATCCCGTACCAGCCACGGATCTTCTCGACAAATCTTTGCGAAGCGAGAGATCTGGGCCCTGACAGTCTCGCGGACCCGAGTTGAAGTATCTGATGCCATCAACCGATTGTAAGCACGTTCTAGCGTCTCCATCGCTCCTTCTCCACACTTCACCCATGCGAAGTAAGAGAACGACGGGGCCACACGATCCAGCAACTTTGGGTCGTTGGCCTCTGCGATGATCTCCATGTAAGTCTTGAAGAGAGCCCCTCCACCCTTCAGACTGTTCCAATCCACACTGACTCTGTATTTATTGATCCACTTCCATCGCTTCTCGGATCGCCGAACAATTTTGACAACAAATCCGCTGAGAATCCCCTCGAAGGGCGAGCTCTCGAATCGAATGGCGTGAATCGTGGTCGCCGCAATAGTCGCGATAAGCATGGCTGCCAGGACAATCCCGAGACCCCACGTCGTCTCAAGGACTGGGGTTGTTTGATCAAAAGAGATTGAAAGATTGCGGAGTTGGTAGAGAAGTCCAGCGATGAAAAGGCCAATGGAAAAGAGAAGCGACCAGTAGAGAACAGCAACAAGTGGCTTGATCCACCCATATGCTAGTTTCTTCCGCGCCTCGTAGCGCATCGTCCGTTCTCTGTGGGTCTTCCCACTTGGACGACTCAGTAACTTTCCGACCCACTGACGTCCCAGTACACAGAGAACTGCATTGCACATCTGAGACAGGCCGTCAGTACCGACCGAATCAACACGCATGAGAAGATGGCATACTTACAGCCATAATCAGTGACAAGTAGTAAAATGCGCACACATTCTGATCCGATTGGGGTGGAAGCGGAGGAGGGGATGAGGTCGAGTTGCTCGGTGTCCTAATACCCGGAGATGGGTTTAGGGCTTGGGCCGCAGGGACAAGAAACGCCGTTAGTACGGCCAGGAAGATAGCAATCTGGAAGGTATCAATACAAGACTTCAAAAAGTCTGAGGTGATGCTCACGAATACTAACGAAACGTCCATCAATCCCTTCCACTCCTCCGCTTCTTCCTTCATCTTTGCTGAGGCAATTTCGTACACCCCACTCCAGAGCTGTTCGTTCCCGATGGGATCTTGCTCCTCGTCATACGGGAGGTCATCTTCGGTCCAACTTAGTTCATCGCATGGTCATGAGCTAAAAAACACGTACCTTTTCTAGCATCATTAACCAACGCATCTAACTTCGTTCCATGTTCACTCAACGTTTTCTTTTGCTCGTCGATAGTATCGTTCTGTTTCTCGATCAATCCAAGGAGTCGATGGAATAGGGGTGTATCGAATGGGTCGCGAGGAGCATCGTGAGCATTGATCGCTGGAGGTGGTGGGCGATTGGGCGAAGCTGGGGAGGACATGGTGGTTGAGAGGAAAGAGGGGGTCCAAGGTAGGGTCTGATGGGGTTAACAATGGGCCCATCCTTCGGCGTCTACTGGGAGTCTGGGACAGCCACCCGCGGGCTATGCCACATTCCATCTTTCAATTCACGCATCTCAGAGCTCCTGTACACGTCCATATCATCTATTTTGGTCTAGATATCGGCAGACTGATGGGTATCCTGTTGAGTCTTGAGTGTCATCCGTGGCTACGAGGTTACAGCACTCGGCGTCGGTCAGTCGTTTTTCCTCGAGTCTATGATGCATCATATGAGGTTTGAATATCGAGATCATGTGTAGATGTGCTTACACGTCTCCTTAATGACATTCTGCCAGTGGCATTCCAGGTGAAAAGTCTGCAGTCATAGTGTATCTAACTGAGATTTCCCACGCTCGTTAGAGCCTTTCTGCTATAAGGACAAGGACGACGTCGACATTGAAACATCGCCTCGGACTCCAGAATGCGACATGATTATATGCTCAAGCTCCGAGATTATCTTATGGACGGTCTCGACTCTCCATGAAGATTTTTTGAAAGGCAAATTTATTAGCCATCTCAACTTCTCAAGTCTCACTCTGGCTGCCCTCTGGTCACCGATCGATAATTCTATCATTTAGCTGTCTCTTGATCTCGTTCGTCCGAGTGACAATCTTGAGGATGTCATACAGAGGAACGAATTGTAGGACTCTACTTACGAAGATGCGACATTGAGGACAAGGGCATGGGACGCCGCTGCATAATCAATCTCTGATTTATCAACGGTCGTACGAAGATTATGAGGGTGGCTAAGGGAACCCAGACTGGCCTCCAAGTCGACGAAATTGACGAATAAGACCCAAGCCGACTCGTAAGTTATGACTTTACGACAACGCCAAGCTCAGCATTTAGGAGGGATTCGCTTCGCATTAAATACAAGTGTTCTCTGCTTGCTGTCATAGAATCTTAGGGTACTCGAGACTTTCAATGAGGGCGAAGCGTTGCGGTTTGATATCAGTCTTGTGATGATCCCTTGCTATGAGATGACACCTGCCTCAGTGGTCCGAGCTCGGTGGTCCTGTCTCGAGAGATAGAGATCGTAATGCGTGGCTGTCAGGTCCCATAAGTAAGCCTCGAGCCCACATTTGCATATAAGGATTTACGACCAAAGGATCAGCATATGTTCTGCTGGTCCTCTGGGAGTATAAGGTTTGAGACCACCGTGCAGACACTGACGTTTATCGAGTTGATAGTTTTTGTTAACAATATTGAGGCTGAAGAAAGCCTGAGAGTCGGAGCTGGGCATTGCACGTTTGAAGATATTGCTCGATTTTTTCGCTCGGCGGAGAGCCATTTCAAAAGGGGAAGCAAGCAGTCTTCTCGTGGGGACGATCCAAATCGAGAGAAGCAGGGAAAATGATGATAGTCGGGTAGCTGCGCAGCAGCCTTGTTCGGCATGTTCAATCGTGCAGTAACACATGCATGGAGGATCAGAGGAAGGCAGTGCGCATAAGATAATCAGAGCGAAAGGAGGTATCCAAAATCGTTTGAGCTCGAAGATGAAGGGTAACAGATATCTGCCACGAGAGTTTGAAGGGAGTCAAAGTCGTGGTACAGTTATGAACAACTGGTTGCGGGTAGAGATCTGGCGAAATAAAATGAAGACAAACCACAGACCTGGTCTCATCGACATCGTGGATTAAAAATTCTTCACTCCCTTAGACTTCACCTCGTCCATACATCCCACTCTCGCAATCCTCAAGCCCAGATCTAGATTTCCCGGATGCCATATGTCAGGATATGTCGACTTCGATGGGAGTGAGCTTAAGGCGTTCGATGACTGTTGTGGCCTAACCAAGTCATCTACTTCGAGCAGCAGAGTCGGCCTAATTTATGAATAGGGCAGCCGATAAAGCAGGGTTTCGAAGTGGCATTTGGGATAGACGATGCAAAGCTTGTCTAAGTTGAGCAGTCGACGTGGACGAGAGCTTGAAAGACGAGAACACGCCGGAGTTGGAATTTTTCCTGCAGCTGCTTTCATGATCATCGACTGAAGGTGTCCTTGTTCTCAGGTGCTATCTTCGCTTTGGACAACCATGAAGAGATACTTGGGGTAAGGATCGAATACAATGCTGAGCTGTCAGGAGAACCAGCCTGATTTTTCTCGACTTCCAGAAGCTCTTCTAGATCGATACCAAGCCTGGCTCTGCGCTCGTCTGAATCTTCCACTGGCAACTACTCGACACTCGATTCGATCATGACAGCATTAGCATAGCACGGCTTCGAAATCTTGACTTATTCTTTTGTCGTGTGCGTTACTCGAATCCGGACTTCGGGTGCCCCACAGTCTTCTGTCGACTCAATGTGCATGTTTGTTGTTCGATTCCTGTCAGCCTCTGCGTGCTGTCTGTCACAGCGACAGACCACTGACTGCTGGACGTAGATATTCGGAACAAGCATCGGCACTCTTGAATTCCTATTGCTACAGCATCACCTGCCGGATCTCATTCTCAAAACGCCCTTTCTGTTGCCCCGGTTTGCCTCACGTCAATGTTCGCCTTTCATTCATTTATGAATACATGGCTCAAACCCTTCGCCCGATTTTCCCGTTGGTTTTCAAACTGACATACACCGTTTAAAAATGTCCTCAACACCAGATCTTGAAGTGTCGAGAAGTTTATCTGGTGATGGAAGAGCATCCAACTACAGCAGCTTGTGCTTTATCACTCTTGCGATCCAAGATAGTGCTTGGTTGGCCTCGAAATGTGTCTGTTATCAACGTTATAACCTGGGTTTAAGCAATTGATAGCCTTCTGTGTCAATGACCGTTCGAAGCAGTCCAGTGCTAGCCTACCTGTAACTAGAACCAACAACAATCATTAGATACTTGAAAGCATGACCGATCTTGAGACACGTACTTTCGTCCTTAGGGCTTCATCCAATATGAATAGTGGATGCTGAAAGGCGACGGAAAGCTCGTTGACGCTGGAACTTGTGAGAATCATCTGAAGAAGAAAGACGACGAATGGACTCGGGTCTATCGAGGGTAGGGGATGAAGCTCGGGATGGAGGCAAGGGGGTGATGTTAGGAAGAAAGTGAGTATCCAGGAGAGCTCGAGCTCGTGCGCGAGTATCTTCGCTCGTGTCATACTCAGGACCGTAGCCGGAGCTGAAGCCGGTATCAACGCAACGGCAAAGGAATGCACGAGCGGCATTGGGGTCTGACAACGCCGAGAGATCCCACTCTTCAAGATAAAGAACGAGAGAAGGGCTGATCTTGGCCCAAGAGCCCAAATTCGGATGGCGGGCGACGGATGCAATGATGGGAGAGAAGTCGTTATCGAGAGGGAGAGGGAAGTCAGGAGGAAGAAGTGCACCAAGGATGCAGGACACATTCTGATGACTGACGTTGCTGGGCGGATCCAGAAGAATCTCAGACTGGCGATCACGGACAAGGAAGGGAAGGAAGTCGTTGGAAGAAGAGAAGCGTAGATCAGGGGCCCGCATGAAAGATCTGACGACGGAAAGACGATCGACATGCGAGAGGATCTCGATGACGTCATTTTCGTTTCCGTCTTGGATGTGTGAGACGCAATAACTGAGAGCTGCTTGGAAAATCTGAAAGCGGTCACCGAGTTTCCGGTTTTGGTCATATGTACACAAAAGCTTGGCAACGCATTTCTCAAATGGGAATGCTCCGATCTCACGAAGATCTTCCTTGTCCTCTTCGAATGAGAGGATAGTCGCCCTTGCGGGGAAAGCGGAAGAGATCGGAGAATGCCGAGGAAGTTGTCGAGAGTGTTCTCTCTTAGTCTATTCTTTACATCCAACGGACGATCTTGACAATTCTTTGCGAATCGAGAAATCTGGGCCCTGACAGTTTCCCGCACCCGAGTGGACGTGTCTGAGGCCATCAACCGGTTGTAGACCCGTTCCAGTAACTCGATCGATCCTTCTCCATAATCTACCCATGCCGAATAAGAGAAGGAGGGAGCCACACGATCCAGAAGCTTTGGATCATTGGCCTCGGCGAGGAGCTCCTTCCTCGACTCCCAATCGTCCCAAATCACACTGATCCTCCACTTCTTGATCCATCGCCGTCGCTTCTCAAGCCGCTGAAGAACTGTGACTACGAACTTGCTGAATATTCCTTCAAAGGGGGAACTTTCGAATCGGACAGCGTGAATCGTGGTTGCTGCCATGGCAGCAACGATCCGGCTGGCAAGGAAGATTCCGATGCTCCACGTTGTCTCGAGAGTGGGAGCGGTCTGGTCAAAAGAGGTCGACAAGTTACGGAGTTGGTAGAGGAGGCCGGCAATGAAGATCCCGATTGAGAGGAGAAGGGACCAATAGAGAACACCAACAAGTGGCTTGATCCACCCGTATGCTAGTTTCTTCCGCGCCTCGTGTCGCATTGTCCGCTCCCTGTGGGTTTTCCCATCCGGACGACTCAATAATTTTCCCACCCATTGACGTCCTAGCACGCAGAGAACTGCATTACACATCTAAAAGAAAGATAACGGTATCAATTTTTTGTGCATCTCGGCGTAGCGCGTCGACTTACCGCCATGATTAGGGATAGGTAGTAGAATGCGCACACATTCTGAGCCGATTCTAGAGGCAGTAGAGGCAGCGCCGAAGTCGAGTTGGTCGGAGTGTCGCTGGGGGATGGATTCAAAGCCTGAGCGGCGGGCACCAGAAAAGCTGTCAAGACAGCCAAGAAAATGGCGATCTAGTCGCAATGTACATGAATTCAAGATGGTTTGATCAATGAGCCAATCGATACTCACAAACACCAAGGAGACGTCCATCAGTCCTTTCCATTCCTCAGCTTCTTCTTTCATCTTCGCAGCAGCGATCTCATAAACGCCACTCCACAGCTGCTCGCTGTCGAGCGGATCACCCTTCTCTTCGTCGTAAGGCAAGTCATCTTCGGCGTGATTCAGTATATGACGTCTGCCAAACTCTGGATACTGACCTCGTTGTGCGTCCTTGACCAATGCGTCCAATTTCTTCCCATGTTCGCTCAGCTCTTTCTCCTGCCTTTCAATCGTCGCGTTCTGCTTCTCCGCTACCTCGACTTGCTTCTCCATTAGCGCCAGTAGCCGATTAAACCGAGGAGTATCGAATGCATCCTGAGCGACCGGCGTCGAAGTAGGAGCAGCTGCCTCTAGAGTCGGCGGAGAATGGAGTGGACCTGGGAGAGTCGACATGATGGTAGGAGCAAAGAGGTATCCCATGCCAACAGCGTCTTGTAGCTTCATATAGCAGTAGGCCCATCCGCGCGTCTACCGTGGGATCAGGGGCAGGCTTTGCCAAGAGCCTTGTCGCGATAGTGTTGAGCTCAAATTTATCAAATTTATTGGGCTGGATTAAATGAGTCAAGGCGATGGAAGTGTTGAGTTGGATGCGGAAGTGGGCGGAAGTGGCATCACGATGTGGTTATCAAGGTCCCGATGCAATGGATGACGGTGACGATAGCAAAGCCCATTCCATGATTTTTCGAGCGCGTTCAACGCTTGAAGGACGTAGCTGTTGATACCAGGTTATGTCCGTCCATAAATGAGAGTTAGTAGCATACCTTTCACAACGCAATCCGAGACACTGAGCGCGGCTGAGTGGGACGAGCACAATGTTTCTGAGGAAGCGCTAAGCTCGGAAATTTCAAAAATAGAGTAGGACTGCCTCATAAACAATAGAAAGCTACATATAGATTTTCACCAGATCAAGATGGACGATGCCCCGATAACTGGTATTTTTGGCCATGCATGAGTATGGCAGGAGATCTTCAGCTTTCAATTGCTGACGAACGAGGCTCAAAGCATTGAAAAAACATGTGTATTGAGAGAGAGCGAAATCTGTGGAGTCAATTCATGCATCTCAATGTGTACAGACGACGTCGAGAGACTCAGTGAAGGCCCGCATGCGCTTCAGTAATCGCAGGGGATTTAGACGACGCTCCAGTTATCAAAGGATTATCAGACCGAATGCTATCCCAGGAAGGCATGGAGAGTATGATCGAGATGGAGGGAGTGGAATGAAGAATGTATCCAAATGATGTTGAGCTCGAGTTCGAGTCGCTTCGGTTGTTTATTATAGACCTCCGTCCGATCAACACATAGCTATAGGAATATGAGAACAGCAGTGGGTTCTAACAATGTGTAGAGGTCGTTCTACAATGGGATCCAGCAGTCGGCGAAAGAGTGGGGTGTCGAAAGAATGAGCAACTGGCGCGGGAGCGAGCTTGGACTCTTGGACTTCATTGATCGAATGAGGCTGGGGTGCCTCAGGAGGCGAAGGAGAGGCGGACATGATGGGATGAAGAGAGACTGTTGTTGATACGCGGTGATGCGGTGCAGCTCGAAGTGCGTGAACTCGTCGGCGCCAAACTGGGAGCACTAATTGACTATGTTGACCATATAGTCGTGATCCTCGAATAGAGCGAACATATTCTCGGCAGTCTGTGCTCGAGAGCTTGAATGTATGGGTTTACGAGGAGAAAGTTGAAATGATGTGGCTTGAGCTTCATGGGCTAAAAATTGAAGGTAACGAAGGCTGACCTAGTGTTCGACCCGGGAGAGAGTCGCAATATTTGGAGAGCTTTCCATAGCGCAAATCATACTTCTGGAGCAAGGGAGAAGCTATTGCCTGTCGACGCCTGCGAGTGTCATGATCAGGAGGAAGCTGGGTGGTATTTTCTCACGGTCATTGCGTTCAATGTATCACGAATATATTATGTACTACAGATACACGAAGTGCCATTGGTCGGATATATTGGAGGAAGGATAGAATATCCAAGCCGGCCATGCGCGATGACGTCGAGTTGGCCACAGAAAGGTCTTGATCAAAATTTCGTCCTTCTCGAAATGGAGCCTATTTCTTGATAAAACCAGGACGCGATGTCCTATAACATCATATTGCCACGGAGCTTGATCTGACAATGAAATTTCGACCAGAGCGGTCGCATTGTGCGTGACCTTTTCCCTACAAGAAGTCGGGATAGAGACAAAGGTAGAGGCACACTATGGAGATCACCTGGTTTTCAGGGCATCGGGAAAGATCAGGGCAGACGGTGAAGAAAAGCTGAAGAATGGATCTTAGCGATGCGCATGGAGAGAGACTTCGGTGAGAGGCGTAGAGCTCGCGCTAAGGAGGCAACCGGCTACGCTTAAGGTTGATAAGAACAAATTCGAGCTCGATCCGCTCCGGTACCCCAAGCAGATCAGCTTCGAGAAACATGCGACAGGCTCATGACAAGATAGATGATATTGACCAATTTGAGGGAGAGACACAGTGCTTAGCCGAAGGTCTAGATCAGCCCATCAGAAGTAGGGCAATGGAACGCAGACGAAATTAATGAGCTAACTGCATGCAATGCCCTGGCTGCTTTTGAAATCTGGTCGAGAGTAATGATTTAGCATCACGAATGAAGATCGAGTAGCCCCTTTTTCAATTATCACGAACCAGGTCAATTACTGATCGTGTACGTCCTCCTTGGAAGAGAAAGCGTCTTTCGCGGAGAGTTCCATGCCGCTATGCAGAGCAGCGAATAGGAGGCATCCCATCTCAAGCCGTTCTGGATTGCATGTCGACCGATAGAGTACGATAAAGAGAGGCGCGCCGGAAAGAGACCTTTGAACCCCTTACTTCCAGCGGTGATATGAAACAAGGCCCTGACGCTAGAAGTCAACATCCACGGGGGCCAGCTCGCTCCGTCTCTTCAGTAGGTGACTATGCTTGCCGTCAGATAAACATAGCACAGTGCCGAATGGATGGACACACCGTCGGAACCCATCAGTCTTGAGACTTTTATCGACGACGGATCAGGAAGCTTGAGACCTCGAAGCCTTGAAGGTTTGGTGATCATTCAAGCGTCACTGGACAACGATGCGGGAAGCGCTAGATAAACCACAAATGAATCAGAGGATTAGATAGAGGCGTATACACGGCAAGACGATTGATTTGGTTGGAAGAAGGTCTGGGACATTACGTAAGACAAAATCATTCAGTTATCCTCAAAAGGCAGTTCCATTTCGTGACCAAACTGAGCTCTGTACCTTGCTCTGTACGTGCATTGATTCGTTCAGGACCTTGCATCAGCTTACGTTCTTTAATCAAGATCAACGTACATTAGGCTCTGCTTACTCATTGACAAGAACGATAGAAATTCATGGACTCGGAATGTCTCCCAAAAACCCGAGTACCGCTTGACTTGAGTGAACTTGTAAGGGATTACAATCTGATTTGTCACATACAGCAGCCCAATTGATCCTTTTTGTTCTCCAGTGAGACCACGGCTAGGTTCTCCAGTCAGCTATGGCATTGCAGAACTGCCGTATCGTACAGGAGAGTGCCATGCTTCTCGAACGTTCTTGAGCGCCGTTGTGTGTGAGTTTTGCCCTTGTATCTCTATTTCAATCGTCGAGTACATTGTCTCGACCCTTGATCCGTTTTGACCCGACCTGATTGTGTTCCTGGTAGGCGTTCAAGCTTTCTGTGTTTCCCTGAATTTTCAGACTGATCCCCTCTGCATAAGCAGAAAATAGCGCTCCCCATTGACTATTCCATATCTCGATGCCACCCAATGCGGCACGAAAAATGCTTATCGATGATATAAAAGCCTCACCCTTTGGTCCAGGTCCAGCACAATCTACTTGTCATAAGATTCAAGACTACAGTCTGAACGATGCTTTCAACTATCCAGACTGTGTTGCTCTGTGCTGGCTCGTTCATCACGAGCTCTCTTGTTTGCCCCCCGAATCCCACCGTACTTCAGGACGATGGCGTTATAATTATCCTGCCTCCCAGGTCCAACGACACCGGCCTGAAGAAAGTGCCGGGTACGTTCATCCGTCACCTTACATTAACCATGTCTCACTGAATTCTTCCGATTATCAGACGCTGCTCATCCTTACATGCCCCCAGGCCCAACTGATCAAAGAGGCCCGTGCCGTATGTGGATGGAATTTTTCTGGGCAGTGATCTCGACTTACGCCCTTGTAGCCGCTTTGAATACTCTCGCTAATCATGGTTATCTTCCACGCTCGTAAATTACCTAGAGTCCCCAGATATCAATATTACGGGGAACTAACCGTTTGCTCGTTCCAGTGGCATTGTCACTATTCAGAACATCATGGACGCTACGAGAGAAGGATTCAACATGGACCACGACCTCTCTGCATTTTTGGCCGGGTTTGCTCTGGTGAGTATACCATGGATCCTTCGGCTGCGAGCCAGACTAAACCTTCCTAGCTAGCACGCGGCAATGCGAAATATAACTTGCTGTCCATCGGAGGCGTCGACAAGAGGGTTCCTTCTTTGCCTGCTCAAGTCGACGGAGACTGCCCGCCTGGCGGTATCGCCAAACACGGTCGCTTCGAAGGTAATGTAGATCATCACTCAAAGTTTCTTTTGCGTCTTGGTTGACCCCTTCAAAAAGGTGATGTGTCTATGACTCGACAAGATGCGGCACTTGGAGACGATCGCAACTTTCAAGACAGTCTGTTTGATCAGGTGCGGGAGGAAAAATTTTTGACCGCAAATTTAGTGACGAAAAGCAGTTCTTGACGTTCATTGGACAATATGGCGACAACTCCACCGTTACCGGACCTCACTCTCTTGTTAACCTCCGCGTCATGCAAGAGTTCAAATACCAGCGATTCATCGACGACCAGAAGCGTAATCCTGCGGTACGTCCATAGCTTCTTGGTTGTCAAGACGAATCTCATTTGTGCACAGCTCTCGTTCCATGCCTCTCGCGTAGCTTCCAGCTACAATGAAGCAGCGTTTATCCTCAAATTCTTTGCAAACGGTAAGCCTTTCCATCAACCTGTGGGCCATATCTCACCAACACGATCTTAGGGACGGATGAGACATTGAGCGTCCCCAGTCTGGGTTCCATTTTCAGGAATCAAACGTTCACTCCCAATTGGTGGCGTCGAGCCTCACCCGGAAATTTGAGCCTCATCACATCTACTGCGAGCATGATCAACTCGGTCAACACTCTTTTCTACATCCCTCCGGGAGAAAACAAGGGCGGAAAATACATGCCGGACCCTCCGTTCTACGGGGTACGTTTTCTAAGGTTCACTTACGACTTTGACTCATGAGAACCCATTAGTGCGATCCCGCCTACTACGATTTTGTGACCAACAATCTGCCTTATACGTACGCCATGATCGCCAACGGCACCGACATCTTCGCCCAGAACGTTCGTACGTTGCTCAAAGCGATCGCTACACCCTTCAAATGTCCGGAGGTTCCGCCCAATGGACCTAAAGACCCGTCTAACAACTGTGGAAGTTCCTTGACCAACAGAATCTAAGAATTATGTACCGATCGAGCCTTGTGCTGACTGTGTGGTGGGTCTCTTGTTTTGAACCGGGTGGTTGCTTAATAGTTCGTTTGGTTTCTTTCTATGCCTGTGTTGCGTGTACTTGAAAATCGAGTTATGTTTTCTCTCCGTTGATTGTCGTCCCGCCGTTCCAGTTCTCCTTGCTTACTTTAGTACGCCAACTTCCGAAAGTGAACACCCGGCTATTCCCATCAAATTTCACGTGGTTTCTTGGTGTTCCAAGCTAGCATGTTCCAGTAGCTCACAGCAAGAGAATCATCATTGCTGAGTCCTGGCAAACTGAAAAACGGAAGGAAGAAAGTATGACATCTGACTAAGCAGTTCGAACCTTATTTGGTCCGGTTTCGCACGCTGCGACTACAGTTGGGGACGCTCAAAACCGACCTTTCCCACGGGGTTTTGGCCGAATCCTGATACGAATTTCTGGGCACATCCCAGGGTCCCGGAAACCATCCAGATGTGTTCTATTACATCGTAGGAGTAGCCCTATCTCGCTGATTTTTTTTAATTCTGAGTTTGAAAATTCGCCCTAGGTCCCGAGTGGGACTGCCACCAGGAGATAACGGGGATAAGGGTCATACCACCTGGAGATAACGGAGATAAAGGTTATAATTAATATATAAATCATTAATATATTATTAAAATAGCCGATCAGGGTTCGGAGATACTCTGATATCTCCGCACATGAAGCCGAAGCGATCAGAACATATCAAAAATAGCCAATTAGGATATAGAAACCCTTCCGTATAGTCATAGATCGCTCTCCGATAGGATATATGGCCCCTTTTATTATTATATATAATATTTTTTCCCTTGAACCCCGAGTGGGACTTACGTAATCATCGGGCATTTATCGGAAATTTGTTTTTACGTTCATTTGACCATGTTTCCTTCCTAAAAATATTTGGGAAGGAAATCGGGAGCAAAATGAGGTCAGCCCTGAGGCGCCTAGTCTTTCCGTCCCCAACTGTACGCGAGCGGTTCTTCTCAGGAACGTGCCAATGATTGCCCGAAGCCTGAACAAGACAGTCTGAACAATGTTTGAGAGAAACACGAGCTTGAAACAAACTCCAAATGACGGAGAGCCTTCAATTGTTGATACAAGTGACTTGAGAAGCAAAACTCGGGCGGTGATATTGATAAATATGAGCATATTGGTTGAAGAAATTTCCTTGCTTGCGTTTCCAAGTGCGTTTTTGCAACGTTCCAGAGACGGAATGGAGGGCCGGTTACCCTACACGTAGACGTTGAGCGCAAAGAGCTGGAAAGTCGAGCTGATGGCCGCCTTAAATTTAGAACCCGAGTAGTTCCGACGAGCGTTCTTCGAGCTCGAGTGGGTCAGCCGGGGTTTCAATTCACAAAGTTAGGAGTTACAGGAACGGCAAGTATCCTTGTTTACGTCTTCTTTCCACAGAAAGGCTGCAAAGCAAGTCCATTGATGGACTCTCTGGGCAAAGGTTGTGATCCATAGGTGTCCTGCTGATCAGAGATTGGAATAAATCCAATCGTGGGTTGTGTCTATTGTGCCTTAAGCAGTTCGCTTTGGTCAAGACAGGGCTGAGTAACAGATCGTGGGCACCATTGAGAAGCGTCCACTTCGTGTAGCGCACCGGAACCGAAGATTCGAGGCGCTGCACGGACTCAAAAAGTTCCGTTTCCAAGTCAGGTACGCATTGAAACATCATTCGCCCTTCACGCGACTCCTTAGTGCACTGTTCGGGACGTACTCGACGGCCGCGTGTATGTGCCTGAGATTTCGATCGGGACCTCTAGGAGCGCGGAGTTTGATGTATCCTCAAGCGTGAAGTGGATATTTGCGTTGAACGTGCATGACATAGGTTCGATGACACGGAGCCGGCTATGCATCGATCCTGTCTATATAAATTGCGTTGAATAAACGCACTCAGCAATAATGAAGAACACCTTACTTTTTACATTCGCGATCTTATTGTCGAGAACATACGCCCTCCAAGTTCATGGCAACCCTCATGCGCTGTGGTCTTGCCTCTCTGGAAAGGGATGGGATCTGGAGACCATCTCGAATCCAAACTTCACGGCAGATAGCCTAGCATTCAACCGACGTCTGTCTTTCGAGCCAGTCGCTATAGTATCACCGTACGTCTCGAGTGTTTATAGAGAATTGAAAATTAACCTCGGCTTAAAGGTCAACGGCTGAGGACGTCTCGGGCATTGTCAAATGTGCCGCGGAGAATCGGTTCCCCGTCTCAGCTCTCAGTGGGGGCCATTCCTACGCTGCGTTTGGATTGGGAGGACAGAATGGCCAAGTAGTCGTGAATCTTCACAAGATGAAGAATATCACTCTGTACGCCAACGGAACAGTTACTTCGCAAACAGGAAATCGACTTGGAGATCTCGCGTCAGCTATCTGGTTCCAAGGAAAACGAGCACTGCCTCATGGAACATGTCCTTACGTCGGTGAGCAATTCGAATATCGACGTGGTGGTCCTTGAAGTGATAGCATTGGTACAGGATCTGGCGGTCATGCAGGATATGGAGGTTTCGGATTGTTCAGTCGTCAAGAGGGCCTCTTGATAGACAAGATCGTATCCGCTCAGGTAGTGCTCGCCAACGGGACAATTGTCACAGCATCGAACACCTCACATACAGATGTCTTTTGGGTAAGTCTGGGCAGGGTCGATTAGACCGGATGTCGATGGCATTGAAATAGGAACTGACCTGGTTTTCAGGCGATCCGAGGCTCCTCTCCTTCTTTCGGGATTGTCACAGCATATAATTTCCAAACGGTTCCCGCACCCCCGACGAATATTGTTTTTACGCTGAACTGGACCGAAAGTCTAAATCAAAGTCAATTCGTAGATGCTTTTGCGGAGTTTCAAAAGTTCTCAGAAATTGCTCCCAACGAGCTCGGCTTCGATGGCGACCTCGCCCCTGATGGCAAAGGTGGTATAAACCTTTCGTTCTTGGGGGTTTGGCATGGAGGTGCATCTAAATTCAACTCTACGATATCTCCTTTCCTCTCCAAATTGCCACCCAAATTTAACTTCAACGCTACCAACTATGACTGGTTTGGTCAAGTGGAATTCCTCGCAGGTGGTCGCCCTGTGAACACTTCTTCCGCTCCGGATGTGGTTCGTACTTTCTACCGGTCTCTTCGTGCCATTGAAACTAAATTAAAATGCTTATTTCTTAGCCTGACAAGTTCTTCGCGAAATCGTTGATGACTACGACTCCTGCTTCTCATGCAGCGCTCAATTCATTCGCGAAGTTTCTCTACACTGAAGGTGTCAAGTCAGACACTAACTGGTTCATTGGTTTTGATTGTGAGTTGAGATTCTCAACCTCCACTTCTCGAAAGTTTAATATTATTCGCTAGTGTACGGAGGAAAGATCAGCCAGGTGGCATCTAATGCTACGGCTTATGCAAACAGAAACGCCTTCATCACGTATCAATTCTATGCATCAGCGCCTAGTATCACAGTTCCTTACCCCAGGGATGGTATTCGCTTCGTCACAAATATGCTGCATTCTTTAGAACCTAATCCACAGGAGGCTTGTGAGTCCTCGGAAGTCTACTCTGCTGTGTGATGCTAATTCGCTTCTAGACCCTAATTATATTGATCCCACTCTCAGCAGTGCCGAATGGAAGAAACAGTACTTTGGTCCCAATTACGACGAACTGGCTCGCATCAAACGAAACCTCGACCCAACTGGAGTTTTCTCGTTCCCGCAATCCATTGGTTCTGCATGACACACAATCTGCAGTTCTTCCGGCATCATGGCCTATGCACCTATCTTCATATAACGGACTCGTGTCTTGATTTTCATTATGAATACGAGTACTGAGGATCTACTTGATAGTTATACACCTGATAATATCCATTGCTTCAAAGTGACAGAGCTCAGAAAATTCTTTTGATGAGTTGCAACGAATGTCTTCGATCCGCGACTGTCATGTTACATTATCGCTCAATCCCAATCCGACCCGCTAATATCGTACAAGAAGAATGAAAGTCACCCAACAATACGCCTGTCCCATCTGCCAATTTCGCGAGCCCGCATACATGGGCATTTTGACACTACACATCCTCAATGGCACTCGCCGTTTTCATGCGAACCCAGAGACCACCCTATGGGACCAGCATGAGAATTGAGTTGAATGGTTATATATCTAATACGTACCTTCGCATACATAGTCAGATGAGTCTGCGGTACGAACTGCTCAATAGCAGCCCGTCCTGTCTTTTGCTTCCATTCGGCCGGAGGACGAGAATCAAGAGGTTGAGCATCCGTCGCTAATTCAATCTGATCGAATGACTGCAGAAGACGAATCAAGAAGAATGATATCTCGTTGTATGCAAATTGTTGGCCGATGCAAATCCGTGGTCCTGTCATTGCGATGATTGAATAAAAGACTGGAGGGGAGGATGAAGATGACGTACCGGCGTTGAATGGGAGAAAGATGTATGGGTTTGGCGTGATATACTTCGAAACCCGCTCATCCAGGAATCGATCGGGATCAAACTCTAGGGCTATGGGCACAATCAGTGCGGTCCTCGACCTTGGGCTATATAAATACCATCAGGGCCCCAATATTTCTCTGAGCGTTGCATAATGAAGGCAGAGTATGACACACTAGATAGAATGAGCATGACGGCTCTAACAGCTCCATGACGAAAACTACCTGATACCGGCAGGGACATAGTATGGTTTTTCGCCAGGGACGTCGGAGGGCCATGTTGTGGCTTTGATAGTTCGACTAGCGCGACCACACATGAGCCAAGTTGGAAGCTTATAGAACCGTCGACATACCGGACATCAAAAGGGCTTACGGGTGTTATCAGCCGATAAGTATAGGGCTCGTCGGCTATGGGGGTGAACGAAGCACTCACACAGAAGGGAATAATCGCAAGGTCTCTGAGAAGGAAGCTGATTTACGGCATAATAAGACAATATCCATAGCAAACGCACCATTGATGACAGCTCTCAAGTATCTCATCTCTCTGATATCCGTGGGCGTCGGACTGCGAGTCGCCCCCAAGTGCATCAATATCTCTTGACGGAGACGCTGAAGGACGGCTGGATGGCGGGAAAGGCAGTAGATGATGAACGTCAACAGAGCTGCTGTCTAAGGATTGATGAGCTCCATCTTCTCTGCGCAATGCCAAGACAGTACTCACTGTGTCGCGACCTTTGCAAAGCCAGTCAGCATTTGTGAGATCGAAAACCTGTAGGCTACTCACCTGCGATGAGCATATTGAGAGTCTCATCCATCAAGATCTTCTCATCTTCGGTCGATTTGACGAGATGAGACAGCATAGTTTCGCCCTCGGCAACCTCGTCCTTCCCACTAGCATGTTCGGTGTTCGAGCTCGATTCGAGTTTCGCGTTCTCTTTCTTCTGAGCGATAGCTTGCTGGACGATAGGCTTGATAAAGGCCCTGATCACCTTCATATCATCTGCCGTCTTATCTTTGAATATTTCGCCAAGTGGCCAAAGAAGGCCGATGCGGCCACGAGTTATGATGGTGAGGAGCGCGTTGTTGAAGGCGGTTGCGAAGGCATCTGTGTCGGCAGAGGGTGCATTGGAGTTGTAACGAGGGGAGATGTGAGCATAGGGAAGGCCGTTTGACAAGGAATGCACGCAGGAACCGAAGAGCTAGAGACCGTTAGAGACGAGAGGGGGGAAGGACGTATGGGCTCACAAATTCCGTTGCACTGTCCAGCGTGAACCTCGAGACGAGATCCTGGAAATCTACGGCTTCGCCCTCTGACAGTCTGGCAGCCAATTTCGAGATAGCGGCATCTGCATGACGACCGAACAATTCGAAATCGGATATTCGTTCTCTGCTGAAGAAAGGACGCGCCATGGAGCGGTGGAATCTGTTATAGAAGATGAGACACGACGCTGAAAACCAGAGAGAATGATACTTACTTCCATATATCTCCATCCGAATTGAAGATGCCATCTCCGAGAACGGATCTCATATTGAACTTGAATCGACGACCCTTCTCATAGCCCGGGAAATTCGTAGCCAGAATTATCTTCACAATTTCAGGGTTCGTCGTGAACATCTAAGATGAACGGATTGAGCAATGCGGTCCTTGATTTTAATGATGGTGTCTACCTGAAAATCGCCCAGAATATTGATGCCAAAAGCGCTGCCTATATCATTGGTGGCTTTGGTCAGATGATCGCCGACATAACCCGTCTTGGCCTCCTGGAGCATGAGCCCTATCATATCAACGTTGCCAGGATATTTGCCAATCCATCGCGGAGCTCTCTGAGCTCCAAGCCTTCTCATCTCTCGGACGTCTTTGATCCATCTGGCAGCCACACGAAGAGCGACATAGAAGATGAATGAAAGAAAATAAAGCAATGTGTTCACGTAGAACGGCAACCGTGCATGGAACAGGTTCAAAAGCGAGTAAGCCGTTAACGGAGGAATCACGAAGTGACGCAAGTGGCCGAGGATGAACGGAATTCCTTCAGGCATGTTTCCTGCAACAGCTTGTGGTGATGGATGTCCGTCGTAGTCTCCCAGCAGACGAGGCAGACCCCATCTGGGGTCCTTGAATACGCAGCACGGAAGAGTCGAAGAACTATGCCCGATGCCCGAGGCTCGTCTGCTTCCGTTTAGACGCCCAGCATTCTGAATTTACTGGCATTTGGCTCACTTATTTTATCCTATATACACTTGGGAACTCTGTGGATGAAAATATTTAAACTGTGTTCTCATATTTTGCTGTAATGTGACGATCTCGCGTTCCTCACTGAATTTGATTGAAATATGAAGTTCGGGATGTATAGGCAAAGCCGAAAGTTTTATTCTAATTATAATTTACTTCCACGATCATACAACAAGCAGCATGTTTGAATCAGAGAGGCTTTCCCAACATCGCTCTCGCCTTTCATTTGCGGGTTCCTGACTTGTGCATGAGCTACCAGTCTAGGTGATCCGGGGCGCTAATGAATCATAACAAAATTGGGTTTTAGTCGTCGAAGCAGGTGAGGAAATATATCGCCAAGGTGGATGCTCTGTAAAGCTTTGGGGTCGCCTGGGGAACGTGGATACGCTTCCGAGATGGGGGTTTTCTTTCAGAACCTGTTGGATCCCGAGTTAAGATAAAGTTGTGCTGGACCGAAGCGAATAGGCATCGCGATGAACCCTCAGAGATTCCGGGCCGCGCAGATGGCCGTTCCGAGTCTCATGAAGTGACATTAAGAACAAAATACAAGATTTGAGATCCATGGAGGCTCGAGAAACCCAGTTGATGTTTTTGATGAAATTCCGCATCACGCAAACTTCAGGTCTGCAGAAGAAGTCCCAGGGATTGGTTTGCTGGACACTCTGCAGCCAAAACCAAGAACAAGAAGTCCTATTGTTCTGCCTTTGAGAGATAAGAAGATGTCGCGAACCGCCAAAACAAGAGTATATCGTCTTTTCAGGTGACAAAGACCGACTCCGGATGCAATTGGTGCGAATTTAGAGTGTGACAGCGGCAGAGAAACCTTCATAGCTCAGACAAAAGACAACGACGAAGGCCGATCATTCCGAGAGTCAGCTACTGATGAATTCTGATCGGCTGCTGAACGATGCCTAGGGTATGACACATTCATGAGGTACTGGAAGGTCGACGAACAACGAACGAGAAGATTGAGATGATAAGATTGGTCGGCATTAGTCCTGAATGCAAAGTCAAGCTGATATTACCGATGGTGGCTCCCGTTGTTCTCATGTCAAGTTCGTACCGAGTAGTCGCCAAGGTGGAGATTGGAGAAGACGGTCTGTAGCCAATTTGACCATCATCTGATACCAGAATCTCGTTCCTCGGTCGTGATAGCACTCGGAAGATGACTCGCTCCGCGTTCAAGGTTTTACCTCATCGCATAGTGGGCATTTGGACGCCGAATCCAACCCCTGACTTAGATTGACGATAATATTTCTTCATTTGGATAACCTGCGTTCAAATCAGTAAATTGCAAACAAAACACATTCATCGACGCTAGGGGAGAATAAACAAAGTCTTAGCAAGAACAACTTTTATTTACAGCTCACTGACAAGAACTGAACGTCTGGTCGACTTGAAGCGCAGAATGAGGATGCGAGCGTGAATGGGGAGAAGATGATTACGTAAGACGAGACCGTCCGCTTTCGTCCGGAGTCCGACTGAGGCTCCGATAACACCCTTCAAAATCAGGCATGTTTGCTGTTTACTTGGAGCTCTATGGCTGCGTATTCGTCTTTCTATCTCTCACGAATCATTTTGAATTTTGATAATGAGAGATAGGCACCCGAGATTCGACAATTGACAATGCTCGCAACAACTTCGACGCCGAAATTCAGCATCAGCGAACCAACAGCCTAGTGGCTTCCTTGTAGTGAGTCAGTATCCCTTCAGGACCACTTAGATCCATATCAGAGCGCCGCTGTCCCGAAATGCACTGCTGTGCTGCTGACAGTCATACACTTTGTTCGGAT
Source organism: Sistotremastrum niveocremeum HHB9708 (assembly GCA_001630475.1). Classification (NCBI taxonomy): domain Eukaryota; kingdom Fungi; phylum Basidiomycota; class Agaricomycetes; order Sistotremastrales; family Sistotremastraceae; genus Sertulicium; species Sertulicium niveocremeum. The sequence goes on from KV419401.1 coordinate 653,829, forward strand.
GCTCCTCTCACCTGTGGGATCATAGCCTGCCCCAAGTCTGAATTCAGTCCAATCGGCATTGTTCGATTCGCCGATATACTGGGGGGCAGTCTTTTGTTCCTGGACCACAATATCGCCCAGATGCCGACTCCGCTCTCTCGACCATTCCGTCCTCGGAATCAGGGAACGGTGCATCAGACTTGAACGCCGTTGCCAACTTCAGATACAAGGGACAGGACAGGGACTATATAAGATGCCTAGGCTATCATGAATAGCATCAGTACCAAAGATTGAGTCTTTCCACGATGATTTCGACTATGCAGACCGTTCTCCTCTGCGCTGGTTCAATGCTCTCGAGCTCGCTCGTCTGTCCTCCAACCGCCGTGACACTTGACGCAGTCCAGAACGCCCCAGTTCCGACTCTCATCGTCATGCCTCCAAGACCTTCTGTCAATGAGACGAAACTCGAGAAAGTTCCTGGTAGGTTATGAACGTCGTTGATGACATAAGCGCCGATTCTTACGACTAAATTCTAGATGCCGGGCATCCATTTGTGCCTCCGGGTCTCAAGGATCAAAGAGGACCCTGTCGTAAGCTTCGCATCTGCTTTTTATCGCAGTACCCAATATAAACATCAACTAGCTGCGTTGAATACCCTGGCAAATCATGGGTACCTCCCCCATACGTGAGTGACAAACCATTGTCTACCTTGCAGGTGGTTGATCGAGTGTTTTAGCGGTGTAGTCCATCTAGAACAGATCATAAATGCCACCCGAGAAGGCTTCAACATGGATTACGACCTTGCCGCGTTCTTAGGCTCGTTCCTCATGGCAAGGCTCTCATTTTATCCTTAACGGTATCCAGACTAACACCATTCCAGTTGGCCCGTGGAAATCCTGAGTATAATCTCCTCTCGATTGGAGGGGAAGATGAACAGGTCCCTTCCTTACCAGTGAAGGTCGATGGAAAATGTCCTCGTGGCGGCCTTGCCAAACATGGGAGATTCGAAGGTGACCTCAGCTCTGGTTTGAAATGTCCGAGTCATTGAGGTTGTTATAAGGCGACGTATCTATGACACGCGAGGACGCTGAACTCGGAGATGATCGTAACTTTCAAGATAACCTTTATGATCAGGTGAGCCTTGAATGTGTGGTCCATTTTGCAAGGTGCCGATGATTCACTCAGTTCTTGACTTTCATCGGAAAATATGGCGACGATTCCAAAGTTACCGGGCCCAACTCTCTGGTCAATCTCCAGGTCATGAAACACTTCAAGTACCAACGTTTTGTCGATGAGCAGATGCGCAACCCCAAGGTAGACGTCGTCACGTTCGCATTAAGATGGAAATCTCGTGCTGATCGGTTCGGAAGTTGTCGTTCCATGCTTCGCGCCTCGCCTCTAGTTACAACGAAGCCGCCTTTATTCTCAAGTTCTTCGCTAATGGTATGTATCCTGTACCTATGCTTCTCTGTGACAGGTTCTCGGTACTGACGCATCTTCAGGAACGGACGAGACCCTGACCGTCTCGAGCCTAGGTTCTATTTTCAGAAATCAATCCTTCGCTCCCAACTGGTGGCGACGAGCCTCGCCCGGCGATTTGAACCTGATCGCTTCAACAGCAAGTGACATTAACCCACCCAACACTCCGTTCTTCGTGAAGCCAGGTGAGAATAAGGATGGGAAATACGTGGAAGACGACATGTCAGACTACAAGGTGAGCTCTATGCTTCTAAAAACAGATCATGCCGCTGACAACTACCCTGACAGTGCGATACGGGCTACTACGATTTCGTGTACCACAATCTGCCACATACCTACGACGAAATTTCTCGAGGTTCCGATATCTTGGGTCGCAACGTTAAACTTCTGCTTGAAAACATTGCGAGACCTTTCAACTGTGGCACCTACAAAGTCGTTCCGAATGGACCCATAGACCCCGATGGCAAATGCGAGAGATCTGACTGAGTGAGGAGAGACCTCGTGGAACTAAGAGATGGAGAGATTAGTTCATAACTTCACGAATGATACTCACGTATATCGTTCTGTATTGATTTGTCTCGTAGTGCCTTAGTCTCACCGTCCCGGACAATGTGTTTGTTTTGGCGTTACTAGACAGTTTTTCTTTGCTCAACTATTCGACTATGCTAATGAGGCACTTGAGTGGCTGTTCCCAGACTCCGACTTCGGCCGGCTTGCGGAATTTAGCAGGCGGAGGTTAAGTTGAGCCGTGGTTTGGCGCCGGACTGCTACCGCGCTCAGGCGGAAGCGAGGTTTCCAATCTTTCAATGACTGAAGCGTTAACGAGCTTGTTTTGAACGGCTTCTGTGAGTCCATTGTCATCTTGTCTTCGACGTGAGATAGTTATATATAGGTGGCGGGGTCGATACGGTGTCCTGGTTTCGATTGGATATCTGAATTTCAAGCCTCCAGAAAAAAAGATTGTAGTAAGAGAATCATGCAGCGCAGACGTAGAAATGTCGGATTCGGAAATACCGCGAGTGCAGTGTAGTATGCCTCGACATTTTTAGGATCTGTGTTGGTAATTCAAGGGAATGAGTGACCACACCCATGATGTTGCGTCAAGAGCGCCTCGTCGTCAGCATCATGATATCTTGGATGCAAATGCTTGACGAGCGGAACATACTAGTATACAAAGTCAACCCAAGCCTTTGAATGGCACAGGAGAAACTTCGGCTGGAATTAAGCTTGTGGAAAAAAAGGAGGTTGGAGCGATAATGCCGAAGCCAGCAACCGAGGATAGCCGATATCTGTCAAACGGGCGCTTGATGCCCTCAGGCTTCGTTCTTGGTTCTTTCTTCTTACAAGTGTCCTTTCTTCGATATCCCATTCATTCATCAGAATTATCTCAGGCACAATATCCTCCAGACTCTTCATCTCAAAAATCCATCAGTTAGTCGCGTCTCAGGCTGTCAGCGACTCCAGAACGCGTGAAGAATATTTTATCTTGTCATCCGCGGGAATCGAAGTACTGTGCCATTCGACGCGAAATGAACGCGAAATGAACGCGGTGGAGAGAGTGTGTGCAGTAGCCGCTCGGACCGGTGGCTGGGATGCGTTCAGCGAGGTTATCTGCAGGCATTTGAAAATCGGTCAGTCCACTCCGCCAAAATACCACCTCGAACTCAGACTGATATCCTCTCAGCGGTATCTACCCAGAAAGATCTCAAGCGCATCGTCAAACAAAAAACAAGCGCGGATGTTGTTCAGAAACTTGCGATCTTTGCCAGGAAGCAGAGGGGTCGTCGAGATACGTGTGTCCTTGGCGGCATAGTCAACATCATCCAAAATCTGGAGAAGGACGAAACCTCAATACAAGAAATGTATAAGCAGGGTGAGCGATTAAATCTGCCATAATTCCGTGAAACGCGTTCTCAAATGTCCCAAGGTCTGCTTGATTTCGTATTTCAGTGCCTTACTGTTCCGATCGATGTCTCCAATTTCCGCAAGCTGGCCATCGTGGTATCCCAAGATATTATCATGGAGTGGAGAGATTCTGACACCTGGCACAACATCTCATTCAAATCAACCGCAAACATCGCGTCGATCATCGCCGAGCATGTTCGCGACAAAACAGTATTCGGAGCGCTGCTCATCTTGTTGGAGAACAACTTGACCAAACTGTGCACTTACAGAATGTTACAGAAACATACAATTCCCGCCGCATCCCTTCAGTCCCTCCAACTTCCTCGCTTAGCCGCGACGCTCGTCGGTCAAATGGACGTTAAAGGAGAATTACATCCACATCCTTATCCCGGAACTCTTGACCTGGGTAGCCTACTATCAGAGTAGCGCGCTCAACGATCTCCCGTTCGACACTGGCAAGTCACTGTTTGTGGCACTCATGCTCAGTCCTTCCATTTCGATTCGGTTTCGTGGATTAATAGGTCTTCTGAATCTCATTCACTCCGACTCCACTTGGGACTTCCGGTTCTGCAACCCTCAGCGGAAATACTTAAACCTTGCGTTCCCTCCTCCGGAAAACTCTTGTTCGCTCGACATGTCTCGTGATGCAAGCGCAGGGCTTGCTCCGATGATATTTCCCGACGGATCAACGTTCGACAGTTATGGATGGGCGATGAAATTTGTGGAATACGAGCATCAAGGGCCGAAAAGCAACGACGAGTCATTCGAAGCACCCCTCGCGCGCATAATAGGAGCACCAGTGCTCAATATGTTCATTCTCAAGCACATGGAATCCACTTTGAGAGCGAAGGGGAAACATTACGAAGCTGACGTCTTCGATTTCGGCATTCAAATGTTGCTCATTCGCACACTCAAAATGATGGAAAACGAATCTCAACCCCTCTTTGACGTTCACGTCATGGCCAGACTCAGCGCACTTGATGGGATCAAGCGATGGCCTGAGCGCTCCTACTTCTACTATGCCGCAATCAAGACTCTAGGCGGACCCGAATGTAGCGAATGGGCTACCAAGGGTACCAAATGCAGAGATATCACGCCTCATTTACGACGGCGCATATCGTACGAGCTTTCCCTCGCTCTCTTCGAGATGGGAGTCGTATTCTTGGCTCTTCAAGTCCCGGAGACGATGTGGTGGAACGACGGGGTCAAATATATGAAAATGTGTCAAGTCAGTATTCAAGAGGCCCTAGAATTGATGATTGGTGGCTCTGCGGAACATACGATGATTGTCGTTTTGTCTTTCATCGCCGAATATCTCGTTCGAGGACCGGATGCAGGATCCCAGCTTCCTTCAGGGCTATCGGTGCGTCTTAATGTACTTCAATCTTGTCTTAGGTCTCGCGTTTTGACGAGTCTTGCATAGGAGAAGGAAGCCCTTGTGTCTCTTTCGATCTTGAAGGTCAGGGAGTGCAAAGAGAACACCGAGCTTCAAGAAGCTGTATCAACCTTCCTCTCCCTTCGTTCCGAAGCGTCCAAGAAATGGTCTTCCCTCATTTCCGCGATGCAGAAAATGCCTCTCGCCGCGAAGGAAGCACAAACATTCAACGATTTCACAGGAGAATTCTGGAAATACGACGATAACATGCCTGCAACCGTCATGAGAATGTATTTTGAGAAAACGAAAAATACCATCAATGGCTCGGCGCTTCCTCAATGTTCGACGTGTCATAAACCGACCGTAGGCTTGAAAAAATGTGGAAGATGTGGACAGACGAAGTATTGCAGTGAAATTTGGTATGTGCCAGAATGTGTAGCTTGGGATGATCGATCATCACTGATATATTTTAGTCAATTCTTTGACTGGAAAGCTGGACACAAGGCGAAGTGTATCTCTCCTGAAATATCGACCTAAATTTATCGTTTCATTTATTGCTGTTGTACATGTATACATTGGACGTGAAGGAGTCGGATAACGTAGTTCTGAAAATGTTTGCATCGAAGTCTCTGACTGAAAACATGCATATGAACGCGGAGATCGTGGCAGAATCGGCAGATGCACGACAGAGGCTGTCCTGAGCGTGGGAAATTCAAGCTTGCTCGTTTGAACCGTCATCGCGTCATCGCGTCTTCCACAGCGACCGACGACTTTTCACCTGGAAAAGCCGATCCCAGGACATCATGAAAGGAATATGTGAGCATATATTCCAACATCGCAATATTGAGATGTTGAATGACGCGTCATAGACTCGATGAAAACCGACTCGCCGAATGCTGCAAGGTAGCCATGCATGGCACGCAACAACTAGCAGGATACCAATCACTCTGACGATTTTCGGCGGTTTCTGAATGCAGAATGGATGTCATAGACTCGTTCAGCAGCTCTGAGATGCGTGCCTCGTTGGAAAGGACCTGTGGCACATGTACAGCCCCTTGGCGGCTGTCTTTGTAGACGCCGGACGATGAGCCCATCGTGGACCCATCGTGGACCCATCGAAACCTGCCCTGCAACACGTTCCCTTCACACCCTCTCTCCTCAACCATCATGTCCTCACCACCAGCTTCACCTGCTCCTCCACCTCCCGTAGCGGCTGATACTCAGGATGCTCCTCGGGATCCCTTCGATACCCCCCTATTCCATCGACTCCTCGGCTTGATCGAAAAGCAGAACGAGACTATTGAAGAACAGAAAGCGACGATGGATGAGCAGAAGAAGACTTTGAAGGAACATGGGACGAAGTTGGATGCATTGGTGAAGGATGCGCAGAAAGGTTTGTAGTTTGCCCCTTTCTCTAGGTTTGATTATTGACTGTTTTAAAGATGATCAGCCTTACGATGACGAAGCGCAGCCGTTGCGAAGCGAGCAGCTCTGGAGTGGGGTGTACGAGATTGCCTCAGCGAAGATGAAAGAAGAAGCAGAGGAGTGGAAAGGGCTAATGGATGTTTCCTTGGTGTTCGTGAGTAGGCTTTTGATTTTACAGATACCTGTCAGTAACAACATATAGATTGCCATCTTCTTGGCCGTTCTCACTGCGTTTCTCGTCCCGGCTGCTCAAGCCTTGAGCCCGACTCCAAATGGCGCTGGAAGCAACTCAACCTCGCCCCCTCCTCCACTACCCCCTAAATCAGATCAAAATGTATGCGCATTTTATTATTTATCTCTGATTATGGCTGTGCGTGCACTCTCTGTTTGTCCGTCTCAACTCGATCGATGCTGATATCCGTGGCCTAGATGTGCAATGCGGTTCTCTGTGTACTAGGACGTCAGTGGGTAGGAAAGATGCTAAGCCGTCCAGTTGGGAAGACTCACAAGGAACGGACGATGCGACATGAGGCGCGGAAAAATTTAGCCTATGGCTGGATCAAACCGCTTGTCGCTGTGCTTTATTGGTCGCTCCTCCTGTCGATCGGCCTATTCATCGCCGGCCTTCTCTATCAGCTTCGTAACTTGTCGACCTCCTTTGACCAGACTGCTCCGATTCTTGAGACGACGTGGGGCATCGGGATCTTGCTCGCGGCTCTCATCGTCGCAACTGTCGCAGCGACAACAATTCACGCCATCCGATTCGAGAGCTCGCCGTTCGAAGGCAATCTCAGCAAGTTTGTTGTCAGAATTCTCCAGCGGCTTGAGGAGCGGTGGGAATGGATCAAGAAGTGGCGAGTCAGTGTGCATTCGGAGGGCTTGGAGGGAGTAGAGGCTCTCTTCAAGACTTCCATGGAGTTGATCGCAGAGGCCAATGATCCAAAGTTACTGGATCGTGTGGCCCCATCATTCTCTTACGACGCATGGTTATTGTTTGGAGAAGGATCGATCGAGGTTCTGGCACGAGCCTACGATCGCTTGATGGCGTCGGACACGTCGACTCGGGTCCGAGAAACTGTCAAAGCCCAGATCTCTCGATTTGCAAAGAAGTGTCGAGAATATCCGGGGTGGGCACAGAGCAGACTAAAAGTAAACGATCTGCGTGACTTCCTTCACGATCGCTATCCGATCTCCTCCAATTTCCCCGCGTGGGCGACGATCTTCTCGCTCCAAGAGAACAACGAGGATCTCCGTAAGATCGGAGCACTCCCAGCCGATGAATGCGTTGCCGAGCTTTTGTGCACGTATGACCAAGACAGGCAACTCGGAGACCGCTTCAAGATCTTTAAAGAAGCTGTCATCCGTTGCAATTCACTTGTCCGTGACGGAAACGAGAATGACGTCATGCAGATCCTCTCCCATGTCGATCGTCTTTCAGTCGTCGGATCTTTCATGCGGGTCCCTGATCTATGCTTCTATTCTCCCGACGACTTCCTTCGCTTCCTTGTCCGTGATCGGCGGACTGATATTCTTCTTCATGTCAACGAATTCCTCAAGGATCCGCCCAGCAACGTCAGTCATCAGAACGTGTCCTACATCCTCAACGCCCTTTTTTCTCCTGCCTTCCCTCTCCCTCTCCCTCTCGGCATTGACTTCTCTCCCATCATCGCCTTTGTCTCCCACCGTCCGCACTGGAGCTCTTGGGACCGGGTCAGCGACTCGCTGACGCTCTATCTAAGCCAGTGCGACCTCACCATATTGTCGGATTCAACGTCTGTTCTCAGATTCCTACAGCTATGTGTTGACACAGAGTTTCGCGATGAGGATGGAGATCTATACGAAACAACCGACGAGGCTCGAACTCGTGCTCGAGATATTTTGAACATATGCCTTCCTAACCTCACTCAATTACCTCCATCGTGTCCCTCTTCTCCATCTCCCTCTCTGGCCTGTGCATTGCTCGATAGTCCTTCGCTCATCGAGGAGCCATCCGAACCTTCTCGCGCTGTTGTTGAATCGCTGATGGCTCAGCGCACCCAAGCGACCTCGCGGCGTTTCTCAACCTCGTCTGTACACATCGAGATGACAACACTAGCGTAATGAAGCTCTCTACGTCACGCAATCCGTTCCTTGTTATTTAACTCTTGATGCCCAACACTTGTTTTGGTTGGGACACTCAGATCTTCTACACGGCATTTCAGAGACGCTGACAAGATTCGACTTCGATGATATCGGCAGGAGTATATTCACGAAACAGCAGCGTACAGTCAAAAATTTGTATGGGGCTTCGATTGTGATCGGCCTGGGTTTCAAGATTAGATTTCTGGAATAACAAAACTATCATCGCCAGGTCTCAGTTGTGTGTAATTGGATAGGCATATCTTGAACGAAAGGAACGTGAATCCTGCAGTCAGTCGGTTTTGGAATCAGTCTGATGTCCTGCCCAATCGCAAATTTTTTCAATCTCATGTCAACTTCAACACGCACGTCTATCGGAAAGATTGTCGCTGGTTTGAACCACTAGATCTGCCAAGCCTTTATCTAAAAACTTGACTTCCCGCGTTCAGGAACAAAGAATGGACTATTTTGAGCCATCGCTCGGCGGCTTTGCAAACACGGCGAGTACGAACGGAAAGGATTGATATTAAGGATTTCTCCAAAACTTGTCAAAATCAGGATCAAAGACAAAAGTGCTGATTGCACCAATCATATCGAAGGCTGGAGGTCGGATTCCTCGCACGACGTCCTGGCTTGTTTTGGCGGAGTTTGCTGATTGAAGCCAATGACCGTGAGAATTTACTGTTTAAGGCCTTCCCGCTCTCTTCAACCACCCTTGCAACCACCGCTGCGTTGGCAGCAATCGACAGCATGAGTCCAGTCTACCAGGGACATCACTCTAGCCCATTCATTCTCCCAACTACTGCAGATATATTGTGCTGTAATTTCTGGATTTCAGGTCTTTGAAACGTAGCCAGACCGATGCTGCCGTGTTCGTGGTATCTTCAATTCAGAACTCGAGGCTTCTACTTCCCTCACCGATCGCTCTTTTTCTCGCTTCCAACAATCTTCTAAGCATCACGACTATACATGGCCTTTGCATATCTGTGAATCGGCTTTGACTGGCCTTCATGGCGATCTATCCGATCATCGACAACCCGCATCGTACATGGGGACTACTAGAGCTTTCAGATCACGATATATCGCTGTCGACATCGACATTGACTCAGCCAGTCCATCTCGGAACTTCAGCAACACCGGCGCTTGATAACACGGCTGAGCCATGAAAGTGAGGCAAGACACAGTGCGATCTCGCTGGTCTGGTGGATAGCGCGGACCCGTCTTTCGAGCTTCGTTCCCAGTTCGGATGATCGGCGGGGTACATCTAGCAGGAGAGGGGTGATAATGAATGCATCGTATGTGTCTCTGCGCTCTCAAGTTGCCTGCTAACCTCGGAGGTCTAGGCTTTCTTATTGCGCAATCTTCATAGGTCACTGCAACACCCCTCGCCATCGCCATTGTTTCTCAGGAACATCTCTAGCTCCTTCCTGGCCAATCATCTCAAACGTCTTCTGCGTCCAACTCTGCACCTCGTTTATTGCTCTTCCGAAAAGGTCGTGTGGAAGGCCGTGTCCTTTCAAATGCCCTCCTCAATTTGCGTCCTTGAAATATATAACCTACCTGCTACGTAACTTCGGAACTCTTTTGAAGATGCTGATGGCTGCCGAGGCTGCTTTCGCAGAAGGATGCCCTGGTCCAACATTCTGGTTTCTTCTGCTCTTGCGTTGGAACGACGGTGCAAGCCAGGTCGATCATACGAGGGATTGCAGACGGTTGACTGACATGCAGAGCGTTTCGTTGATGCATCGCACGCCGAGCACGTCTTTGAAGGTGTTACCCTACATTTAGAAAATTCCAATTATTTGTGCATCGTCTCGTATGATCCAAGAAGGAACGATATATATCTTTAGCACACGTCGGAGGCGTCGTTCCAATCGAATGTGATTCCCGCTTGAACTTGCCCAAAAATCTGAGAGCAGAAAGCTGAACGTGGGAATTTCGAGCTTCAGCGCTTTCTCCAAACTGTTGCCTTCGTCGCACTCAACCATGCTTTCTGCTTCATTTCGCATCGTCAAAGGTATGCCACTCACTCTCAGCTGGGGATGGGAATAAACGGCCAGCAACATCCGCATTCTTGACGCGTTGATCGCGTTTACAATCATGGTTTTTCATTTTTTTCACGGCCTCCAACGTCATCCACGCCATCGCGACCTGGATGAAGCACATCGCGATGCCACCTCCGCATACACCTCATCTCAGCACTCCCATAGCCTCGCACCACACAACTCAGCTCAACACTTCATTTCGACACCATCGCGATAAGGCTCTACGCACAGCCTGCCCTGGTCTCACGGTAGACGCTTTGATGGGCCCACCGCTATAAGAAGTAACAACACGCTGTTCACATACGATACCTCTTTCCTCCCACCACCATGTCGACACCCCTAGACTCAGTTTCCTCCCCACCGATTCCAGAGACGGCGGCTCCTACTTCGACGGCGTCCCCTCAAGATGCTTTCGATACGCCGCGCTTCAATCGGCTGCTAGCGCTGATGGAGAAACAGGTTGAAGTCGCGGAGAGGCAGAGTGCGACGATCGAAAGGCAGGAGAAAGCCTTGGGAGAGCATGGGAAGAAGTTAGAAGCGTTGGTCAAGGATGCGCAAAGAGGTCAGTGTTTTATTGATATTCTTGGGCATGTTGCATTCTGACCTTTTTCGAAGATGATCTGCCATACGACGAAGAGAAGGGCTATCCATGGGAAGTTGTCGAAAGTGAGCAGCTGTGGAGCGGAGTATATGAGGTCTATAGACGAGACGCGTGATTCGGTTCCGGGCTCCGACCGAATCACAGCGCCAAATCACAGCCGGGGTTTCCCGGTAAGGCAACCGGCCGCGCGACAAGGGTCAGCCGAGGCGCCAGCGAAATCACAACTTTCGTTGTGCTCGTCGCTGGCGGCTCGTCGACTTGTCCTGCGGATCACAACTTTCAGGTAAGTAAATCACAACTTTTGTCGTGCAAATCACAACTAAAATCACATCTTCTCGCAGCCCGGCAAGACTTCTCCCTCCCCTCGGCTTCGTCACCACCCCATCCGGCCTCGTCGCCTCGCCCTCGCTCAGCCGCCAGCCGCACGCCGCCATCCACCCCATCTCCCCTCGCTCGACGCGACGACGACGACAACAACGCGTCGTTCGTCGTCTCCACCATCCTCCGACCTCGACCTACCCCCTCTGCCCTCGCCGCGCGTCACCCCACTCTCGCCTCCGACTCCCTTTCGTCGGCGCACGACATCGTGCGCCGACGACGTTCGCAACTTTTTCTGGCTGTTCGGGCCTCTTGGTAGCGTTGGATAGGGGTTGGATATGTGTTGTAGAGGGATGCAGAGGAGGTACAGGAAAAGGGTGAGGTCTCAAAGGTACGCTATCATATATTTTCTCTGCCTACATCTACTGACAAAAATTTCTCCCCCCTTCCTATATCGCGCATCCACCCACCTCACCCCTTCCCCCTTCCTCATGAACATGCCCTCGCCCTCGCCATCACCGTTCCTCGTCCGCTGTCGCCGCCGCTGTCACCGCCGCCATCACTCGAACAACCGACCGCACGCACAGTGCTATCGGACATCGCCTAATTAGGTAAGTCCGACTCTGCACTGTGCGATTTCATACTGATTTCCTTCTTTAACAGCTTCCTCCCATCTCGAAAAATCAATAAATATCACCAGAACTAGCTAGCATTGTAATGTACATGGTTCGATTTTTTTGTAATTATTTGGCCTGTATTTTTCGCTTTTTTGTCAATATATATGTCTTTTCCAAGATAAAAAAATGAAAGAAAAATCATATGCAGAGCAGGAATGGCATAGATGGTTTGGGCAGCAGCTCACAGAGAAGATTCTGCACTGTTCTTCTGTTTGGGTACTTGGAATGTCTTCTGAAATTGGTTCAAAGTGCGATTAGCACGTTCTTCTTCAAGAATCTTGATGGCATCAGGCACAGTGCGGCCCCCCTCTTGACGCTTTGTAATTTGCTTGATATACGAGTTGACCAAATTCCACTGCTGCCTGGCCTGAATATAATGTTAGCAGGGATTGTTATGGGGACTGATTACACACAGTAGCATTTGATGAAGGTCGCCAGGATGCGTAATGGCCCTTGCTGATGGACTTATCGTAAGTCTTGCCAAAATAATTCTCAACTGTCCGGAGAGGAGCACAGACTCCAACACCGTCTATTGGACGCCCACTGTCCCAGGCTGTCCAAATTGCACTGATATCCCGGAAGCTTCCGAGAGGTCCTGGTCCCCAACAATCCCAAAGGCAGGTCGGATGCTGCACAGCTTTCAGGATGTCGTCCCATGAACAGAAATCACGTGAAAAAATTGGATATGGGGCGAGCGATGCAGAGGTGGCTGGTTTGTGGAAAGCAGCCGGAGGAGGAAGGATTGCTTCGCGGCCAGTCAAGGACGTTGAGAGTGGGAGGACAGTGTATTGACTAGTTCTGGATTTGATCACATACGGCTTATACGGGATGAATGCCGGAGGCGTTGAGTCGTTGTTGGATTCAACGGGGGGATTGATCGAGGGTTGCTGAGGCAAATGAATAGGGGAAGACGGCATTGTGAACAAAGGTGTCGAGGACAGTGAGGGAGCAGGATACAAAGACGGTGAATATACTGGATCAGAATGTGGCACTGATGGACCTGCGTGTAGTGGGAATTGGAGTGGCTGTGACAATGGAAAGGGATGAGGTAGTGGGTAAGAAGAGGGCTGATAGTATGATGTGGACTTGGAAGGTGAAAGAGAATCAGTGCGTCTCAGAAGTTTATCCACTTTGGTCCCAATTTCCATCTGGCGATGAGCAAGAGCAGCGTAGCTTGACCGTGTTGCTTGTTCAGAAAAAGCTTCAGCAACTTTGGCAGAGGCTTTGGCTTTGTCTTCCTCAACACTCAATAGATCAGGCCAATCCAAAAACCACTTCTTCGCTTCTGGAGAAGTATACACGCTAACCTTTTTCCATACAGGGGACTCGGGGTAAGCGTTATACATTGCTGCAGCCGTCTGTGGTCACACCAATGAATATCTCAAAGTTGAAAAGGGAAACATGCACATACCCGCCAGAAGAAGGGTTTCAAGTCTCTCAGCAACAGAAGAAAGTTTCTTATGCCTTTGTTGTCCCCATAGAGTGTCTGCATTGCATGATCGACAAACGGGAAGACCTGGTTCAAGAGAGATTCTGGGACGGGTACTTTTGTCCATGGGACAATGTACTGCTCTCCAACATAGAATCCAGCGAGAACATGAACAGCTGTTTTACTGATTTTGGCAGAATAAACTTCTCGACGAACATTCCCTTGCCAATGTCCGACAGAGTCAATCGCATCAGCACTTGCGCTAAAGAAAGATTAAATACAAAAACAGACAGCAATACTATTCAACATACCCACGGTCTTCCATGTGCGCTGGTATTGATTTCCTCGCAAGATGCAATCGCTTGGTTACTTGGACAGATGTAGCGTTGAAGAAAGTGTGGTACATTTTGGAAAGTCCGTCGGTGCTGAATCTCTCACCAACCTTCCTCCCCGGAACAAGCGGTATCTTGGTATTCATCAGCAATCATGTATACGCTTGAAAACAGAAACATACACCACTCCAGGTCTTCCCAACAGACCAATTCCAATCGGGGACTTGACTGATCAGATCCATCTCATCAAAGTTCCATTGAAGCAATAGAGCAAGAGCTCCAACGGCATCCTTCAGCGGGTCTCGATGTGGTAAGACCATATTGTAATCTGGCTCAGTGACCTATAACAAGTTAGTCAGTCAATCGTCAGTCTGTCAGCAGAAGTAACTTACACCTGGCTTCGCTGTCTTCGTATCCCAATACATAGCAAGAACACCCCAATGCTTGGTGCCTGCTCCAGAGGCACGACCATCCGGAGTGACATAATCGGGCAGTTGTATCTCATATGGCTGAAGCTGCCCAAGACTAAGCTCGATCACTTCATCACCCCGATTTAATGTAGCACACTGCCAATGCCACGCAAAGTGGGCCTTGATGCACGACGTGTCTGATTTAACTTCAGACAAATGATTACAGGCGGATTAAAGCATACGTACATTGCTTAAGGTTAAGCATGATTGCTCTCTGAATTTCTTCGATATTTTGTAATGACAGAGACGAGTCAAGAATGGTGCCCCGAGTGACGTCAAAGTTGTCAGTCCTACAGAATTCATCAAATCAAACTTGGCCTACAAAAGAAGCAAACACATACTCAAGCTTTTGACGCTGTGCCGTGATCATCAATGCTTTTTGATACTGACGTGTCTGTTCCGTGAAACACGGCCGTTCAGTATGAAGAGTTGGATTCTCCGCTTCCTGACGGGCACGAACACGACCCAGCATCGTCATGATTTTTTTCAGTGAAGACTGCAAAGGAGAATATTGACAAAAAGTATGACAACAGACAAACACACTTACAGATGAAAGATGATCATCAGAGTTAGACACGAACCCACCGCCATGCTTGGAGAAAAGAGAACGTGTTGCGGAATAATGCAGGTATTGGCACACGTGATGTGAATCAAGGATTACATCAGGGATGATCTTATCTGCAATTGCTTGATCCACCCAGTCCTACAGAATTGTAAGAAACATTCTGTGTTTACGATTGAGCAAAGCCTACCTGCCATTGACGAATAACAGCTTTCTCCGTCGATTGACCGGATGGTCTGCGGGTATCAAATATGAATTGATCGACCCAGATCTGTGCAGCAGCACGATCTGCAGGTAGCTGCAATGATGTACCTGTGTCATTTATTAAAGCGAGATCGGAGATGCAAACAAGAATTACGTACTAGAATCGAGAGGCGCTGTGGGTTCACCATTTGACGGTGGGTTGCCATTGTTTTTGCTTTGATTGAAGGCAGTCCATGCTTCGTCAATGGTTTGATCTATTGCGTGATTCTCCGGAGTGCCGTTGAGTTCCGCAGCAATTGGTCCAGTCGGGGGCGAGTCGGCCGGAAGACGGGCAGCGTTGACCAAGTCGGTCAGAGCAGGCGGAGGCTGCGAAGAACTCGACAACAATCTGCAACATATTAGATGACACACAGACAAATAAATCAAACATACGAGTCAGAATCACTATTGACATTGTCCCACAGCTGCAATCCTTGGACAAGTTCTGCACGGGTACGCGCAATTTTGATGTGACGCTCTTTGGAAAGTTTCTTGAGGGCATCAACATTCATGCCTTTGTATATCCTGACCATTTTCCGAAGCCTCAGCACCTGCTCAGATGTGAAAACAAGGGAAACTCACCCATCTTCCTCATTTTTCCCTCTTTTCCGCTTGTTGCTTGCATCATTCTGCATGCCTGAGTCTGTAGTCGTTACATAGAATGATGAATATAATTTTTTATTAATTTTTCGAGGCTCGGACGCAAAGAAAACATCTGTTTCGTACCCATTATCGCCGGCGCCTAATGTGAAACCTGCTTCCGCACGCGAATGCTTCCGGTCGCGGGAATCGAGGGAGAACGGCGAGGGAGGGGTGGGAATAGACGAGAGGGAGGGTACGAGTCGTGTCGAGAGGGGTGGGACTTCGAGAACCACTGGCGAGGCGCTGACTTGCTGCGTTCGTCGAGAGCGAAGGGAGTGAGGGAGGCGCGGCGGTAGCGGGGATAACCGGCGGACGGCTGAGGGCTCGGCAGCCGGGCTCGTGATCACGGGGACCCTTGTGATCCTCCCGCGGGATCACAGCCAGGGTCCTGTGATTCCGGCCGTCGGGCATCTCTTAGGGTTTCTAGGTCGCGGCCGCGAAAATGAAAGAAGAAGCTGAAGAATGGAAAGGACTGATGGATGTATCTTTGGTCTTCGTGAGCGTCATGAGATTATAACTATCGGTGGAGGATATGCTAATACTTATTAAAACAAGATCGCCATCTTTTTGGCTGTGCTCACAGCTTTTCTCGTGCCCGCCGCTCAGGCACTAAGTCCGCCTTCGAATGGCACTGCGAGCAACTCAACATCTCCACCTCCTCCGTTACCCCCCAAGTCTGATCAGAACGTGTGCGCATTTTACTACTTAAGTCTCATCATGGCTGTACGTCGTTTCACGCCCAGCAGTAATACGAAGCTAATTATTTGCAACAGATGTGCAATGCCGTGCTCTGTGTGTTGGGGCGTCAGTGGGTTGGGAAACTGTTGAGCCGACCTAGTGGAAAGACACATAGGGAACGGACGATGCGACACGAGGCACGCAAGAAGCTGGCGTATGATTGGATAAAGCCATTGGTTGCCATCCTATACTGGTCTCTTCTCCTCTCGATCGGTCTCTTCATTGCCGGTCTTCTCTATCAACTTCGAAATCTCTCCACCACTTTTGATCAAAGCGCGCCGATTCTTGAAACGACGTGGGGCCTCGGGATTTTACTCGCCGCATCCATCGTGGCTGGCATCTCAGCCACGACAATCCATGCTATCCAATTCGACAGCTCCCCTTTCGAAGGAATATTCAGCAAGTTTGTTGTTGAGATTCTTCAGCAGGTTGAGGAGCGATGGGAGGGCATCGAGGGGTGGAGAATCAATGTGAAGACAACGGGGCAGGCTCTCTTCACAACGTACATGGAGTTGATCGCGGAGGCCAACGATCCAAAGTTACTGGATCGCGTGGCCTCTTCATTCTCTTATTGGGCATGGATGGAATATGGACAAGGATCGACCGGGGTTCTGGTACGGGCCTACGATCGACTAATGGCCTCAGATACGTCGAATCGGGTCCGGGAAACAGTCAGGGCTCAGATCTCTCGATTCGCAAAGTTTTGCCGAGAAAGACCGTGGAAGGTAGAGAATGAACTAAGAAAGAAGGATCTGAATCAATTCCTCCGCTATCGCTATTCTTTCCCCTCCGACTTCCCCGCTTGGGCGACGATTCTCTCATTCCAAGAGAACAACATCAATCTGTATGAGCTCGGATCACTCCCACTCGAGGAGTGTGTTGCACAGCTTTTGTGCACGTACGATCAAAACATGCGACTTGGAGACCGCACTGATATCTGGTGGAGCGCTGTCAGACATTGTGTTTCACTTGTCCGTCGTGGTAACGAGGATGACGTCATGCAGATCCTCTCGCATGTCGATCCTCGTTCAGTGGTCAGATCTTTCATGCGGGCTCCTGGTCTTAACTTGTGTGCTTCCAACGACTTCGTTCACTTCCTTGTCCGTGATTGTCGGGCTGAAACTCTTCTTCACATCAACGAATTCCTCACGGATCCACCGAGCAATGTCAATCATGTCAGCGTGCCCTTCATCCTCCTTGCCCTGCTTTCTCCCGAATCCCCTCTCCCTCTTGACATCGACTTCACTCCCATAATAGCTTTCGTTTCCCACTCTCCAACTTATGACTCATGGACTGCGATCACTCACTGGCTTACGTTCTACTTACACGAGTGCGACATCTCAGCCATGGCTGACAACCGTGTCCTTCTTGTGTTCCTCCGACAATGCATTGAGCTAGAGATTCCAGATCCCTTTGGCGTTATAACACGTGCCAGTGAAGAAACCAAAGCACGAGCTCGATCCATATTGGAGGCTCATTTCACACCGCATTTAATCCCGTTGCCTCCATCTCGTCCTTCCTCGCCTTGGCTCGCCGAAGAAATCGAATCCTCATCGATGGAACAGCTCGCTAACATCCCCACATCTTCCGGTCCGGAAACTGCCTTCACCAATAACCCTCTGCGACGTCCTTCATCGTCTTCCGTCCATATTGAAATGACATCATTAGCAGATTCTGCTTGATGGGTCGGCTTTTCGTGTACACGTGTGTTAGCCTTCGCTCAAAGAAATATCGCATGGACGGCTGATTTGGTTTTGAGTACCTTTGTGTGTACCACTGTCCTTTTCCTGAATGAGTTTTTAATTGAACAGAAAAGCATTTCCCATATTCTAATTGGACTGGACTAAGGCAGCATCAATATCATTGTAGTTGGCTCCTTACTAAGCTCCGAGAGCTGATGGTAGCGACAATGGTATCCTCAAAAAATCAAATTCTCAAAGGCATGGAGTAGATGCTGTCATAATTGAAAACCAAAAATGAAGTAAGAGCTGCCGGTATACATAAATGCCTGCTAGCACCAATTACCTCGTTCTACCGCTTGATTCTTCTGATCTTGAACCTGCGTGCCCGGCTTGTTGCAAACGCTGAGATCAGACACATTGTATAATGGTCTCAACAAGGCAGGGTGTCGATGTCTTGTCCTGAAATTTTCTCAAGTCGGATTGTGGGGGAGAATTGGTTATGCGGTCAAACGTCGAAGCACTGAGATGGCGTTGGATTTGGGGCTTGAAAAGATTGCATGTAGGTACGTCGGTTGAGGATCAGGCAGTTTTAGGGTGGTACGCGTAAGGATACGGAAGGTCGCCAGATTACTTGCGGCATCGCGGCTTAGAGAACACCAAAAGAGGACAAGACAGACGGGCATCTTCAGAGCAAGATTGATAGCGAAATCGAGGCAGTTGACCTAAAAAGTTGAGAGGCCAAACGAGATCTGAATCAAGAAGGCTTCGAACGGACTCTTCAAGTGGTCAAATTCTGGTAATCGGGATATGGAGAGACTAGAGGGCGGCCTGATTATACATTCTTTTGAGATATCGCGTGCTGTATGTCTTGCTGTGAGTATGAAACGACGTGTGTTCACCGAAAGAGATATTTGAGAATATTTGAGGTTCATGCGTCGTCATCCCTGCCTTTCCCGTACGTCTCCTTCGGACTTCACCACCTATGCCATCCCAATTATTGTTATCAGATGGTTTGAAGGACCGTCAGATAGGTGTAGGTTTGACTTGAAGCCGATGTGTCGTCGATTAGATAGCGAGGTGGACTTGACCCGAAGAAGACTCTCTCGGAAAAAATATTGGAGAGATTGGCGGATAGGGGATTCTCTCTTAAAATCAAGAATAAAGATGCCTGACATTAGCATAAAAGGTGGATTGTTGAAGACGAATTTCCGGGCCGTAAAAAGCAAGAGAAATGTGGCTCAGTCGGAGCGTGGGACGATTTCAAGCGACTCTTCTCGACTGCCATGACGTTCAACCTCATTCTGCTCTTTGGCTCGGACATCCTCCAAGAAAAGCTGCTGGCTTAGATTGTCCATGAGAAGATCTCCAGGTCAGCTCGTCTTATATCTCAGGTGGCCTGTCAAGCTCATTGCAATCGATAGAAAATTAGACGGAAAAATCCCTGCTATACCGAACTGACTCCACGGACAACTTTCACTGCGCGATCATGATCGACGATCGCAATCCGATCATTCAAGAAGGCTCTGCAGATCTTTGATCGACCACGATCATGATAGCGGTGGCAGCTCAGTTGGGTGATTGGGAGGACTTTATGGCATAGCAGGCATAGCCCGCTGTCGTGCTAGACGCTGGGTAGTGGGCCCATCGTGAGCCCATCAAAACCTGCCCTGAAACACAACTCATCACCCCCTCTTTCCTCTTAACCACTATGTCCTCTCCGTCCCCGTCTCCAGCGGTACAAGCGACAATCAATCTTGATGAAAGCTCAGCGCCGGCCCCAGAACCGGAACGCGCTCAGGCTGCTGATGCCTTTGACACGACACTATTTCGGCAGTTGTTGAATTTATTGGTCGAGCAGAGTGCGACGATCAAAGAGCATGGGAAGAAACTTTATACCTTGGTAAAAAATGCGCTGAAAGGTGAGGATCTCATCCGTTGTATCTGCGCTGTCGATGTATGGATTGACAATAGATGAACAACCACATGATGAGGCTCACATGGAAAGTGAACAGCTGTGGGGCGGACTCTACGAAATCGCGGGGGCAAAAATTGAAGAGGAAGCAGAAGAATGGAAGGGCTTGATGGACGTTTCATTGGTCTTTGTGAGTGACACGCTCAATAATGTATGAATTTCGTTGAACCCTCGACAGATTGCCATTTTCTTGGCCGTCCTTACAGCATTCCTGGTACCTGTTACTCAGAGCCTGGTCCCTGCCCCTAGTTCTCCCTCTGGCGACGTTACAAATAACTCAACAATATCCCCCTCTCTGCTGCCGCCAAAGTCTGAGCACAATGTTTGTGCGCTGTATTACTTGGCGCTCATCACTGCCGTACGTCACTGCCCTGATACTAGGAACACATTCGATCGAGACTTACCTACATGTCAGATGTGTAATGTCGTTCTCTGTGTAGTGGGACGTCAGTGGGTCGGGAAGCTATTGAGTCGCCCGGGCGGAAGAACACATTGTGAGCGGACGATGCGACACGAGAAGAGGAAGGAACTTGCTCATGGGTGGATCAAACCGCTCGTGGCTGTCCTATACTGGTCCCTGCTACTCTCCATCGGCGTGTTCATTGCAGGCCTCCTCTACCAACTCAGGAACCTCTCGACTTCTTTTGATGAAAGTGCGCCGATTCTTGAGACGACGTGGAGCCTCGGGATTCTACTCGCAGCTCATGGTCGAAGCCTCGTATATTAGCGAGCCTTTCGCCGAAGATCTCGTGTATACTTATGCATGTCAAAAAGATTCCAGTCATCGGGGCATCGTCCGTCATGATCTAGCCAAAATCTATATGTACCTTTGTCTTATTTATCATGCAGTCCTACTTTGTTTCTGAATATTCCGGATATTTTGAAAGCAGAAAGCAGAGCGTGGGAAATTCGAGCCTCGGCGCTTTCTCAGAATCGTTGCCCCCGTCGCGCTCAGTCGTGCTTTCTGCCCTCTCTCGCATCGTCAAAGGTATGCCATTCACTCTCATCTGTGGATGGAAATATGAACTGCTAGCAACAGCCACATTCTTTACGCGTTGATCGCGTTCACAATCATGGATTTTTAAAAAAATTACGGCCTCCTTCCAACGTCATCCACGCCATCGCGACCTACAGTAGATGAAGCACATCGCGATGCCACCTCTGCACTCATCTTAGCACTCTCATAACCTCGAATCCCTCGACCCGGCCCAACCCTTGAATCCGACACTATCACGACAACGCTCTGTGCACAGCCTGCCCTTGGTCTCACGTTAGACGCGCTGATGAGCCCACCGCTATATGAAGGTACAACACGATGTTGACGTGCGAATACCCCTCTTTCCTCTCACCACCATGTCTACACCCCTAGACTCAGCTTCCTCCCCGCCAATGTCACAGCCCGCGGCTCCTACTTCGACGGCAACAGCTCAGGATGCGTTCGATACGCCACGGTTCAATCGGCTGCTGGCGTTGATGGAAAAGCAGGGTGAAACATTGCTTGACCATGGGAAGAAATTGGACGCCTTGGTTGAAGATGCGCAGAGAGGCGAGGGATTCAATGCTTGCGGGCGACATCGCATACGATAACTTTTATCATAGACGATCTACCGTATGACGAGGAGGAAGATCCGATCGACAGTGAGCAGCTCTGGAGTGGGGTGTACGAGATTGCCTCAGCGAAGATGAAAGAAGAAGCGGAGGAATGGAAGGGCTTGATGGACGTCTCACTAGTATTCGTGGGTAAAGGTCGGGGATTTTGCCTACTTGCCGTTACTAACAGTATCCAGATTGCCATTTTCTTGACGGTGCTGACCGCGTTTCTCGTCCCGGCTGCTCAAGCCTTGAGCCCATCCCCAAGCGACACTCAAAGTAATTCAACCTCGCCTCTTCCTCCTCTCCCACCCAGATCAGATCAGAATGTCTGTGCATTTTACTATCTATCTCTGATCATGGCTGTATGTTAAAACGCATTCGCGCATCTTGATTGGACGGATGTTGATGTCTTCTTTTTTCTCAGATGTGCAATGCCGTTCTGTGTGTGCTGGGGCGTCGGTGGGTTGGAAGGTTACTCAGCCGTCCCAATGGAAAGACCCACAGGGAGCGGACAATGCGGCACGAAGCGCGGAAAAAACTAGCCTATAGTTGGATCAAGCCGCTCGTCGCAGTGCTCTATTGGTCCCTCCTGCTGTCTATCGGTCTTTTCGTTTCGGGGCTCCTGTATCAACTACGAAACCTGTCGAACTCTTTTGACCAGCCTGCCTCTATCCTGGAGACGACGTGGGGCCTGGGGATCT
Organism: Sistotremastrum niveocremeum HHB9708; assembly: GCA_001630475.1. NCBI lineage: Eukaryota > Fungi > Basidiomycota > Agaricomycetes > Sistotremastrales > Sistotremastraceae > Sertulicium > Sertulicium niveocremeum. Next base: position 676,115 of record KV419401.1, read on the forward strand.
TACTCGCGGCCCTCATCGTTGCAACTGTTGCAGCGACGACAGTTCACGCCCTTCGTTTTGAGAGCTCGCCTTTTGAAGGCGTTCTCAGCAAGATCCTCGTCGGCATTCTTCATCGGTTCGGGGAGCGATGGAAGTTGATCAAGAATTGGAGAGTCGGCGTGGAATGGGAGTCAGAGAGGGATGCCTTCAAGACCTCCATGGAGTTGATCGCAGAGGCCAACGATCCCAAGTTACTGGATCGTGTGGCCCCTTCGTTCTCTTATTTTGCATGGATTTGCTACGACGAAGGGTCGATCGAGACACTGGCACGGGCACACGATCGGCTAGTTGCCTCAGATACGTCGACTCGGGTCCGGGAAACGGTCGGGGCCCAGATCTCTCGATTCGCAAACCTTTGTCGAAGATATCCGTGGTTGGTAGAGGATCGACCAAGGAATAAGATTAACGAGATCGATCAGTTCATTCGCACCCGAGGTCCCTTCCCGTCCTGCTTCCCCGGCTGGGCGACGATCGTCTCATTCCGTGAGAACAACGAGGATCTCCTTGAGATTGGTTCTCTACCAGCCCATGAATGTGTTGCACAGCTCTTGTGCACGTACGACCAAAACGGGGCACTCGGAGACCGGGTAGGGATCTTTGAAGCAGCTGTTGATCATTGCGATAGACTCGTCTTTGTCGGAGACGAGGAAGACGTCTTGCAAATTTTATCGAACGTCGATCCTCTTTCATTCGCCAGATCTTTCATGCGGGCCCCGGAGACAGTAGCCTTCGATGATCACAGCTTCTTCCTTCCGTTCCTTGTCCGTGAACGACAAACTGAGATTCTTCTTCATATGAACGAATTCCTGAAGGATCCGCCCAGCAATCTCAATCACGTCCATGTATCCGCCATTCTCTGTGCTGTTCTTTCTCCCGATTCCCCCCTCCCTCTCCACATTGATATCTCTCCCATCATCGCATTCGTCACCCATCATCCGCACGGGCGCTTTTGGACCAAGATCAGCGCCTCTCTCGTTCTCTATCTTGCAGAGTGCGAGATCTCGGAGTTGTCAGATCCCAATGTCGCTTTTGCATTCCTTTGTCATTGCATTGACATCAACTCCTTCGTCTTGGAAACTAGCGACGATACTCGCTCACGAGCTCAAAGTATCTTGAATACTCACTTCCTTCCCAACATTACTCCTTTACCGCCATCCCGATCTCCATCGACTTCTCCCAGCAGCCCACAACCTGCTCACCTTGCTCCCTCTTCAGAGGATCTCAATGATTCTCAGCCTCATGGAAGCTTCCGTCGCCGTCGCTCTTCAGCGTCTGTCATTCACATCGGATAGCATCCTATAAGCAAAGGTCGGTGTCTATTTCTTGGTCATACTCTAGAGTATCTAACGAGTATCGTTAGTTCTCAATGCCCATAGGCTGCCGGCGTAGCACGCGATTGAAGAGCTACTTCCGGACGGTGACCACGCCTAGCTCTTGCAGTGATCGCCATTGATCAGACCACCTCATCACAGGTTTTAGAAGAGTCAAGAAGGGCAGCCGGTGCACATGTCGTACTTCAACGAGACCCTCCGAGTCATTGAACATTGCAGTGTCGCTTTGAATGGGCGGGAAACTTTCCGCGACAGAGCCTACAACATGTGTAGCTTTAGCAGTGAAATGTGATACAGGTTTTGTGTGAACAAGAGATAATGCCAGCAGGTAATGAATGTACTGCCACTACGAATTCCACATGAGTATAGCCCTGTCGTCAAAGCCAGGAAGGATTTGCCATTCTGAGTAGTGAGTTAATCGTGGGACCAAGCGTGGGACAGCGCCGAAATTCCCAGCTGAACCATCATCACGGCCGTCCATTTGTCTCTGGCTCTTTGATCACAATGCTGGATACCTTATCAGGTACCCACACCCAGAAATCAGCTTGGCTGTCGCCATGTTTTACGAGTCACTGAAGGCCGACGCTAATGCTTGGGGTTTCAAATGAGCGGACTCGGAAAAAATACTGCTACGACGAAGTAACTCAACTGACAGGAACAAGCTTTTACGCTGCCCGATCACGATCGAGAACCGCCGAGAGGTAATCAGGAAGGCTGAACCTCCACGACTGACCACTGAAATCGCGGTTGACCTAGGCCAACTAGGGGCAGGGTCGAGACACCCATCACTACAACGAATGCCAGTACTAGTGTCGTCTTTCGAGATGCCGAATTTGAACGATGGTCTCATTGTTTCTTCCTCAAAACCCGCTGTGGATGCTCTTTCCACCACTTCCTTTCCTTAGCCATCATGTCCTCTTCGCCAGCGTCCGCCAGACATCCTGAATCGCCTTCACCAAATTTACAAGATCCCGCTCGCGATGCGTTCGATACTCCATTGTTCCATCGACTCCTCGGCTTAATCGAGAAGCAAAACGACGCGATAGAACAGCAGAAGGTCACGCTGAAGGAACAAAAGGAGACGATGGATGAGCAACAGCGAACCTTGAGACAGCATGGAGGCAAGCTGGATGAGTTAGTCAAGGATGCGCAAAGAGGTAAGTCTTGGCAACTCGTCACTTCCTGGCTTATTGATTGTTTCTTCTAAGACAATTTACCGTACGATGAGGAAGCGTCACCCGTGTATAATGAACAGCTTTGGAGCGGCGTTTATGAGATATCTGCAGCAAGAATGAGAGAAGAAGCTGAGGAATGGAAGGAAATTATGGACGTTTCGCTAGTATTTGTGAGTGAAATCTCGGACCGGGCGAATTCATGGAACTCACAATAAAGATCCTTAGATTGCCATATTCTTGACGGTGTTGACAGCGTTTCTCGTGCCCGCTGCTCAAGCCCTGAACCGACCTCCCAGTGGAACTCCAAGCAACTCGACCGCTCCGCCGCCACCCCTCCCACCAGAATCTGCTCAAAATGTCTGTGCTTTATACTATCTGGCACTTATCATGGCAGTACGTCCTTTGAGGGTCAGATTCTTGGCGTAAATGTTAAGCGTATTGGGTTCCAGATGTGCAACGCTGTTCTGTGCGTGCTCGGACGACAATGGGTCGGAAAGTTGTTAAGCCGACCCATTGGGGAAACCCACCGAGAAAGGACAATGCGTCGTGAAGCTCGCAAGAGGCTAGCATATGGCTGGATTAAGCCTCTCGTTACGATCCTATACTGGTCCCTCCTCCTTTCCATCAGTCTTTTCATCTTTGGACTCCTATATCAGCTTCGCAACCTCTCTACTTCATTCGATCAACCCGCCCCGATCCTGGAGACCACGTGGAGTTTAGGAATCTTTCTAGCCGCTCTCATTCTCGGGACCATTGCAGTCACCACGATCCATGCCATCCGGTTCGAATCTTCCCTATTCGAGGGCCTGCTGAGCGAATTAATCGTGAAGATTCTTCAGCGGTTCGAAGGGCGATGGAAGTGGATCAAGGACTGGAGAGTCAGCGTTGATTGGAAGTCACCCGAGTGTCTCTACAGAACTTCCATGGAGTTAATTGCCGAAGCCAACGATCCAAAGCTACTGGATCGCGTGGCGTCTTCGTTTTCGTACCTGGCATGGGTATGGTTCGGAAGAGGATCAACCGAGCTGCTGGATCGTGCTTATGATCGGTTGATGGCGAGCGACACCTCAATTCGAGTTCGGGAAACCGTCATAGCACAGATGTCACGATTTGCGAAGATTTGTCAAGAATATCCGCCAGCTGTAGAAGAGCCGCTGGGGATGGACGATTTCGATCACATCCTCCGCTATCGTTATTCACTCCCTGCCGACTTTCCCGCACGAGCGACTATCCTCTCATTCCAAGAGAATAACGGAGATTTGCTTGAAGTCGGAGCGCTGCCGGTTAACGAATGCATCGCCAGGATTTTATGCACGTATGACCAGGACAAGCGACTTGGAGACCGCCGTCGGCTCTTTGAAGCAGCGCTCAGACATTGTGCTTCGCTTGTCGCTACTGGAAAGCAGGATGACGTCATACAAATCCTCTCCCATGTTGACTGTCTTGCAATCGTCAGATCATTCATGCGGGCTCCTGATCGATGGGTCTCTTATTCCAAAAACTTCTTTCCCTTCCTCGTCCGAGATCGCCAGGTTCATATTCTTCATCACGTTACCGAGTTTCTCAGAAATCCTCCAAGCGACATCAACTACGATAACATATCATTCATCTTATCTGTTCTCCTTCCCTCTAAATTCTCTCTTCCTCTCTCCATCGATTTCTCTCCCATCTTCGCACATGTCATTCACGGCTTGCATGAGGACTCTTGGGGCGATATTAGTGCCTCTCTCCTTCGCTACCTTGAGGAGTGCGATATGTCGGTGGTTTCAGATCATCTTGCCATTGTGACTTTCCTTCAGTGCTGCGCTAATCCTGACATCCGTACTGCGGGTGGGATTGGAATCCGTACACAAGCTCAGTACCTTTTGGATACTTTACATGTACGTCCAAGAATTACTCCATTACCGCCATCTCGTCCCTCGACTCCCCCGCCTTCAATCGATAGAGCTTTTGCAGATAACTCGATGTTGAATGCCACGCCGGTTGCATATCCTCCTTGGCATACGAGCGCAGACAGAATTTCGCAGCATCCGTCAACATTTTCTCCACCGGAAATGAAAACCCGATCAATGGGTTTCTCTCAATACACATTGTTATAGTAATTGCGGGGGCCGGTCGGACTCTGGTTGTATGAAACCACAGCTCGTGAAGATACATCAGATTCAGAGCCACGAGCACAGTACAAAGTCGGATGGGATCATATGAAATTCTCGAGGTCAAATTCGGAGGACGACACCGTTGTCTGCTCTGAGCCCACGTACCCCAATGCGGCGTCAGGAGTCTCGGAACAGCTTTGAAAGAGTAGTCACTGTAATGTGTGATCAAAAACTAGTTTCGGCAGCACGAGTTGACCAGATTGTTTGGCGGGCGTCGGATGGAATAAAACCTTTGGGAAGAGTTGACATCCAAAGTCATGGAGAATAGCCTAGTTTCTGTAGTGATGATAGTGTATTACAATTTCGTCGCAAAGCAAGCTTCAGAGCAGTCTTGAGAGCCTTGGGAAAAGCAGCTCAGTCGGAGCATGAAAATTGTCGAATTTATTCACTCAACCGTCATCGCAGTCGACCTCGCCTGGAGGATTTATTTACTTCTTCGCCCTCTTCAAAGTAATGCTAACCACCGCATGCCTGAGGGAAAAAACTCAAAGGTAAGCACTCAACATGATGATGTCTCAGTAAACGCTTATCATAGATGGTACCGGTATACTGGCGCAAAACTCGCTGCCACCCACCAAAGTGACAGCACTGACGAGTTGCACATAGGCTATTCGAACATTATTAAATAACCATGATTGGAATGGTCCACGAGAATATTTGGAAGCGCTCGAGGGGGAGATTGAGAGGCTCCTGGCGTTGTCGGCGTTGAGGCCGGACGGTTGGCCCATCGTAGACCGACCGGCATCAAAACCTATCTTAGCCCAAAAGAACGCCTTGATCACGACCTCAATCTTCTCTCCTACCATGTCTGCACAATCTGTTCCGACAGTCATCCCATCCAGTCCAAACACTCAATCTAAGGCTTCGACTGCAGCGGAGGATGCTTTCGATACGCCACGATTTAATCGCCTCCTGGAACTGATGGAGAAGCAAGTCGTGTCGACGGAAGAGCAGAAGAAGGCGTTGGTGAACCAAGGAGTGAAGTTGGATACGTTGGTGAAGGATGCCTTGAGAGGTGAGTTGTTGAAAGACTCACGTTGAACATAATCGTAATCGATGCTTCTCAGACGAGCAACCCTACGACGAAGAAGAGGATCCCGAGAACAACGAACAGCTGTGGGGTGGAGTGTACGAAATTGCTACCGCTAAGATGAAGGAACAAGCAGAGGAATGGAAAGGGCTGATGGATGTATCGTTGGTATTCGTGAGTGAAAGTTTGGTCTCTAAATTGCCTGTTGTTGACCTGATCCAGATTGCCATCTTCTTGACCGTACTCACCGCTTTTCTGGTACCCGCTGCTCAAGCCTTGAACCCGGCTCCAAGCTCGCCTTCGAGTAACTCAACTGTATCAGCTCCTCCCCTGCCACCGAAGCCTGCTCAAAATGTGTGCGCTCTGTATTACTTAGCACTTATTTCAGCGGTATGTATATTCAGTGCCCACCTCTTTTCAGAACATTTATTGTATCCGGATTTTAGATGTGTAACGCTGTCCTGTGCGTGCTTGGCCGACAATGGGTCGGAAAGCTTTTGAGTCGACCTACGGGGAAAACACACAAAGAGCGGACGATCCGTCACGAAGTACGCAAGGAACTGGCCTATACTTGGCTAAGACCTCTCGTCGTCGTTCTCTACTGGTCCCTCATCCTCTCCATCGGTCTTTTCCTATCCGGCCTTCTCTATCAGCTTCGCAACCTCTCCACATCCTTCCAGCAACCTGCTCCAATCCTCGAAACTACATGGAGACTCGGAATCGTACTTGCGACTTCAATCGTTACAGCCCTCGCTGCAACAACTATACACGCCACCAAATTCGAAGGTTCTCCTTTCGAAGGAGTATTCAGTACGCTAGTTGTTGTGTTCATCGAGCATCTCAGAAATCGATGGAGATGGAGGTGGACTCAGAAGTGGAGAGCTGGAATAGATCGCATATCAGGGGCGGATCAATTTAGGATTTGCATGGATTTGATCGCTGAGGCGAGCGATCCCAAATTGCTGGATCGCGTGTCCTCCTCCTTCTCTTATAAGGCCTGGGTCTTGTTGCAATGGTCAGACAAAGTGCCGATTGAGCTGCTGAAACGGGCCTACGACCGGTTGATGGCGTCAGACACGTCTACCCGCGTTCGGGAGACTGTCAGGGCCCAGATGTCTCGCTTTGCAAAGTATTGCAGGGAATATCCATGGGGGGTAGAGGACGCAGTCATCAAGCCTAAGTTCTTGGAATTCCTTCGCTCTCGGTATTCCTTCCCTTCCGATTTCCCTACTTGGGCAACCGTGATCTCATTCCAGGCGAATAACGAGGATCTCCGTGAAATGGGCGCGCTGTCATGTGAAGAATGTCTTGCGAAGCTTACGTGTACTTATGACCAAGACAGACAACTAGGAGAGCGCTATAGGATCTTTGAAATGGCCCTCATCCACCTGAATTCATTTGTTCATGGTGGAGAAGAGGGTCGTGTTGCGCAGTTTCTCTCGCATGTTGATCGTCTTTCCGTCGTCAGATCTCTCATGCGGGCTCCCAATATCTGGTTCTATTATTTCAATGACTTCCTTCGGTTTCTTGTCCATGATTGCCGGACGGAGTTCCTCCTATATATCAACGAATTCCTTAAGAATCCCCCCGACAATGTCAATTATACGACTGTGTCCTATATTTTGGATGCCATCCTTTCTTCGGAGTTCGCCCTCCCCATCAACACAGACTTTTCCCCCATCATTGCGTCGGTCACTCGCCATCCGCATTGGCGCGCTTGGGAAAATATCTCCAGTTCATTAATCAGCTACTTCGGTCGATGTAATCTCCTCGCATTGTCGGATCCCACTTCTGTCGTCATGTTCCTGCGGCAATGTGTCGATCCAGAGTTCGGCGACGAGCAGACACCTCCTTTTAATACCACCGACGAATCTCGTAATCAAGCTCAGTATATACTGGACACTCACTTTCGTCACACCATCATGCCCTTACCTCCGTCCCGCCCTGCCACCCCATCTTTCTGCATCAATGCCACACCTCCAGCAGAAACCGCACTAGTCAAGCTGCCGGACATTCCTCCCCACTCCTCCGAGACCCTCGAGACGCAGCGTAGACAAGGTCTTCATCGAAGACTTTCTTCTTCGTCCATCCATCTCGAAATGTCCAGTGCGGCAAATTAGTCAAAATCATCTCATAGTCAGCCGTCATTCTTTGTACTCCCCTGTTCTGGACGCCGAGATATCTAGAATCTCACGTTGATCTCAATTTTCCTTTTATGTGCAATAGCGAAACACCGAATGCCAATCATCTCGCAAAATTTCACGCTTCCCCGTTGCCTTGCCAGGATTGCAAAAATTATGTCAACGCTCCTTCCATATATTTTGAAAATTGATCTGCCTGACACGCATCGAGATGCAATCCCAGAGTGGAGTGAACATTTTATTTTTCTCACAGGCATACTGCAACTTAATTGGATGAACACATTGTATCTTTGCATATAGAGGGACGCTTGATCAATTGCCTCGCTAGGCTCGCTTATAGCTTCCTTCATAGTCACCATCCAACCCTTGCTGTTTCCCTTCGCCCGAGAACACACCAATGAGCCCATCTGCATCCACCAAACGAAGATCTGCATGTTGTCCATGAATCTTCAGAGTGTAAGTTCCCGCAACGAAGCCAGCGGCATCTTCGGAGCCAACATAAGAGTGGAAGACACCCTTGCCCACGTGTCCGTTGGCGGGACCTTGACCGTGTAGGTGGTCAAGAGTCCATCGTAAGGTTTGACCGTCGGCTTCGACTTTCAGTTCGCCGCCAAGAGCTACAGTCGAAGATCAGTGCCTTTCAATCAATATCGTGTTGAGCCGCGACTCGCCTTTTTCAGCGGAAGCCATCGTGGATTACTTGGATATGAAGTTTGAGGATGATGTACTAAAGAGTCATGGTGAGTAGGGGGCATTTTTAACGGGTGCTCATCACTACTCACATGCACTGCAAGAGAATGCACTGATGGACTGAGGTCAAGTTTTGCGCCTCTTATATCTTGTTCTCGTCTTTCGGGTGTCTCCGCATGCAGTCAATCCAAGGCCCAGTGCCTTGAAATCGTCTGGCCATGAACGGCATGGTGTGAAATAACCAGACGGTAATGAAGTGCGAGAGAGTGTGGAGATAGGAGGATTTCCTCATACGAGACTAGCGCAACTCACGGATCCCAACGGTCTAGAAGGAAGGTTTTCAGATGACATGAGAGGCCATCAAACTTCCTATCCTTTGATTAGTTGCTTAAACTTGGTTTCTGGGGTCCGTACCGAGACTTTGGCCTGAATCAGACTTCGCAGAATCTCAGAGTTGCTGCTGAATCACGACCGTCCTGCTTCAATGATATGCCCTGTCGCTCGTCTGTACTTTTTCGTCAGATCAATACTCTGAATAGTGAGGGTGTACTCAACCATCGAGCAGAGGCGTCATCGTTCAGTAAATGCTCAGGATACATTGGTTTGGATCACCAAAATCTGCCTAATATATTCCGTTGGGTGTTTATCTTCGCAAACGTGCTTCGAAGTCTGGCTCAGAGTCTGGCAACTCTCCACCCCCAAGATCCGGATTGTATTCATGACAGTTGAGGTCATATTGCCATATGCCACGGTCCGTCAGCTGACTGCTGGACAGACCAGAAAGTGATGGCGAATACGACGACTTCATGTCGCTCGTTTCCGGTCCTTCATATCTGTGTGCCCAGAAGTTTGGCAACAGTGCGTGTAGATCATGCGACCTAGGAACGTGTATCCTTGCTTCCGTGTTAGGGATCTGGTTCGCATCGGTCACTTGTTAGAAAGCCGTAATGTGAGATTAGTGTCGGTCTTGAGAGGGGATTCCAGATCAGATCATTGCCGCAGATTACAGGATGATGCAATTTTTGAGGTTCACAAATATGATACGAACACATTTTGGCTGCGTCTGAGTCGATTCAGCGCTCAGTTTTCAACTTTTTTTCTCTCTTCCCAAATCTGCGACATTACGAGATGAGGAAATTCTATCTTCCCCGACCGAAGGCGAGAGTCCAGAGGGATCCGAACTTTGCTCTAGTAATGATTTGAAGGATCGTTTGGCAGAAGGGAGATGTGTCGAGGTATAGCTTGTGGCAGTGGCACGAGCCGGAAAAAGGTCTCAGAAAGGTAAGAGCCATGTCACGGTCGCGTTACGTCACGTCGCGACACCTTTATTCTCTCGCTGACGGATCCATCGAGATGGACACACAGAATGCTGTTGCATCCGCAACGACCTCTTTTCTCCCGACCATACCGACTTCCATGGATGGATCTTCCTCCCCTCCGATATCAGAGGCAGCTGCTCCTACCATGACACCAGCATCTCTGCATCCTGATGTTTCCGATGCCCCTCGATTCAATAATTCAATCAGTTGCTAGCGCTGATGAAAAAGCATGTTAAATGGCCAAGAAGGAGGACGCAATAATAGAGAAGCAGGAGAAATTACTGAGCGATTATGGGGTAAAGTTGGATGCATTGGTCCATGCTGCAGAGGTCAGCTCTTTTCTTTGTGAAAATATCGTATTGAACTTCGTCGCAGATAATCTGCCATATGAAGAAGGAAAAAGGCCTCACGGAAAGTGAACTTGTGTGGAGTTTATGAGATCGCACGCTGCGAAAACGAAAGAAGAAGCCGAGGGCTGGAAAGGATTAACGGATTCACTGCATCTCTGGTCTTCGTGAGTCTCGATCGGCTCTATTGATAAAAGCATCATGTATTCATATACCTACATGACAAACAGATCGTCATCTTCTTGGCCGTCTTGACAGCTTCTCTGGTGCCCGCTGCTCGAGCGTGAAGTCCACCTATTGACGGAAGCCCGAGCAACTCAATGACACCCCCTCCTCCGCTCCTTCCGAAATCAGATCCGAAATTCTGCGCATTGACTGTACGTTCACGCTGTATCCACGCGTGTCTATTGAATCGATAATGATGTCTTTTCTCAGATGTGCAATGTTCTCTGTCAACGACTTCTTCAAGTGTCCCCTCGGCAATGTCAGTCATTTAAAAGCATTTTATCTTCAAGTGCTCCGTACCCTTGATCCCGATTACCCTCTCCCTCTTGACATCGACTTTCCTAGTGTCATTGCATCTGTCGCCCAACAAGTTCATAAGCGCTCTTGGACTAGATAAGCAGCTCATTGACGGTCTATCTGCCCCCATACGACCTCAATACAGCATCACATCCTACCGCCGTCTTCAAACTGCTACCACAGAGTTTCGCGATGAGGATGACTATCCATATCGTACCAGCGACGAGACTCGAGTACGACCCCTGCTCATTTCAGGCACGCATCTCCACCTGAGCCACCCTTCATTGCCTCCATCTCGGCCCCCCTTCTCCTTCTCTCTCGATGGACGGCGCATTGTCCGACAATTCTCCTTCAGCTGAGAATTCCCCTGCATTCCTTCACCGTGCAGCCACGCATTCACGGCGTCACTCAGCATCTTCTGCGCACATTGAAATGCCAACGTTGGCTGGATAGATTGATTCGTTCACCCGCCATCAGTCTTCGTTCCGTCAATTCTCGCTTGCCCGTCCGTTTGAGTCAATCGCCCCTTCCAATATCTCCTTCGCGCCGTGATTATCTATTCCTCTTCTTGATCATAATGGATGCGTTCGACGACACAACCCTTCACATCCCAATGTGGAGTTTCCGCACCTTGCAGTGCGCCGAGTTGGCTGAATCTAATCGCCGCTGATTCCGTCAACAGGTTCGTCCCAATGTGGCGTCAGGAGCCTTGTCACAACTCTCGGAAAGGCCAATGAGTGATATTGATCACCGTCATCGTCACCACCTACGATCAGATCCGCCACCAGTGCCTCTCCACACGAGCGACCAAAGATAGAACAATTAAGTTTTGGTTCCTTGGTCCCTGAGCGACCAAGTGCGCAACTGTCTCGACTTGACACTGTAAATCGTGGTGGCATATACTCCGTATAGCTAGGAAGCTTGAACTTTGCCAAATTGTACCCACCTTTGAGCTCCAAGCTGCTGAATTTCGATGGGAGATGGGAAGCAAGCCGTATTACATAATAGCAATGAGGAGCGAAGGGGCCTGAGGTGCGCCGGCGCCGCGACACCTACCCTCATGGATCACGACCAGCATCAGCCATTACGGCAAGCTCGCATGACAGAATACTTCCTTGATATCAAAAAGTCGATAATTTCAGATCTTTATTCTCCGTGGCTGACTCTGTGGTATACGTCCCAGAAATTACGCCAAAAACCGGAGCACGTACGAGCTTGGAGGCTCAAAAACTATCTCTCTTCTTGCATCGCATCACTGCTAGGAATGGCAATTATCTGGGTAAGGAAGTTCTGTTACCTGTACCTTGAGCTTATCGTCAAATCCCGTTCCAGCGCCAGTGCACGCACTCCAAGAATCCCAGCCCTCTTGTGCTTAACCTAATTGGAACAGACTTCGGCATGGTTACATCCCGGTCATCAGCGAGGCACAAATGAGATGAGGCATGCCGAATGATCACTTACGTTGATAGGTCGACGCCCATGACAGCGGGCGTGCCCTGGACGCCGCTCCGCACAGTCTTTCTGATCCTCAATCATCAGGAGGCAATCGTGGATAAAACAGACGGACTGGTTCTTCGTCGACGTTGCCAGCGCGATCCCTCGATTTTATTCTCAGGTTGCTCACTATGGTCCTCACGGAAGCCGCATTGCCATCCATCACTTCTATTATCGCTCTGATCGCGGCGGCTACCTATTACTTGGGAAAATGGTATCGCGATAAGCAGATTGCAGAAACTACCGTTCTCAACGAGCTTGAGGGATTGGGGAAGACCAGAGCTGGTGGCAAACGTATTGAGGGCACTGTGGTGGTTGCTGGTGGCAGGTACGCGACTGAGGTTGAGCACAAGATAAATCTACTGACAGCCGTTAAAACCAGTATCGCTGGACTTTTGACAGCTAAAATCTGCTCGAACCACTTCTCCCGCGTGCTCATCGTCGAGCCCGAAGGCTGGCTTTCGACAGCAGCCGGTACTTTCGATGACAAAAATTCCCTAAAGGAAGGAAATGGGAAGAAGCCGAATCCTCGTACTCGCGTGCAGCAGTACATAGCGTTTCACAACTACCATGTCCTCACGCTCTTAGGGCTCAACCGACTATTCCCCTCCTTCGAAGCCGAAGCTCGCAAACTCGATCCCATCGCTATCATTCCAGCCGATGTTAATTTTCACTACAACGGCATTCCGCTCAAAGTCCCTCTGCGATTCTATAATGGCAATCTTCCCAAGATGCTCAGCATAGCCCGCCCTTCTTATGAGACTCTTCTGCGGAAGTTCGTGAGAAATGAGTGCGACAATGTCGAGTTCGTCGCAGGAACTGTGACCGGCATCAAATTGAATGCGAGTCATCAGGTTGCTGGCCTTAGCCGACGCGTTCAAAGCGTAAACATACGCTCTCAAGATGGCATCGAGACTACCGAACCTGTCGTACTCATCGCTGGCGAGTTGTTCTTTTCTCTCTCAAATTATACGGCTGAAGTTTGCGCTTTAGATTGCACTGGTCCCACGACGGCCGGCTTGAAATGGATCACCGCGGTTGATAAATCTCTCCAAGTTTCGAAGGACGTTTACGACCCCAAAATGCATTATACCACCTGTGAATTCGAAGTCGACCCAGCTATCATGGAAAAGGTCGACTTTCCGGGAGGATACTCAAACGGTCGTGCGCTCTATGTCGGCGTTCCTGATTCACGTATCGAACATCGGACTATGTTGATGTTCAGGCGCGAACACAACACTCGTAAGCCTCGTCATGCAAACTCTCTAATCTAGAAGCTCATCGTGCTTTGCAGTGCAGATCATTTGCGGTGGTTGGGACGTCACTGATCGTCCGAGATCCGTTGACGATATCCGGACATTCTTGCAACAGATCAAAGGGGCCAAACCCATGCCTGCATACATCTTCCAGATCCTAGATGCTCTTGAAAGCAACAATTGTGACGTGTCGGCCACTTTCCATGATGCTCGATGTCGTGAGAATTTTTGACCTTTCATTTCGGTTGTCGTTCACCAACACTCGTGTTTCTTATCCAAGCTCCCTGCTATATTGTGAAGTATCACGAAGTCACGGATAAACTCCCTACAAACTTCATTGCCCTCGGTGACTCGTTATTGCGCCTCAATCCTGTTCGAGGGTGAGTAACTGCTTCCCCGTTCTCACCCCATGCGATACCGATTAACTTTTGTACGCTCTAGACAAGGCTGCACAAAGGCCATGGTTGGAGCTGCCATTCTCTCGAATCTTCTACACAAATGCCAGCCCGAACTTGATGCCAATACTGGTAGTCAAGTCCTTCCGCCCGACTTCACAAAGAATTTCTTCCAGGAACAACACAAACGCGCCGAGTCCTTGTGGATAGAGACCAAAGCAGACGACTATGGCTGGGATACGACTGTACCTGTTGAAGGTGAAACCTTGAAAGAAGGCGCTTTTCTTCGATGGTACGGTCGGAACTTTGTCAATCTTACGACAAAGGTAAGGAATTCTTTTAATGTCTTACCAAATTTCTCTGAATAGCGATCAAAGAGCGAATATGCCGCGCTTATCCTCTTTAGAAGCTCTATGTTCATCGCCCCGGGTTCTGACGCCATTAGCCCTTATGTCGCGTTGCTCGTTGCATGGACTGGATTCAAAGTCCGTTGCTCTGGGGTTATGGTATCTCACGTGCGACCTGACGATGTCACTTCAGGAATATCTGGGATAAGCGGTTTGATGGCATTGGATGGCAGGAATTATTTAGTTCGCAACGAAAGATCGCGCCGAGTATATTATAGATTTGACCGGACCATCGAAAGCGGCACGTTGCTCATATTTGATAACATCTCGAGAAGTGGAAAAGAAGGGACCATTATGTGCATATTTGCGCAACGGAATCCGAAGTATTCCTGAAGATGTATTGAATGATATAAATTACGGAAGGTGTGCACTTGTACGCCGTGTAGCTTGATACAGGCCAATGTGGCATGGAAAGCGATAATGAGCAGTGCACTATGCATGTATTATACGTACACAGCGACAGCAATGTCTTCGTTCTGAGATTGGATGACGAAATTGAACTGAAAAGAAACTCAAGAGCAGAGATACGTACCAGATCTAGAGTAGATCTTCCCGCATAATTCAATGAAAATAGGTACCGTCAATCAACTGATAGTGTCCCATACGGTCAAGCTTTGAAGCCATACAGAAATTGCCTCAGTGTATTAAAACCATACTATGATACACTCGGTACATCTGACGAAAGGAATAGGAACTACTACTACATGTTGAAGAAAGCGAAGATGCTAGTACTACAGATCAAATAGGATATACCGAGAGAATACCGGAGATAGACCGCCGTACTGGGAAGGACTGATGTCAGGCACCAATGAAACCCACTGGCAATCCCTCATCCAGATCACGAAACCGAAATGCTAATTCATAAGTGGGAACCAAAGAAAGATCCAAGGGGTGTACCGCCGATGATACTCTTAGGATTTGTGTACATCACATTTTCTAAGCTTGGCAAAGGCAGAAAGTAGCACTTTGTTGATGATTTTCTTTCTTCTTTCGACGATGCCCAAGCTGGAGGTGGGTTGCAGTTGTTGCCTGGGGACTGTGGACTTAAAAGAGGCACATCTTGAATTGCGCGCATAGACGAGATCAAGGACAGGTAGGAAGCCGTGAGAGTCAAGTTCTTGAAGGACAGACAGAACAGGGTCGGTGAGTCGGGCGTATTGGACACACGGTTGTCTGGAGCGTTGTGTTAGCCTGTAAACAATAAATTATTGAAGTCCTCACGTGTGAAAATAGGCTTGCGCATCCTGCGCTTGCAGAGATTGGTCAGAACAGAGTGGATCGGGAGAGAAAGACCAGAAGCCCGGTGGGTTTGGGACGGAGCCATCAGGGTTCGAAGGATATGAAAAATAGTGCATAGTTGAGGGCTGATCTTTGAGTCGTGTGATAGAAGTATCGACATAGAACCCGGCACGAGACACTGCGTGCATTCAGTATATTACAAGTTTGTGGACCAGGAAAGGCTGACCTAAGCGAAGCGATCGAACATCGACGCCAAAATCTCGGGCAAGGGACAGCGCACAGGCACGAAAAAGGTGTGAAATGTGTCCAGAGCGATATGACCGAACAGACGTGTGGAGATGTATTTCTTCCCCAGGAGCAACGTCAACTGACCATCTGCGGTGGGTGAGTCTACGCATTCAGAAGATCGAGATTTGTGGGTCCGACCTTGTGAATTCTTTAACCCGACTGCCCGATATCTGTTCCCATTCACCGTCACGCCATCGAAAAGCGTAGTTGTTATATTGCGGCGGATCTGCAAGTGGGAATTGATGGGCTAGAGGAAGTGGATGCCAGACTTCCCCTTTGATATATCCGATTTCACCAACAGGCGGCGGATTCGCCAGCCTTTGCTCGCTCTCATGCGAACCGCTCCATAACCATAGATTCTTCCATAGAACTCGAGCGTTCTCCTCTGTTTTTTCTTCACTCCACCGACTCAGCGATCCCCTTGCTTGCGCTAACCATTCGGCATAATATTCAAATGATTCGCTCCAGGTCCCACTCAGATCTAAATAAATAGTCTGAGAAAAGTCGGTGGAAAACGAGATGACGCTCACCTGATCCATCTCTCAACTGGTTTTGTATTAGCATCATATTTTGACGAATAGAGATGACTCACCCTCCAGAAAGCTTCGTTCATGCGCCAGCCCGACTCCGTCCACTGACTATCAATTCTGCCCAATCCACCCATACACAGTCGCTTATCCTTTGCGCTTAGGAGAACTTCCTGATACTGCTCAAACGAATTAATAACCAGTAATTCCACAGGCTCAAACACGTACCCCTCCCCTCCACGAACCACCATGTTCACGGAGAAAGTTATATCCAGCCTAGTGTTCATCAATAGCAGAACAGGTTATTCGACGACAATATCGCACCACAAATTCACACATCTAGAAATGGTGAGGTAGTCGTTCGCAGATTGGCACAAATACTTACAATCCGGCTGTGTTCAAGAAAATATTCGAGGCCGGAGAGACTTTGCAGGTAATCGTACGCAACAATTGTGTCTTAGTCCGGCGTGTGAGCGTACTTCGCTTTTATGCTAGTCCGGATCTTACCAGCTTCGATGACAATCATGTTTGTTCTCCCTGTTATCGAACTTGCAACACCCAGCATCCTCGCAAAATTTTGATGCCTGTATCATGCATATGATGTCAGCCGTCGCTAGCGCTCCTAGTCAATAAGGAGCCATATTCACAGTAGATCTCCACGGATTTCAACCTCTCTCTGGAAATCTTCTAAGCTTTGGCTCCGATCCTCCATTCCTAGTTTGGCTTCGAACCTACGCAACACCACTGCCTTCGGAAATCCCATCGGATCCTGGAGTTCTCCGCTCTCAACACGGAGAATGTACGCCGTCTTCTCATCACGACTGATTTCATTTCCAAACGCGATTAGGCGGATTGGAATCTAAGCCGGTATCATGAGCTCGATTTTTGTGGAGGGGAAAAAATTCCTACTTCGTCTGGTTCACCTGGCCGTGAGATCAACGACTGGTCGTTTGAGCAGAGCGTGTTCAGTCCTCTCATGACTACATTTAATTTGCAATCTGTCGCTATCGAAGATCGAAACTGTGGATTAAATCAATCATTTGAACACAACAAAAGAAAGCCGACGCACAATGTAGGTTTGATAAGCCTCGCTGAGCTTCTCGTGACACTCTCTGGTCGCTTCTTGAATGCTTACGACATTGAGGGCTCGTTGTGTCTTCGATATGGCGCATAGTCGTTCGACAGAGCTTGCAACCCCAGCCAACATGCTAAAATTGATCCCAATTAAAAACTACAGAGCATCGATGATTATCATAAAGCTGCAAGTACGCACTCTCGATATACCTCCAGTCTCGACCTGAGATCTTCTGACATATGCTCGCACAAAGTGAGCTGAGAATTGATCGTCAGGATATTTCGGGCCGCTCGTTCCGCAATATCCAAGCATTCTGCCTTGTTCACGCGAGCCGTCTGGAACCGACCCCGGTAAACAGATGATGAATAAATAAGAGTGACGAATATTAATGTTCGTACCTCTACAATTTCGAGCAACGTGATTCCGATACCTGCGATCGTTTTCAAGATACCACCTGCAGGAATCGATTCTCCGAGACTTTGTAGAATAGTGAGTGATCTGAGGAGAGTCTGAGCGGTATCGTTTGATAGCGGGAACCTTGAGAAAGGCATCTTGGACGCGGAGAGAGAAGAGAGAAGGGTTGAGCTGAGAGGCGAGCTGAGAGGAGACGGCCCGATAAGCGTGACCTATCTATATATCGCTGGAGTATCCGTTCGAAGAGTGCATTGACTCGTGGGACATGCACTTTAGGCTCGTCCTGCTCGTTCCTCGAGGGCCCCTATGAATATAGGGGTGATTGAAGTGGATACGAGGTGGACCCAGAGTAACGTGCATGTAGTCTGAGACGATATGGGGTACATCCACAATCGTGATTGTTACAAGGCTCGAAATCGTCGCTGGACTGGACAGACTGAAGTTCGACTCGCATGTCTCTCGATACCTTCCCATCGAAACCATAAACTGGACGGGCAGTCTGCGAAAGGGTTACAAAAGATAAATATAGAATTGTGTGCCTCGTCACTCCATCGTAGACGTACCTTCAGCGCCTCGAGTCCTCGTCTGCATGGCCACGTTCCCAAATAGGAAGATCCAGAGTCATCAACCAGATTACTAGTAACTACCAAAGGGTCGTCACTGATAATGCTATACTGTACAGCTTGAATGGGGGTCCTCAACCAGAGATACTAGCTTTTGAAGAGGCCCCGTTAATGCATTGCAATTGCCAGAAAGTCGAGTGTCGAAACCGGATGCAAAATCTCGCGTGCCGCTTTCTGCCGCTTTTGCTTTAGGCTCGCTTTGACTCGGCAGAATCGGCACGTGGGCCGGGCTAGGAACACCTGGGCCCTTTTCAGTTTTCTCCATCATGATGAATTCTTCATTCGAGGATACCAGAGGACCCTACTCGAGTACCCCAGATTTTCAGAATCTTATCTCTTGATACGATGCGCCTAAATGATCGGACTAGCTAGTTATATTATGAGCCCATTCTATCGATGCATCGGATCTCCTGAATCCTCATAGACTGAAAGTTCCCTGCATAGTTTCGACACTGTGTTTGCCCATTGAAGAGACCCTGACAAGGTCGCGCTACTACTACTAGCCTACTACTAGTTTTACTATTCAATCATGGTACCGCGCCGGTGACGGGAGACCCTTCCATTGGCGGTGTCGCTGCTACCGTTATCAAGGATTTACGAGTAATGTGCCAATGGAAATTCTACGTCCTGGGGTACCGGTATACTATTACTATGTATGTCCATTCCGTAACTTTGAACGGAGCAAGCGAGTACTGGTACTGTATACGATACTTGTTTGCGAACGCGGGAGATCTAGAGGAGTGGGAGAGGCGCGCTTCGAAATTCCCACGATTCCCGTCTCTCCTAATTTCCCTTAGCTGAGGACCACCCTCACTCGGCCAGTCGGGGTCTATGAACATGAGTCTTCTACCGTTGAGTGCCAGTGCATTAGAAGCGATGGGAAAGAATGATTGGGAGAGATTACGTGAGATTAGTCTTCTTCCCGGTGGATTTGGGGAAGCGCGAGCAGAGATTTGGTTAGTCGATGCTTGGAGGATTTTTTCGAACATGAATTGAAAGTGATATAGGCCGTTTCTTTTGCAAGTTTCAAAACAAGGTTCAGAAGGAGGAGATGAGATGTCCCCGGCAAAAGAAGAGGTGGATGAGCCACATCATGACGAGCGACAAGTCTCGTTGGATACGGATAGAAGTTTCGTGATTTATCCGGAAGGTATGTATTTGAATCCTTATGCATCCCAAGCTTTTCTAAGCGTACGACAGAGGAGACATTAGGGCAAAAACAAGCTCTCCAATCTCACCTCCAATCCCTCATCGTCCAAACACTGCGTCGTCGTCCAAAATTACATTATTTCCAGGTCTGTCTCATTAAGATTCTTTCGCCTGGAGTGATAGAAGATGGAAGATGTTGATCATTGGCTTTGAAGCTAGGGATATCACGATATCGTATCTGTCCTCATGCTCAGTTTACCGGATCAAGTTCAGGTAGAGTGTGTAGAGATGATGTCTCTTCATCGACTGCGAGATTCGATGGGAAAAGGTCTAGAACCGATGGTGGGATTATTAAGGTACGTCTCTTCCCTCTCCCTCCTGTACTTTGCGTGCTCAGTGTGGTAACCGGATGACAGGATATTGAGAAATCTTTTACGCGTTGCGGATCCTGAATATGCAAAGCTCCTTGAGAAGGATTCTCCATTACCTTATTTCGCCCTCTCCAATCTCCTCACTCTATTCTCTCACGACGTTCCTACACTCCCTCTAATCCAACACATCTTCGACTGGATCCTCTGTCGACCGCCGATCGCCGTCGTATATCTCACCGCGCAGGTACGTCCTACTTGATCCCCCATCCCCATCTCCCGTCTTCTAAAGCCACCTCCTGACCATCATTTTAGTTATTATTGGAACGCAAGGCAGAGATCGTCAAGTTCGTAGAAGAAGATGACGATGGGATGTTATACGCCGTCCTCAACGCTCTTCCACCTCTACAAGATATCCCACCCCAACCCTCGCCCGATCCGACGCCGTCCGAGTCTGAGCAAAATATGAATATGGATGCTCGATCGAGTTCTATAGGAAGTATGGAAGATATATCGAGTTCTCAATCTCTTTCGATTCCTTCTCCTCCGGAACCTGAATCGAGCGACGAACCTGGACCCAGTGAGGAGGAGAAGGAGGAGAGTGTTGCGGTACCTGAATCGACGATCTCCTTCCCCCCTCCATCTCCAGAACCTGAATCCGACTCAGAACAAGAACAAAAGCCCGAACCAGAGCCAGAGCAGGATCAAGTCCTCGTAGATCGACATCAGCCGACATCGCAGTCTATGGCATCGCCCTCACCCGTACTCTCTTCCCCCATCCTCCCTTCATCTCCCCAATCTCCCACCTCCGACCCCTCCTCTCCGACCCCTTCCCCTTCCCCTTCCCCTTCCCTTCTACCCTCCCGATCACACTCCAATCCAGATCCAACATCCTCCTCCAAACTCCCCACACCACCAATAAACCTCCCAACCCTCCTCAAAAACACCGACACCCTCTACCTAACCCATCCCCCCTCCTCTCCCCTCCTCTCCATCCCCACAATCCTAGGCCCCAACTCAGTCATACGTACTTATTCTGAGAATAAGGAAGATATGCCGACTGAGGATGAAGCGGAGAATATGATGGATGATCCGGGGAGAATTGTTTGGGCTTATATTCCTAGTCCGGTTCCTTCGGACGAGGAGGATGAGGAGGATGTAGGGAAGGGGGGAGAGAAGGAGGGGAGACGGGAGAAGTTGAGGAAGTGGAAGGAGGAGAGATCTAAAGGAGGAGGTCGAAGGGTGATAATTCCAGGTGGATTAGAGGTGGATAGGAACCAGCTGGTCCTTGCAGGCGCGGCTGCTGTCGTGGTGGTTGGTGTATTCATTGCGGTTTATTCGGCGCCGAACGATGCTGGGAAGTGGAGAAAAGCAGGGAGGTGGATGAAAGGCAAAATTCTTGACTGGGAGCAGTTTTTCGTCTAGTCTGATGATGTCGAAGACGCGCTGCTAGACTCATTGAGACGTGATCTTATTCGATTTGTATTCTGCCTCTGTCTGACAACTCGGAGATAAATTACGTTAAATTACGAAGCGTATGCTATATACACGAGACTGTACTAGTACTATCAACCTTCAACCTTCAAGGGCCCCACGTGCCTGATTCTGACTAAACTTGGAGAAAAGTCCACCCGCCGTCGTCCTCTTATGGCGCCCTCGACCGAAAACGGAAAAGTGGGATTCAGTCTGGACGATTGACGGAGATGGAGAGCCTTCGTGGCTGTTACCGTCGCCGGTGTTGACGGTGGAGTTGCAGGGAGAGGTGGAGGTGGGAAGAAAGCCATACGCGTCGAAGGATTGAAGCAGGGCGAGGACGGGCTTTGTGATTGCATAATATTGGAAACGAGGTTCTCTGATGATGCGCAGGTACATGAGAAGCCGGAACGAATGTATATAGAAGAACGTACCGACGAAACCATATCTTTGAGCTTTTGATGATGCGATCCGCGGGGAGGCAGGGGTCTGGAGAGAATGACCAAAATCCGGGCGGTGAGTCGATATTGTTGGAATCGTGCTTTGGAGGATGTGCGAAATAATATATGTATGGACTTGGTGCGATAAGCGATTCCTGCTTTACCGTGATCGATGCATCCGTTTGATAACCGGCATGAGTCACTGGTAGAGATTACAATGAGTCGGACTGTTCGCAATGGCAGTATGGTGATATGCGTACCCAGACGAAGTGAATGGATGTCAATACCAAATTCGCACGAAAGGGATACAGCCGATCCGATGAAGAATTCTTTGATGGGGTCGGTATAGACCGTCCAGTCCCACATTTGCAGATAGATCTCTTCACCAGGACGAAAATTGAACTCCCATCTGTAATTCAAGGTTAATCTGAGCTTGGTGATAGAACGAATATCTTCGGACTGACCTGGTAAATCCGTCAACGCGGTCTCCTACAACCAACTCCCACTCCCCACCTCTTAATCGATGAGCCATCCAATTATATTCCGGGCCTCGGCTCACAGCGAATTGATGCTCAAGTGGGATCGGATACCACACCTTTCCTTCCATCCATCCAATTTCACCAACGACGAACTTGTTCGTCTTCGCAATTTCTTCTTCGAAGTAGATTACTCCGCTCCATACCCATATCTCGTCCCATAGCGCTTGTGCGTTCTCAGAAGTCTGATGATCTTCCCATTGCTTCAGAGCGTTTTGGGCTTCCGAGAACCATTTGGCGTATTCCTCAAAGGGTACTGTTGAGGCCCAATTCTCGTCTGTAATCCATCAGTCATATTCCGCTTTGGCAGCATTTTGAGCTAACCTTTACCAACTGTTAACTATGGACCGAGTGAGTTACGGAATCGCTTATGCTGAGAAAGTACGAACCCGACTGAACGTATTCCATAAGCGAGTTCCGGAGTCAGACGACTGATTGTCTATACTGCCTAGCCCTCCAATACATAACCGTTTATCTTTCGCGTTTAGCGTGATGTCACGAAACTATTTTGCTTCGTAAGCAAAGCGTGACATTGGAAAAAATCGGCACTCACTCCTCCCTCCCATGATCCTCCTTGATCGGTAAGGAATCGAAAACCAGCCTGCGCTTCATCAGTCAGAAGTCTTCCGTTCTAGAGAGGACCGTACCAAGAGTTCATACATCTGCAAAGACATCATAAGTAAAATATCGAGGGAGATTAGGTGTGACTGACAATTCTGGCCACCTCTCGCGGACAGTCTAATCCAGACAGATCTTGCAGATAATCATGAGCCGAGATCGTGCCTAGCAGTTGCATATAAACCGACTGTTCGTCATAGGATGAGATTTGCCAGAGCTACCGTCTTCAATAATGATCATTCGTGTCCGTCGACTCGGCATGGCATAGCCGAACATTCTAGCGAATTGTCGTGCGCTAAGATTCGGATAAGCATGATCGTCTCGTCAAGACCGTAGAACGTACAGCAGATCGCGTCGCATCTCAACTTCTTTCTCAAACGCCATCCGACCCACTTCTTCGCTTCCACGAGGAGATTCGATACGGCGAACTACTACGACTTTCCGTGCGCCATTCTGGTCCGTAAATTCGCCTCGTTGTATGCGTAGGATATATTCTTTTCTTTTGATAAGACTGATTTGGTCGGCGAATGTGATGTCTTTCACTGATATTCTGTGAATCTGGGAACACGGTCAATTTGAGAACTGATTATATTATGATGAATTACTTTGTCAGGTTCGTCCCAGTCTGGAGAAGTTTGAGAGTCCAATCGTGAGGGCGGGTTCTTCGCGTTATCGATGAGAGTGGATAATTTGATATCAGCAGAGATCGATGCTCTTAACTGGACGAAGCATCAAATATGATCAAGATATACGATGGGGATGCCGTTACTAGAAAGTCCTGATACGCATTGTCAAGCTTGTTCAGGCAATCTTTCGTCTCCTCTGATACACTTGCACTTCGAAAAGCGCGCTTCCACTTCGACTTTGCGCCGATTCTCGTTATCGTTTCGGAGACTTCTCTTAACACACTGTAGACCACATCAGAGTAAGCCACGTTGTATATAGAGTACGGGGAGCGGTACCTGGAATAAGCTTCTAACCGTAACCGGAGGTCTTCCGAAATGTCATCTGGACTTAATTGGGGTTCGAGCTCGAGGATTAGTTGAGCTGCTCGTTGAGCGATCTCGATGCACTCTTCTTTATTGGCGCGGACTCTCTGGTTAAATTGAGTGGTAAGCCATTTCAGTCGCTGAATACTGTGTGCGGATGGATGAACTGACTTCTGCGGTTTCCAGGACTACAACTCCGATTCCTGCGATACCTTTAATGACGCCTCCTCCGGGGCCGGGAATCGCATCACCTAGACTCTGTAGTACCTTCAGCCCCTTGACGAGATTCGCGCGCGCGTCCACAGAACGACTGGAGGGCTGAGACATTTTGATAAGGAGCAAAGAGGCGATAACTTGGTTATGACATTTCGAATTGGAGGCTGAGATGGTTTGGTTTATTCCCCGGGTATACGGGCATGATGGCTGGATCGTACGAAGGTTAGTTAGGATTGGGGCTGTGAGAGTGTCGATGGTGATGCGGATACTTACAGCATCGACCTTTTTCTTGACCCATCCTACGCCGTTTCAACATGATCATGAGAAGGACTAACAAGCCATCTGCCCCTTTTCTCTTGAATGTATCCTGCCCAGCATCCTGCGAGTGATCTTGGCCTGGTATTCGATTTGGCATTGACGACGCCGGGCCCACGCCACACTACCACCGTGACACTGTTGTGCTTCGGATTCATTTTGTGCCGCCTAGTCGAGAGATGATGATCAATAATAACGTCCATAGATGGCATGTGCACTCATACTTCCAGAGCAGGAACATAAGACAAGCCTCGCGACACCCAGAGGATATACTACTAACGACACACTCATACTCGGAGTAATACTACGGAGTAATCATCATAATCATTCTAATAATAGTAGGAGGATTGGAACTCCG
>KV419401.1:704884-718241 GCA_001630475.1 Sistotremastrum niveocremeum HHB9708
ATATATATACTGTATATACATCATATACCATGAATACATGCTCATACATGGGGAAAATACCACTACATGACCCTCTGAACACCTTGGTTGGGGACCCTTAAGGGTCTTCCCTGAGCATCGGTCGCGACCGTGGTCATGACTGCGGTTGCCGGTTGCCTGATTTTTATGGAGGACCGTAATGGACAAAAATACGCGCAGACCAAAATTACCTAAAATGGCAATTTTTGAAGGTTTTGAACGCACACCCATGGCAGAACATGAAAAAACTTCAAAGTCTTTTTTGGGTGCAAGTCGCGCGCGCAGACACACTGGACATTTTGAAAACTCACAGAGTTCAAAGTGCCAACCTTCCATTTTTGGGAATTTTTGACCAAAAAGTTGAGCACGTGAGGTGAAATTTGTCTGCGTGCGCACAAAATTTCATGAAAAATTTCCTCATATGGAAGGTACCTGGCTTATATAATCAACAAAAATCACAAGTTTCTTGAGTTTTTGAAAATGTTGTGTGTGTGCGCGCGCGTCAACCTCCCCCTCAAAAAACTTAGAAGAATTTTGATGATTCTTGTCAGCTGTGCGCATCATACATTCCAAACTTACCATTTTGGGTAACATTTGTGCGTGCGGATTTTTGTCCATTACGGTCCTTCATAGATTTTCAGAAACTGAGGCAACCGGCAACTGCAGTCCAGTCGCGACTTCGGTCCGGTTGCCCAATACTATGAAGGACCATAATGGACATAAATCAGCAGACACAGAATTGCCTTTTATAGGCTGAATGGTTGCCTTGTGCACAATGCAAGGACACCAACAGGTCAATTTTCCATTTGTCTGCACTCTGCATGCTATTGCCACCTCAGTATACGTACAAAGAGTTATCTTGCAAATCCACACTCACAAGTCTGTGCCTCCATGTCTGCGCATGACTACTGATTTGGTTAGTCCAATTTTTTTCTCAAATTCATGCAAGTGGTGTGTGCACTGCACACGTGCGCATGTGTAGTGTTTGCAGCTAAAGTCAAAATTTGCAAACTTGTTGAGCAATTCCCCCAAAATCAACCTTGCCTATAGTTTTCATGTGTGCGCGTTTCATGTGTGCGCGTACACATGTTCAGGTTTGGGTGTGAGCAAACAGCATGCTACATTCTCAGTTTTTGTCTTCCATCCTTGAGCCCAAGAATTTCTTCAAATGATGTGCAATGAATATTCAATTTGGTTGGCAGATGATAAAGATTAGCTAAACAAATACATCTACAGTGACCACAGTCTCAAGGTAACAGGCTAGACAGAAAAATTCAGGAAGTAGCTTTCATGTTCTCCCTCAGTAGGATCACTGGAAGTTGTAGACCAAGGAAATGAAAGTCAGCCCCATCCAACAATAAGTGACAACAATGTAATCTTTCCAACCACCTAAGAAGAAAAATGAAAAACCCCTGGATTCAAAGACAGAAATGGGCAGACATATTGGTTTGATATCACAAGCTATTGTGATTCTCAATGTGCAAAGTTGATCCTAGTGAAGTGATCAAACACAAACTTTACTATCCAAGGATTAAATCAAGATGGGCCAAAGCAACACACCGTGCAATACTGGCTGGGTATTGATCATGTGTTGATCATGATTGTGTGGAGGCATGAACAATTAACAGTGCCATTTGAGTATACATGAGAGACAGTCATGAGGAGGGAGGTAGAGAATGCAAAAGGGGTATGGGATTCAATGTCAACAGCACATAACAAAATCTGAAACAGCATTCAGCAACAAAACAATAGAAAAAGGGAACAAGAAATATACCCTTCAAAATAATAAGGATGATCATTGCAAGATGATTCAGCAAAGACCACGTGTCACAGGCAAATCTTGAATATGCCTTTGCCCTGCAGATCTGTTATGTTTTTAGAGACAATCAACAGGATCTAATGGGCTTACTTAAAATACTGCCTCAGCTACCTGTTGACTTTTTTGGCCAGTTTCAACATTCATCGTTGACCTGCTTTGATGACCTTATTTCAGACATGGCCCTGGCCTTGGCACAGAATGTGAATGAAGGGGTCGGATTTGGTCTCAGTGGGAAATCAACTCTTTGAGGGTCCGTGTCGGTGGTAATGCCGGAGGGCTCATGGCTGATGGACTGCACAATGCCATGTGATTGAGTATCTGCTCTGCGCACAGATGATATTGCACTTACCTCCTTAACCATTAGGTACAACCAATCGGATAGAGAATGTCACTCAAAGGGAAAGAGAAGAAATTAGAGAAGCTCCGTGTAGGGTAGCTCAGCGTACGTACGTCAACAAGCCGATCACTGTTTGATTCCAAAGTTTTACCCCTTCGTTCGACTTCGTCCTTTCATGCCCAGGTTCGTGAAAGCCTTGAGAGGTGAGACAACCGACGGATGGAGCAACGCGATGGAAGGCAGGCTCGTGTAAGGAGAATATGTTCTTGATATGTCGAGCCGAGGATGGTGATAGCAATGGTACTTCAGAAAAAATTAGGCCAGGTGTCATAGTGCTCAGTATCTGTAAATAGCAGGTTATAGCCAATATAGCTGAAATAGCTAGCCCCCCTCCTAACTCAACTTCAATAGCTTTGGGGTGGACCTAGTGATGCCTTGAATAGGGACAAAATAGCCGTGGCACTGAGCTATCAATTTGATATCTTGTCCTATATAGCTCAAGGCAGGATCTATCATTGTAATATCATTTCACTATTTTGTCTACAGGGGGCAGCTATTCCGTGGCTATCTGGCAGCTATATTTGTGCTAAATACTTACTATGAATTGCTGTGATAGTGCCCCCAAAATTTCAGGCCTATCCACAGTCAATAGACAGGTCTCTTTGAGGGAGCATTGCATTAATTGAAATATTCAATATGACCCTTGTTTCAGTCAGAGAATCCATTTGATTGACAAGAACTTGAACTACTACTCTCCAAACTTGAAACACAAAAATGATACAAAAGGTCCCAGAAGAGTAGTGAACAGAATTACAACCGACTCGACAATTTGACACTTCCACCTTACAACTTGAAGCACGCAACAGACTAACAGATCCAAACAGACAACAACACAATCGACACAACCTTCAGAAAAAATTAGACCTACTTATCGTACTTTTGAGTACTTTTGAGTGCTAAAAAGTACTCAAAAGTACGATAAGTAGGTCTAATTTTTTCTGAAGACTGAACAGGAAGCTTTGAAGAACTGAACGAGACATATATCTGTTAATTCACCGAGTGAGCATCATGTGATTGATTGAACATCAAAGGTTGGACTTACTCGTACAGGCAGCCACCCCGACCACCTTCTCGCATCACAGCTGACTGATATCAATGAACAACTCCATAGGGGCATCATCCTCTTCGAAGGCAAGACCTGTTTCGCGCCTACCACATTCGAAGTCAGGAAAGAAAAATAGATTTGGATTACGAGACGTACCAGCACTTAGAATATATATCTGACTGAATAGCCTTCAGAACTTCGGGAGATCCATTCGCAATCGTGTTCAGATTGTGAAGATGTTTCTTGACGACCGGACGATATATCGGTTCTTGAAACATGTTAGCGGTAGCAGCGCCGCGAGTGCCGGAGGAGTAGTCTTTGAGGGCGCACTCGAGAGCGGCGCACGCGAGAGCGATGAGAGGAAGGGGAAGGGGGTTGAACAGCTCGTGGTAACGGACAGCGGCACTTGTAGGTCCGGTAAACCATTCTTGACCTATGAGGTCAATGATGGCGGGGTTCCGGTAAACTGCATCACGAGAGTTGACAGGCTTGAATTTGTGATGAGTTACGTTTGCTTCTTATTTCGATAATCCGAACTCACATTATTATGATCGAGAAAGGTATATGCACCGCCCGTCGTCAGCTTCGCGATGTGAGCCTTGATTGCGTCTTCACCAGTGAGCGACCCAATCCCATACGCAGCCTTGATCAGGTGGCCGGCTTTCGTACGTAGCGCTCCTCGGATGGTGGGAAGACGTTTGCGAAGCTGTGCATGTAATTAGTGAAGCCTCAGATGATGGAGAAGCACGTACCAGAGCTATCATAGACTCCCTGTATACCTCATCCTTATCGAAGCGAATTTCCCGGTGCGCGTACTTTGACGACTCTCCTTCCAACTCACGACACTTACGGAAAGTCTCCGTGAGGCAGGTGATGGCCAGTTGGATTTCGACGCTGGATGACAAAAATCCCCCTTCGCACATCACCGCAGCATCGTACTTGGAGATGGCCTTCTTGCCGATTTTACCAGAAGGGGGGGTGAGGTGGCCGGTCTGAGGACGAGAATCATTGAACTTGTTTTTCTTGAAGGGAGTGAATTCGAGATTAGAAGGAGTGTCACCAACAGGCGAAGGCGTGCGCTGTGCAGGGGTGATCGGACCGGAGATGGTGCTAGGTGTGGTGGTGGCAGACGAAGCTCCGGTTCGTTGGCTGCGCAACTGAGAGTTGCGGGTCGATGTATTAGTGCGAGGGATAACTTCCGTGCGAGGGCCAATTACCACCTAAAAGCGCAATGGAATTTTTTAGTGATTACAAATACTGTAAGTTGAGGTTGCTTACGCCGTGTTGAGCTGCACTAGTGATTTTGCGGCGAGTCGGCGAGGGAGGACCGTCCTCATCATCATCGTCAAGAACTTCACCGTCAGAATCTTTGTAATGGCGCTTTTAGAGAAAAGTTGTATGAATTGAATAAAAAAAACTCACCGACATGACTTCTCTTTGAACGAGCGCTTGAGTGGTCATCATCGTCGGTCGTACGTGGCGCAAGCCTTCCCGTATCGCGGAGATTGAGGCCTTCCTCCTCTGAGGACTCATCAGACGAGCCCGATGATGAGGTTTCGCTGTCATCATCTCCAGAGTCTACGACCTTCTGCTTCGCTTTCGACGTAGACCGAGTCACACGGCTGGTTGGTGCAGTATTGGATGGACCTAGGTTTTCATTAGCGATTCTAGAGCGTGAAAAGAAGAGAAGTAGCACTACCTGCGGTACCCCCAACAGACGTGTATAGACGCTGCAAAAGCTCAAAAGTTGACGCGTCGACGCTCCCACCCGTTCTTGGACCAAGGGATTGACTTGCAGCTTTTTCTTGAGCAGCCTTCTCTTTGTTTTTGTCTTTATTCTTTTCTTTATTCTTGTTAGCTTTCTTCTTGCTTTTGGAGCCAGCCATGTCGATGAGAGTGGTTGAACACGCAAGCGGACAAGTTGTGGACGATAGCAACGAGGTGATGGCTGAGTTTGAAAAATCTGCCTGCTACCTGCTTGCTGCCTCCCCTCAACAGCGACACAGTCGCCTTCGCTGTCACTCGTTTTCAAGACCTCCTACCCTGTCCAGTAGCTGAGGCTACAAATGACGGGGTAGGAGGGTCGATTGGGCTCCCCATCAAAGCTCCCTCTCATCCTCTCACAATATGCCCCCTCGACTTGCCGATGGCGAGTACGACCTTCCACCTCTTCCCAAGCCTCGACCTCGAACAACCTCGAGCACCCTCCCAATGACCCGTCAACCAGCCATCCCCCGTTACAAATGCAAAAGTCCTGACTGTCCTCATCCCGGCCGAACCTTCCGCACTCACGGTGCTCGTACACAGCACTATAAAAAAACCCCCCAATGCGCTCACCTTGCCACCAGACAATACCACGCAACCGTCGAGGATGATCTAGACTCCTCCGAAGAAGACATTCCTCTCCCCGTGCGCTTCGTATATCCCTCAGCCGCCCCGGATATTTCCCCCGACGATTCCGTCGAGCCTCTCACTCGCTCCTCTCCTGCTCCCTCGTCAGGAGGCTCTCCCACTCCCCCTCCACCCGATCGACGAGCGCGCGTAGAAGACGTCTTAGACGACGAGCCCTATGTCTATGGCTGCCCTAACCTCCACGGCTTCAAGGGAACACCGGTCAAAAAACCATATGAAGACTACGAGAGCCTTCTGTCGAGTATCGACCCAAAACTAGCAAAAGAACAGCAAGCACAGGCGGGTCCCTCGTACGCCCCTTTCAAATCGCAACTTGATTGGGACACAACCAAATGGTTGATGAAGGAGGGGCTTTCGGAGAACGCCATCAAGCATCTCCTTGAAATTCCTGAAGTAAGTTGCCGTTCTTTTCATCTTTACAAAACTCTAATACATGTTGCGTTCCAGTTTGTTGAGAAGGTGGGGCTTAGCGGCCATAGTGTCCATCGAATGAAGAAACTCATCGATCGACTCCCCCCTCTCGCACCATGGTATTCTCAATGCGTCGAAATCGACAACCTCCCCACCCCCTACGTCGTCTACACCCGCGACATCATCGCCGTCATCCGCCACCTTTTCAATAAGCCGTCTTATGCCAATTGCATGGCGTATGGCCCCGAAGAACACTATGCCGACGAAGCATGCACCGAGAGACTCTACAATGAGATCCACACGGGAAAATGGTGGTCACGCACCCAGGTATGTAATTTTGAGTTCAATTCTGTTTCATTATATTAATATTTCGTCTACAGGCAAAAATCGGCAAAGGCACCGTTGTCCCCATCCTCATAAGCACCGACAAAACCACCCTCACTCAGTTCTCGGGCGATCATACGGCGTATCCCGTATACTTATCTATCGGGAACATCGACAAAGAAACGCGGAAGAAGCCCAGTTCCGGTGCCTGGGTATTGGTTGGATATTTGCCTACCGGCAAATTTGACGAAGAGGACGACATCAGCGACAACGCAGGCCGAAAAGCACGCGCCCGCCTCTTCCACGCATCCATGCGTGTACTCCTCGAACCCCTCATCGAAGCCGGCAAGAATGGGATATTATTAGTCGATCCCAAAGGCCGCACTCGACTTTGTTACCCTATCCTCACCATCTATCCCTGCGACTACCCCGAGCAAACGCTCGTCTGCGCTACACGCTACATGGCATCATGCCCGAGATGTCACAGCAGCAAGGACGACTATACCGACAACGTCAAAGGCTCGGCCCGTAACGTCGACGAGACCCTCGAAAAGCTGCGAAAGGCCGGTAAATGTCACACAGAAGCGTCCGCAATGACGCATCTCGATCCCACCAAGCTCCTCTACGTCCCTCAACCCTTCTGGGCCGACTTTCCTCACTGCAATATCCACCGCATCATCACCCCCGACATCCTCCATCAGCTTTTCCAGGGTATGGTCAAACATGCCATCGCCTGGCTTACCCTCATCGTCTCTCAAGTCGAGCTGGACTCTCGTTTCAAACGCGTCCCTCCCGCTCATGGTTGTCGACACTTCCCACGAGGCATATCCATCCTACAGAATGCATCTGGTGCCGAGCATCGTGATATCGGCAAGCAGATCATGGGATGTCTAGTAGGATGCGTCGACGACGACGTACTTCGAGCCACACGAAGTCTTCTCGACTTCGTGTATCTTGCTCAGTACAAATCGCATAGCAGCGAAACTCTTCAATACCTTAAGGACGCGTTGACGCTGTTTCATCAAGAGAAAGAAGCATTTAATCGGTTTGGTGGTCGCCCAGGTGCGTTAGTTATAAATTATATTGTTCTATTCGCACCTTCTGACATATACATTCATACAGAATTAGGGCCTAACTTCACTTACCCCAAACTCCACGCCCTCCAACACTATATTGAATGCATCGAGGACTACGGCTCGACTGACAACTACAACACTGAAACGACCGAACGGCTCCACATCAACTTCGTCAAGACCGCATACGAACATTCAAACAAGAAGCATTACATCGCGCAGATGATCATCTGGCTCGATCGCATGGAGCGTATACAACTATATGACGACTACATCGCCTTCAAATTACGCGGAGCATTTGAGAGACCATCCCCTCCCACGACTCGACCTCTTCGTACGCAGAAACTTGCCCTCCATCCCAAAGAACTCGATCCCGCCTTCGTCGCAACCGCCCATCAGATCCCCGACTTCGCTGAACAATTCAAGCTCCATTTCCAGGGGCTTCAAGACAAAGTTCGACCTCCGTTACCCGTCAATCGCTCTCGTCCGACCCTTCCAATCCCCTCCATCCCAACTCCTGGAGCCATAAAAGTATGGCAGCGCGTCAAGTTTTTCACCCCCAACCCCCAACTCGAGTCCGCTCCCGATTTCGTCGATGTCGCCGTCGCTCGTCCACGCAGTAATCCACTGAACGACACCGGCACACCTGCAAGATTTGATCCCATCCTCGTACGCAAGCCAGACGTTGAGGACGCGAACGCATTTGGTATTGACTGTGAGTCCTCCGTTCCATATACGAAGCTGTGTACTGATGTCTTTTGTAGTGTATAATATCGGAATCCTCAAACTTATCTTCGCCATTCCCCCCGATCTACTACGACATCCTACCCTCTCACTCGCCCTCGACGATCCTGGCACCCTCGCGTACGTCGAATGGCTTGATGTCGAGCCCGATAAAGACGAGGCGAGTGGGATGTATCGCGTCACCCGACCTGCCCGACGTTTCATTAGACACGAGATCATCGAGCTCAGTTCAATTTCGCGTACCTGTCATCTGATTCCCGATTTTGGATCCAAGGCTACTAGATCCTGGAGTTTTGACACAGCAATTCTCAAACAGAGAGCCTTCTGGTTGAACAACTACTCTGATAATCTAGCATTCCAAACCTTGTACTAGTACCTACCACCCGACCTTTGAATAGATTAAAATAATAAAATAACAAAATAATAAATAATAATAATTATAAAAAAAAAAAAATCTGGAGTAATTCCGGGAGTGCCGATGTTGAGCCTATTAAGACCTATCTTGCCCTCTATATGCAAGTCCTCCTATGAAAGATCCCCCCTTGTACTTCTGGGCAATACAATAGTGTGAATAAGATGTCCCTCTATGTTCAAGTAGGCTACTCACTTACTATAAATGCTTTGGTGACAGCTATTCAGAGCTATTTTGGACTATTCACGCTAAATAAGGTTGGCAGGCAGCTATCGAGGATATTTCGCATATTTTAGCTTTGGCTGACAGCTATATAGCTGAGTAATTTTTTCTGAAGTAGTGATAGGGATTAGAAGGAACGTTGCGAAGAAGAAATGTGCTTATCAGTTGACGACCATTTGATACAAGATTGAGATAACAACTTCTGAAAAAATTAGACCTACTAATTGTACTTTTGAGCGCTCTGGAGTACTAAAAAGTACTCAAAAGTACAATTAGTAGGTCTAATTTTTTCAGAAGAAACATACAGAGCATCTTCCCTGATCCAGGCCGAATGACTTGTTCAGCTTGCGCCACACCCTTTGTCAATTCCCGACCGCGAAATCGCGCGCAACGGGTCCGGGAGATAGCTAAAGAGTATAGATTAGGAGCGACTCGCGAGCAGACAAAATGGGTGGACTCACGACATGTCAGGGGGATCGCTGCGACATAGTGTCCATCCCTGGTCCCATAAAACGACATTGAAATCGTCGCGAGATTGAAGGGCGTGCTACTGCCCGAGGGATGGTCCGGAGCTGCAGCTGAACAGCCGTTGACAAATGATGTGTTCGGGGCTTCTCTCTTGTGCGAACGAGTCAGAAGCCTTGCTCTGTAACCTGGATGCCTTGACGTTCTGAATACACTGCTGTTCGATCCATGTAGGTAATTGCGGTGAGATGGCTGTACCTCAGTCTGTGTCTGCCATGCTGCGGTAAAACGAGAAATCGAGTGAGGTTCTACTAGCCACATAAATTCCTGATTGAGTTTCGTGAGACCCATGGATATATCTCTGATATACCATCTATATCGCTGTGTTCCGTGATATATTGTCACCCCCGCGTGTCGCAGTGCCGGGTCCTCCCACGCACAACCCGCCAAGACTGTTCGAAAAGAGTCAGTTATATGTAGTGTTCCAAGGTCCAGTTGCCGTGACCGGTGGCAACCGGCAGTCGCGACCGGACCGTGACCGGACCGCAGTTGCCGGTCGCCTAGGTTCTTGGAAATTCAGGCAACCGGCAACTGCAGTCATGACCGGTCGTGACCGTGGTCGCAACCGAGGACCCTTAAGGGTCCCCAACCAGGATACCCAGAGGGTATTTTGGGTCTCAAATGAGAGTTTTGAGTGACATATACAGTATATATTGGTGTCTATAGGCATGTACCACATCATATGAGGTGTATATACAGTATATATAATATAATAATAATTAAAATATTGATAAAAGACCAGTTGTGACTGGAAAAACTGGCCATGACTGGTTGCGCAACTGGTCGCAGCCGTGACCGGTTGCCGGACCGCAACCGCAGTCGCAGTTGCCAGTCACGCAAAATTTTGGACGGCAACCGGACCGGCAGTTGCCAGTCGCACCCTCCGGGGGTCAAAAGTCCAGTCGTGACTGGACCTTGGAACACTAGTTATATGGTGTTGACGTGAAAGTTCAATATGGAGCACATACACAGATCAAGCTTGTCTGATTTGTGAGGTTTAGACTGAAACGATTGACGGTTGTACGACTATCGCCGACAGCC
Source organism: Sistotremastrum niveocremeum HHB9708 (assembly GCA_001630475.1). NCBI lineage: Eukaryota > Fungi > Basidiomycota > Agaricomycetes > Sistotremastrales > Sistotremastraceae > Sertulicium > Sertulicium niveocremeum. The sequence continues at coordinate 715,328 of KV419401.1, forward strand.
GCGTTTGCTTTGGTCGATGGCTTGTATTCTTTTTGGCATCAATAACCTGGCATTGAGACCTTGTTGACAGTGATGATTGGAAAGTGACCGATGACCAGTAACTTTCAAGCCTGGAGTATAGGTGTGATATGGAGGATGCTGTGAGGTCGTCGAGATTCAGAGGTCGGAGATTGAATATAATTATTGGGGCAAAAGATGTCTCGGCGGCTTGGATGACTAAACAGCTTTGCCTTCCAAGACATGAGATATGACTTAGTCTACCAGCATGCGAAATTGAGTCGGATTTGATCAATAATGTCTAACAGACAATTTTTGTCGTCAGTTGGGACAAGTTAGGATACCGTTGCTGGAAAGTGTGGACGTCGAAGGCTAAGGTCGGCGCAATTTCTCAGGATGCAAAACGCTCTTCACTTTCGTATCCGCCGGTCCGTGAGCAGAGCCAGGAAGAGGAAGAGGTGAGGAACGAAACATCAGTCTGGAGAACGAAGTTAAGCAGAGCCTGTGCGCGTGACGTCAGATGAAGTAATATTCGGACTTTTGCTCTTCGCTCGTCAGCTGCCCTGAACTCGATATCCAACTCATGCCTGATCAGCAGTCATCGTTCCCCGATCTCCTAGCGAATCCAAGTCCTGCAGTCTCCGAAGCATACAAGACCATCGGAACAAAATGGGAACATGGTCGAAAACTTCTTTCTCAAGAAGATGCTGATCCCATACGATTGCGCACGACGGCTACTCAGCTCGAAAGCTACGAGGATTTGATCGATGCTATGATGAATGAACTCGATGACGATGAATGGGTCAAGAGTGTAGCAATTGCAGTCGTACGGATGATCTTATTGCTTCGTGGTGCTGCTCGCGCACTCAAAATCCGGTAAGTCAATTCTCTTTGGTTTTGAGAATATCCTGCTTACCAAGCCCGACAATGGTGGTCCTGAATTTCGTTCTTCTTTACTAAAGGAGAGACCAAAATACATCACACGTTCCTATCATTCGCCTTCACCACACTGGAAAGCGAGGACCCCCCTCCAAAGTCATCGATGAAGATCTGTTACGGAACCTGATGGGATCAGACAGAGGCATCACTATGACAGAGCTAGCGAAAACCATCAACATTCATCCCAAAACTCTCAAACGCTACATGGATAAATATGGCATCAAGAAATCGTTCACAGTAATTTCTAATGCAGAACTGGATGAGCTCTTCCGGCAATATCGTAAGGAGAGACCGAATTCTGGCAGGCGTTACTTCCACGGTTATATCCGTTTTAAAGGACTGCGGGTCCAACGGCACAAGCTCATTGCTGCGATGAAACGTGTAGACCCCGTGGGTGTTCGGCTGCGATATAAGAAGGGAATTGAAAGGAGGGACTTCGAGACACAGTGGCCCAACGCTTTATGGTGTATGGATGGGCATCATAAGCTCATTCTGTGGGGGATAGTCATCCATGGGTTCATTGATGCCTATTGTCGCACGGTCATTTCCATCCTGACGCTAGGTTCTCACTCACTTATGTTTCTGTAGATTGTCGGGCTGCAAGCCTCTACTACAAACTCTAGCGCTCAGGTCCTCAAAGTATTCCACCAGGCGGTTGATAACTACGGACTCCCAACTCGTGTCAGAGGAGATCGAGGAGGGGAAAATTTTCTCGTGGCCAAGGAGATGATCAGAAGAAGAGGTTCGAATAAAGCAGCCTATATTTTCGGAACGTAAGTCACATTGGATTCTGTTTCATTTCTCTCAATTTTATTTCATCAAGTTCAACCCACAATACTCGTATCGAACGATTGTGGCGCGAAGTTGGCGATCAGTTTGCCCGCTGTTGGAAAGGTTTCTTTCAGCGACTTGGAGATCGCTTCATGCTGGACAAGAAAAATCCGTATCACCTATGGCTCCTCAACCACATTTTCCTGAAAGACATCCAGGATGAATGTACCAGATTCCAATATGAATGGAATCATCACTCGATTTCGAGCAGATCGACCACTGAGAGATCTCCTAAGGTAGAAATTGAAAGTGTCTCATTGTTTTAGTGCCATCTGATTCAGAAACCACCAGGATATGCGAGCTAAGGGTGTCCTGATTCATGGGTACCCTAAAGAAACCGACGGAGACGACAATCTTGCTCAAGGTTCGACCGCCCTGCAGAAATATTTCGGAAGAAATATTGAGGACGTATCGGAATCCGAATCCGAATCAAATGACGAATTTGACACAGATCTTGACTCGGAGGCAGACTCGTAGGGACTGTTCTTTCCTACTATAATTAGACAATTTGGTTGATTTCCATGCAGGGATTCAGATGATTCTCAAGAGTCCGAGGATGAAGTTAGCGAAGAGGACATTCGACTATGTGCTGCATTCACAGCCGGCCAGAGACGTGTCCCACGCATCGTCAGCCCCTTCCCTGACGTCGACATGGTACGGAAATTTCGGGATGCTTTTCGGTCCGCTGAAGAAGAAAATTTCATTCCAAACGGCTATGGCATTTTGGAACAGGAGGAAGATTATGAAACGTGGGATCCGCGTGAAATCGTGACGGTCGCTAAGAAAGACGTCATTGTCACTCTGTTGGAAGATGTTTGGAAGCCGAGAGCGACAAAATGGATTCTTGGTTTACACCTTCTAGGATTAGTTGTACAACCTGTAGAACAGACGCAGACATAGGTGTGGACGTGATCGGGAATCTAGCCTTCGAGCGCGATCGCGAAGCGGGGTTTGAAAATGTAAGAATGGATCAGGCCTAGTGTTCTGAGGTCCAGTCACCACTGGACTTTTGACCCCCGGAGGGTGCGACTGGCAACTGCCGGTCCGGTTGCTAGTGATGTGAAATATGATATGATATGATATTTTCCCCAAATTTTGGAATACTGATATCGTGATCGATATCGCAAATCCCAATATCTTGGAAATA
>KV419401.1:748467-811602 GCA_001630475.1 Sistotremastrum niveocremeum HHB9708
GGGCAATGTACTGGTATTTTCCTCATGTATGGTCATGTATTCATGGTATATGATATATATACAGTATATATATGATCAATAGACACCAATAGACTATATATAAGAGGGTAAAACAATATATTAATCATTAAAATATTACATTTATAGGGCAGGCAACTGGTCGTGACTGGTCATTTGATGACTGGTTGCCGGACCGTGACTGCAGTTGCAGTTGCCAGTCACAGCAAATTTGGAATTTGGCAACCGGTCGCAGTTGCCAGTCACGGGGAATTTTGGAAAAAGTCCAGTCGTGACTGGACTTTGGAACTCTAATGCCGTTGCAGATCCCATTGAAAGGAGACAAGGTGTATCATCAGTTTACGCATTGTGTAAGTTCTTATATTGCTTCTTTTGGTGAAATGCACTCACAAAATTGTCTCAGCCATCCATCAGAGTCACCTCAACGCAGACTACGAAGACTTGACAAGCAATCTTCGGTGACGCGCTGACTCCTGCACCGCGACTCCATACGCGCAAACTGTTTGTCTCCATGACAAAGTCGAAGCAAAAGCTCCCAAGAATGCAACAAAGATGAGAGGGAGTGGAAGCAGGCCATCAAGTCACTGCTCGCTGGCGCACGACGTGAGAAGCCGATTCATGCTTCTTCCCGCGACCCTGCACAAGGGAATTTTGAGTTAAACACAGGTGCATAGCTATGACGTCTTTGCCCATCTGAGCGCATCATTGATATTTGCGTCGCCTTGAAAAAAAGGTCGCACATCTGCCAACCCTCCGTAAGACCTTCATGGTCTTCTTGATGTGCGTGGTTTCTTACATAATAATTAAATGTTCTGACCGTATCCGCATTATCAGCCATGCACGCTTGTTATAGTCCGAGCAATCGGTTCCTACTCCCCATCAACCCCGTCATCGTCTTCGCCGATAATCTGGACAAACAGCTTGTGTGCCACATCAATACCAGAATTCTTCTTTGCATCATCTGTGTCGCTGTGCTTGTTATTCGAAGCTCTCTCGACAAATACTATTTACTAATCAATGTGAGCAATTAGCAGTTACTCTTCAGTGTGTGATCATTGATACACTTTCTTGATATGTTCAACCATTCCAGACTACTGACCTGTTCACTTCCATCCCTGCTCCATTGTCTCATGTCGCCGCCCCCTTCTTAGCGTTCTCAATCCTCTTGTTCTGGCATACCATGCTGGATAACACTCCGCACTGATCGTGGTCGATCTTTCCGTATGTCCCAAGTGAGTAATCAACATTGTTTATTCGCTTCAGCTACGGACGTCAAACGTGCTCCTCCAGATGTTCTCTCACAGTCTCCCACACGTGCCATCACTTATTCAATCGAGCGACTCGTTCCGCTGTATCATGAGCCAACATTCCTGATCTAGCATGATCTTGAACATGGAAGTTTTACAAGGAAAACAAGCAAAAAATGCAGCAGTCTAGCCGCCTGCTGCATTATGGTGATCTGTCTTCAGAAAAAAATAGACCAGCTAATTCAGCTCCTGAGCGCTCAGGAGTACTCAGGAGCTGAATTAGCTGGTCTATTTTTTTCTGAAGGTGGGCTTCACATCTGGTGGATCAACGGTGGTTACATACAGGACGCTACTGCCAAGTGTGATATTGGATTGACTGATGATAACAGCTGTGACTTTGATAGTGGGGCTCATCTTCTGAAAAAATTAGACCTACTAATTGTACTTTTGAGCGCTCAGGAGTACTAAAAAGTACTCAAAAGTACAATTAGTAGGTCTAATTTTTTCAGAAGATAGAGCAAAGGATTTGTCAGAGAATCAGCTTTGGTGGATTGGAACCTATAGGTAGTCTGTAGGTATTGATCATACTTAGTGTGCTACCTATTGTCAAGATCTAGCTTGGATTCAAGTAGGAATTATAGGACGTTCCAAAATTATAGGTGTGGATTTAGTGCCAATGCCATCTTGAAGTGCAATTGCCTTGTGAAACAAAATTTCAAGATACACGCACGCACAGGCTCATGAATGGATCAAAGTAATGCATACACAAAACTCATGCGCGCACAGTATGAAGCATCATACACAAGCATTCCCCTGCTTCAGCGTCAGAAAGAATTACACCTCCTAATTTGACTCCTGAGCGCTCAGGCAACACACCTTGAGGTGATTTTTTTTGTGATCCCAAGTCAACCCCGCAAGAAGATCCAATTTGACAGTCAATGTGGTGCACAATGCAAGAAGAATTTGACAATCAATATGTGGTGCGCAAGGCAAGAATGGGGGATCACGGGGAATGGCAGGTGCTGAATACACACACGGAAAGCTCATTGTGCATGCATCTCTGCACTCAAATGCTTCCATATAAGGTAATTTTCTGTCTGCCGATTTATGTCCACTACGGTCCTTCATACAATACGACCAGTCACGTGGACTGGACCTTGGAACTCTAACGAGAGCTGAGTTGGATCTTTTTCCGCATGACCCGACGAAGAGCCCGGGAAGGTATGAGGGAGATGGGATACAGAAGGGGTTGGATGATCATTATGAAGGGAGGTATGGGCCTGCGTCGGAACCCCACGATGTTGGTGCTAGTGTTAGCGCGTAGGATTTGATGGAGTGAGATTGAATGCTGTCTTTCAATTCTGAATTTCTGAGTAGTAGGGGTTTGTGTTTCCGTATAGTGAGGGATGATGATTGGTCGTCAGTGCCAGTGAATTATAAGATTGGGCCAATGGAAATTATGCGGGAAATGACGTGGGAACCTCCAGAAGGATTTCTTTGTGAATTTACCGGTCTTGAAATATAGAAGATATTTCTGAGGGAAGTCGATTGCAGGATCTGATACGGCGCTAGCGGCCCGAACCTCCGCACCGAGTCTCCCACGTTCGCCGCGGCAAACAGGTTCAACGTTCAGCTTAAGGTTGCACACGAGTATATACTCGTGAGTATGGGTACCCTACAGGCAGGTACCCTAGCCCGCAGGGCCCTGTACTCGGACCTGTAAAAATTTTTGGCAACATGATTTTGAAGGACTCAGGTACCTTGGCAGGTTACCCAGGTCACCCGTGAGTCCATGGATACTCAGTGGAATTGAGTAAAATGGGTATCCATATTGGAGTCAAGTACCTGTACCTGAGTACCAATGTGTGGTAGAAATATCCATTTGAACACCCATACTCAAGTACCTACATGCTTTTAGGTATCCAGATTGGACCCAAGTACTACAACTCAAGTCCAAATAGATGCTCAATGGGTACTAGGAACTCAAGTGAGACTTCAATACTCATGGAATAGGTGGTATCAAAGTGAGTTTTCAACATGTATTCCTGGATATAGAGGTGGGTCCAAGTCTCAGAGGAGACCTGCCCTCTAGACAGGTACCTCCATGAGGTACCTGAGTAAATGGAATTTCAAGATTTCCAATACCTGTACCTGTGAAATTTTTGGCAGATGGTGTACCTGTACCTGTGAAACCTCCAAAAGACAGGTACCTGGGTAGGTATATCCATGGGTACCAATTTTTTTGCTATACTCGTGTGCATCCTTAGTTCAGCTTCAGATATACTGCTACATTGTACTGGTTGCAGCTCTGGTTGTCGCAGTTCAACTCAATTGTGGTCATAATCTTGAAGTCCTCGGCGAGCTTTCTTACAGCTCAACTCCTGTGAGAAGAAAAGCTACAATATGCATCAGTTCTTCCACCGAGTTCCAACGAATCATCGCTCCATGACATTCTATAGCTACTCATCAAGATCCAGCAAAGCCTTATATCACTCTGGCCTTCTATTGTCGATACATGAGATTGTTCTCGGTACCGCTTCAGGTTACGTGGTCATTCTGTCTCTTGGGGCCGTGTCCTGCCAGTGATGTCAATGGCCTGGGCGGCGGGCGCCTAAAAGCTTCAATAGTCGACTTCAACGGCTCCCTGCCAAACATCGATGCTTCCACTCTTTCAACCCAAACTAGAAGTCCCATTCCTCGTGCCAAGTCCATTCTGGCCGTATTTACTCACTTTGAATACCGTACTTGTCCTGGTGACCCCGCACTCCATGATTTTCAACAGACGGAGATCATCCAGGGAAGCGAGCTGTCAACTACCGGTACCATGCCAGTGGGCGTCAAGCGCGCATTATTCCCACTTTTCTAACCATCTTCAGCTTTGTTGATCCTTCTTACATGTGCGTTCGTTCGGGAACTTGTCATGCGCCTGGCCATTGCGCAAGCCTTTATTCACTGACGCTGACGTATTTGATCCCGGGCGCGAGTTCCACACAACGTGATAATATCACACATGCGCAAAATATGAATCGACTCCAGTGGATTCAAACAACAGCTTAGCTCTCATGTCGCTCAACGGATCCGAACGTCCTCCGAGTGTTTGCTACGTAAGTTCTCCCGCCAGTGCTTATTGTTTGAAACATATCTCACTTCTTGGGTTACCAGCGCTCCCAAAATATAATGGATACAATAACTGATGAACTTGGAGGCCATGAAGTTGGCATGAACAGACTTGGCAGGGATGTGTATCCTGCTGAGCATTCCAATTAATTCAGGCGACGATACCTCAATCAAGGCAGAAAAGGAGCTGTGGACTCCCCATGCATGCAAAAGGGTCCAATTGTAATTGCGCGAACTAGGGCAGTGCGCATGCAACACGAGTTACACGACGGCTCCTAATGCTATGACTAGTGTTCTGAGGTCCAGTCACGACTGGACTTTTGACCTCCGGAGGGTGCGACTGGCAACTGCCGGTCCGGTTGCCATCCAAAATTTGGTGTGACTGGCAACTGCGACTGCGGTTTATAGCGGTGGATTTCCACAAATAATAAAATGCGCACACAGTGCAATAAAATATACACGCAGAGCGGTTAAGTACCCTTATTAAGTACTTAAGTCCTGGTGCGTTGCGTGACAATAACTCAGAGTTGTGTGCGTAAAATTTCTCCTTGTGTGTGTGTGTGACTTTTACGGAATTATAAAATCCGCACGCACACGGTCACTGTGCGTGTAAATTTTGACAGGAGCAAAAACACGCACAGTGTCTAACAATATTAACACGTGCAGTCGTGCACGTGGGAAAAAAAGCGAATTTGAAAAATGCGCACACAAGCACTTGTTTCCCTATAAAAAAAAGGCAGAAAAAAATGAGCCTAAGTCGCCCATATATAATAATTTATTGCTAAGAAGGATATAAGGGGCCTTAGTGTGAAATAGAATGCTTATGTAAGCAGAAAATCGAACTCCTTAACCATGAATTGAACCCAGGACTTGCTGAAACCATGTCACGCTTTATCCATTCCACCAAGAGCCCTTTGAAAGCCTTGGGATTTTAGTGATTTTGAGTACCCTCCCATATTGGGAACACTCCTTAAAGTCTAAATTATCTCTGATTGAGCATATATATCATCAACCAATCTGAATTCTGGAATATAACCAATTGAAAGGCAAAACTGGAAGTCAGAGACAGACTTGTAGCTTGGATTGCCAGAGATCCTGCCATGCTACTAGTAACTGGGTTCAACCAATTATATTGGATGCAGAATTTGAAGAGCTTTCTGTAGCACTTTGTCCCATCTCAGTAGCATGGTTTCTCATGGAGATTTTATATGATCTTTGAAAATCATCCTCTGAATTTCACTGAAACCATCACTTTGGAGAATGTCTGGGGCATCCCACCAAGTCAAGAGTTAATTTTTCATAAGAATAGGTGAAGAAGCCATAGTATCTGATGGATATATGGCTAGAAAAACCCTTTGGGTCCAGATTCTGGACTGAACACCAAGCAGGAATGGATGAAAAGCTCAGTCATGGGCTCAAATTCCAAAGTAATACTTCGCTTTTCTGCTTATGTAAGCCTTCCTTTTATCTCTGTGCGTGCATAAAATTGGGACTGTGTGTGCGGTTTTTGTGCACCTACTTGCGTGCGTCTTTTGTGAGGCCATGTCTTTGCGTGTAAAACTAAAAGTCAAATACGCACGCACAAACCTTGATCAGAAAAAACTCGCACAAGCAGTGTTGTGCGCACACACATCCGATTTTTTATGATTTTTGCGCACACTGTTTATTTGATTTATTTGAAAAACTGATGTGCGCATTGAAAATTTCAAAAAAAGCTGTTGCGTGTAGTGAAAAATGGTAGTGTGTGCGCAAATTTGATTTTTTGTGGAAATCCACCTTCATAGATATGTCACCATAAACACCCATTTGAGACCCAAAATACCCTCTGGGTCCCCAACCAGGGTACCCTTAAGGGTCCTCAGTTGCGACCACGGTCACAACCGGTCATGACTGTGGTTGCCGGTTGCCTGATTTTCCAAGAACCTAGGCAACCGGCAACTGCGGTCCGGTCACGGCAACTGGACCTTGGAACACTAGCTATGACATTGGTGACAAATTTCAAACGCCCATGGATTGTTGATTGCGACATTCCAAGCAACAATTGCGGTAGACACTTGACTCCAATACAGGCATCGAGGCTCCTAGCAACCTCTCAGGCTTTACTTGGTTCCGTCGTTTGTTCAAGAGAGCGGTTGATGAGCGGGCTATTGAATGATCTGCGCATGGGTCTTCTCATTCATTCAGTCTTGTGATCCTGTCCTGATTTCGAAGTCTACTATTGGAGCATTGCATTGACGTATCGTGGAATGCTAGAGGAAGGCCGCGAGTCCGATGTGTAATTTAAGGATGTTAAACAAGTATACCTTGCGGGTATGGGTACCTGCACAAAATCTCAGAATCCATACCTGCATCTGCCGGGTATTTTGAAGCGGGTACCCAATACCTGTGCAGGTATACCTACAGGTATTATAATATATTTCCTATTTTTAAAACATTTTTTTCAGGTTGTTTGAGCAGTTTGGAGTCACAAATAATTTTGGGTTTCTTAAAACCTGTGGGTAAGACAGGTACCTGCCATGAAAATTTGCCCAAAACCAATACCCGCATCTGCCAGGTATTGGTAAAGGCAGGTATGATGGGTATGGGTACCTGTTCTTGGCGGGTACCTGCGGCAGGTACCCGGGTATACAATACTCATCTAACATCCTTAGTGTAATTGAGGGCCTCTCTGGAATAGTTATAAGGCGCAACAATGCAAGGTAGATTCCTCAGTTCACTACCTTCCTGTGCACGTAAGTCATCTACCTGACATACGAGCAAGACAGTCACTCATCGCTCGCAACCTCCTAGTACTATCGCTCAAAGCACCACTAAACACACTTTATCAAACCAAGCATCATGTCTACTATCCGTAAGCTATTCATATCTTCAACAGAAAATACGACGCTCACCATAACCCCCCACAGACGTTCACGGACCCCTCAAAATCGAGTCCGACGGTACAATTCTCCGCTGGACCCTCCAACATCTCATCGCCCTAGGCGACGGAAACGGCCACGACGGTCACGGCACCTTCGAAAGCCTTGGAAGTCCTGCTTCTGCTTTCTCAGTCGGTACCTATGAGATTAGGATTTCTGGAAATAACGCTACGTTGACTATTACTGATGATAATGGGAAGACTGGGAAGTTCCAGGGGCATGGGGATCATAAAGGCCTTAGTGGGAATTATGAGGGTAAATATACCTCTACTTCGTTCTGAGCCTGATATGAGTGAGGCAACGTATGTGCTCACTCCCGCTGCGGATCCTGAGAATGCTGCCTTGTATGAAATTGTTGTATGAGATTGTATTTTTCTGAAAATCAAAATATGAATGAGAGTAAAATGACATTGAAGGACCTACATGTACCCTTGAATGAATTGCGTGTAGAGTAGAGTTCCAAAGTCCAGTCACGACTGGACTTTTTCCAAAATTCCCCGTGACTGGCAACTGCGACCGGTTGCCAAATTCCAAATTTGCTGTGACTGGCAACTGCAACTGCAGTCACGGTCCGGCAACCAGTCATCAAATGACCAGTCACGACCAGTTGCCTGCCCTATAAATGTAATATTTTAATGATTAATATATTGTTTTACCCTCTTATATATAGTCTATTGGTGTCTATTGATCATGTATATACTGTATATATATCATATACCATGAATACATGACCATACATGAGGAAAATACCAGTACATTGCCCTCTGGGCACCCTGGTTGGGGACCCTTAAGGGTCCTCCCTGAGCATCGGTCACAACCGTGGTCATGACTGGTCATGACTGCAGTTGCCGGTTGCCTGATTTTCAGAAACCGAGGCAACTGGCAACTGCAGTCCAGTCGCGACTTCGGTCCGGTTGCCCAATACGACCAGTCACATGGACTGGACCTTGGAACTCTAGTGTAGAGATCAAACAGAACAGCGTCAGAAACTCAGAAGGGGCCGACCAAGAGGGTGACAGAGATAGGCAACAAATTGAAGGTGAAGGCAAGCTCTCAAGTCTAGACCCCTGCTGACGGCATCGGCATTTCCGCCGCTGACTCGGCTGAGGGCGAAGAGCTGGGCATCCCTTCGGCACTTGTTCTTGTTCTTGAGTCTTGACCCGTATACAGTACCGACTCTATGCTGAGTCTCTGCGCAAGCCTATCAATTATACATAACACCACAGTCACAGTGGCAGTCGATACACCAAATGAAATGCAATGGTTTGAGAACATTGATTTGAAATGGATTACAGTCAGCCTGAGTCAGGAGACACGGAAAAGCGAGCAGAAAAGAATACACTCGAGAGAATGGCAGGGGCATGGTGAGCGACAGGAGATGTGCTCGACGCAGACGGAGCTCACTACGCAATCAGGGAATTATGTGTGACTGCCTATACATGGTCTTAACTTCCAGTAGGACTCATGCGCTAAAACGAAAGGAACACTTACAAGTTCACCGGTCATGTTACTCATGTATCTCAGCCTTCAAATGTGCAACACCTGCCGCCGCATCTTCTACTTCGCCGTTTTGTGAGACAGGGCTACCAGTCTGTCTGTTAACAGTTCCAGTAACTTTGACACTGTCACTCAGGTGGAGAGTGATGTCATTGCCAAATAACTTGGCCCTGAAAGTTCGTTTCTCGTGTCCCAAAGACTCGAGATCCTCGGTGATTTGATAGTATACTTTAGCGTTATCCGTGTTAGTCTTTGTTTCCGAGAGACTGTATCTCATGATGTCTTTCACGCTCCCCTTCAAGTTGAACGTGAACCTCTTGGTGTCGGATTCCCTGTCTGTCGGTGGGCGGAAACGAAAAGTGCCTGAAATGGTTGTGTCCCCTTCGACGACGACGACTTGGAGCGTTCCCTCAAGTAGTTTTTGTTCTTCGTTGTCCTTTTCCATGTCGAAGTTCTCTGTGTGGTTGAAAGTCTATGAAAACCAACTGCGAAGAAGGCAATATTCAAACATACTGGTGATAAGGTAGGGGGCCGGGCTGAAAAATGTGTGTTGATCGGTGAGGTATATCGTATGAGGCAGTGGCCGCCGCTGCTAGCTTTATCGATTTCTTTGTCTGCTATAAGTAAAATTGAGGGATGAGCGCGTTCTATTTGGGTGTGACAATGTGGTCCCTCAGTTGATGCATTTCGGAAGCATGTCAGGTCCGTCTGATGAAACGAGTCAAGTATTCAATATTCAATCCGGAGATGAAATTTCTCCTTGCTCTCACACAGACCGCTCTTCATTTCGTGCTCCTGGTGCTGAGACTTGCGCCGGGATGTCGGAAGTGGCATTTGGGGCGGTGTAACTCCGCTGCCGGTGCTTCCTTAGTACTACTATGGTAGGCGCAATCTGCAATCGGGCCCTAATCTGCAATTGGCCCTCTGGCAACCGCAATTTTTGTCCGGAAGGGACTGGATTTTTTTCTAGATGAGACAAGGGTTGCACCAAATGATGACAGAAAGCCGGAGACTTTTTGAGAGCTTGTGGACGAGTTGGCACGCGTTCATTGCGGCACGACCAAATTTCGCCCTCCGAAGAAGCGCGTCACACCCCTCTAGCATTTACCACAGGGAGCGGATTTTTTTGAGATTCCGTACTTACTATCGTATGATGCTGTTTCAAATTATCATGCAATTACCCTGTTCATTTTGCTTCTGTGTGTCTCGAGCCATGAATGCCAGGCCCGAGCGTGACAGTATGGGCTTGTTGCAACTCCGCTCCCGCGGGTCGGCAGCCGAGCTCTGTGACGTGCCGCCCGCGTTGTGAATTTTTCTGGCTTTTTGTCACGCGTGACGAAGAATTGCAGATTGCTGTTTTCGCGACACCCCCTCACTTGCACGCGTCTTTCGCGCCCTCTCTTCCCCTTAAAAATCAGATAAATTCATATTCCTCTATTTGAGAGTGAATTGCATACATCCCGCGAAAGTCCGAGAAATAAAGTGAGGAAATCATGCCACAGTTGGCGGAATGCTGAAAACGATTGCAGATTGCGCCTACCATAGTACCAAGTTTGTCACAACACAACATGTCGATTTTTTCGCTTTACCTCATTCAATGAGGCGATGTGGTGATACTGGGATATAAGTTCACAATCTTACATGTGCATCATGCCGTTCTGTTCGTCTCTCGCCATCCCTGAGGGAGTGAATGTGGTCTGCACAGTTTCTCAACTTGAACATCGAGACCAGTGATTGACGGCGCTGTCGCAATCACTGGCCTTGAAAACCCGTGGGCCAGCAAATCATTAGGTCGCTCAAGTATCCTTCCATCCCTGCTTGGAAGAAAGGGAGGAAATGATATCTAGAGGTTACAAGGACTGCGCGCGAGATGCAAGGCGGGAAGTGATCAGCGCAAGGATCAGCGCAGCGCTTCCGAAATTCGGATCCGACCTCTTTCCTGCTCTTCACGCACACCCAAACACGCTATCGCCGGTACTACCTTCAAGCTCTCGCATGCTGCTAGACGTGTTCACAAATGGGAATCTACGTAAGTTTTTTTCCAAGATCTGATAGATTCCCGAAGCCACATCCCCTTGCATGCCACCAGTACTGAGTGAAAGGGAAAGGGAGAGAGCACCGCGACGAAGATGATATCGCGCACTGGCACTGGCAGGATGACGACAAGAAAGTCTTGTACAGTTTCTTCCTGTACCGCTTAGACGGAGGTCGGGGCAGGTGCAGGATTAGACGTGGCAAGGGCGGCGGGACATTTTCTTTGTTAGATTCGAGTTGAAGTTGGTATGGGGTGTCTGTTGGGTGGGTGGGTTAGTGGTGCGTTGCTGATGAGGAGAGGTGAGAGATAGGTTACAATGAGAACCGTGTGCTGTCTGCGGTTGAGGTGAGTAGTTTTCGAATCTTTGTCTTTTATCTCATCGCTTTCAGGACTCGAAATCTCGAATATCCAGAACCCATGTCGTCTATCTGTCTATCTGTCCACCTGACTCAATCTCTTACCTCAAAGCACCAATTTCCACTTGAACTCAAGTCGAAGCGAGCCGAATAAGAAGACACAAAGGAGAGGAAGACAGTCGCAACAATAGCTTGTGGTCTGGTGGTCTGGCATTCTAGCTGTCTCTCTCGCTTTCTGGGCTCGCGTCTTCATGGTCTCCGTGACGATATCTTGCGTCTTCAAGACCTTTCTTTGCGTTATACTGTGCACCTTCCCGAGCGTTCCAGTTCCTCGCGTCTCTGCTCGTCTCTGCTCTGCCTCGGTACCCGCGTCTACAGCAACACGCTCATTCCCTAGACCATAGAATCTCAATTTATTCCGTCAATCTCATCAACCTCGATCCCACGTCGTTGACATATAGGAGCTTATCCGACGTCAATCTCAAAATCACCTCGAGCTAGAATCAACGCAAAAGCGACAACGTAATGCATCAATTATGATCTACCACTTTTACTGTCAATTCTTCCATGCGGGACGTGTAGCCACAGCGGACCTCGACTTTGTCTTTGGACTCTTTACCGACCTCAGAGTAGGACCTAGAAGACCTGGCATGCCATCGCTTATGAGACAGTACGTGTTGATTGTATGAGAACCGGAGGGACCTCATCCCCCCGCGGCTTCTCATACTAGTGCCAGTACTAGCACTACTACCAATATTGAAGCGATGTCAATGTCACCCGCCTCCGAGGATTTGCAAACGACACTAGAATAACCACGCCTACAGTAGAAAATAGAAGTCCATCACTATTTCTTTAGATATTCAGATATTCATGAATCACTAGTCACTAGTACATTTTCACAATACTTCTCACATGTATCTATACCTATCGCTATTTATTTAGTATTCATCCTTCTTCCTGATCTTCCTCCCTGAATTTGACTTTATTCTTCTTCGCCCTTTGCTTTGCTTTGCTTTGTCTCATTTATATCACCCCGAAACCGAAACGTATCACCCGAGTCCGTATCACCGAAACGAAACAATTAGTTAGAGAGGGAACGGATCTTCTGGATGATAGCTGGAATGAAAGAGGAAAGTCAGTAAAAGCGCGAAGGGATGAACGTGCGAAGGAGTGTAGGCGTGAAAGCGCGAATAAAAGGATAGAGGAATATCATAACCGACGAAGTCACGGTCAAAGAGTAGAGGACAAAGAGAAAAGGGGCGAAAGCAGGGTAGATGAACACAGGAAAGGAGACAAGAACCGAGAAAGTGAAGAAGAAAAACGTACATTGAGGATCCAAATGCTGATGCGGAATCTGTTCCGTGAGCCCTCCACATCCTTCATGTATAACGCCCATATAGGCATATTTGGGAGTGAGCTGACGTTCGAGGAGCCATGTGCCGAATTTGGAGCCCAACTATATTGGTTCATTTTTAGTTATGACTGGAAAAGGGTGGAGGAAGAAGGGACTTACGCCTGTCTTTTGGTTGAATGATTCGACGACGATGACGAATGGTGATGTTCCGACTTTGCGGATTGTCTGCACAGACACGTATCAGTATCCATTCCCACGGACGAAGAACAAATATAGGAAGACGAAGGCGGAAGTAGGAGGGGGGAAGGGGAGGAGGGAGAGAGAATAACGGGAAGGAGAGAAAGAGGAGAATAGAACGCACCTGCTCATCGACCAAATTAAGCGTACTCTTATTAACCAACCCAACATCCAACCCCTCCTGCCTAACCCTCAAAACCGCATCATGTGCCCTATACACCATATCCCCAAAAGCAACCACATATCCCTTGCTTCCCTCAAGAATAACATCATCCTTCCCCGGCTCGAATTTATACCCATCCCCAAAGAATTTAGATCCGTCAGGTTTAAGGATCCAGGGGACTTTGGCACGGGTTGAGAATATGAATCGGAGGCCTTTTTCGAAGAATATGCGCGCGATTATGGCGTCCATTTGGGCGGCGTCGGCGGGGAAGTAGAGCCATGATTGGACGTCGGAGAGGCCGTTGTCTGCGAAGAAGGACTATTCCCTTTCAGTAACCATCCTCCCAATCCAAGACCAAATACTCACGTTGATACTGCAACCAAATCAGCACGAGAAGAAAAGAAAAAGAGGAAGAGGAACGCACCCAAAATGACAAGTATTATCCGCCATCTCATCCACCCCCGAATGCGAAAAATGACAAAGCACATTACAATAATTCAATCTCGCCATCGTCACTTCCGAAATGATCATCTCCAAGAACGCGGAGAAAGTAGAAAAGACGCCGAATTTATCTTTATCGAAGCCGAAGCCTGCGGCTGCGGAGAAGTTGCCTCGTTCCATTATTCCGGAGGGGAGGAATACTTCGGGGTGTTTTTGGTGGATTACTTTGAGGCCTGTTGAGCCTTCTAGATCGCCTGTTCATTTGTTAGTTAGGATGGGAAGGGGGAGAATATGGGAGGAGGGGGGACGTACTGTCGATGACGAGGACTTTCTTGGCGGCTTCTTCCTTTGAAAGACCATCCAAGACTCTCGATACAGCTTCACCGAACTCAACACGATTAGCAGCCAACTCCTTCGTCGAGCCAATATAGAGATAAGGATTCGGATCCGGCTTGATATTCGTCAGAATATCAACGACGGATTGAGGATATCCTTTTCCGCGGAGATATTCCACAGCGATCTTGACAGGAATCGCATCGTGTCCATGAGAGCTCCCCTCGAGACCTTTAATACCCGGACACATCGGCCTCTTGTTAATAAGTGCCGCAGGTCCTTCATAATTCAAAATCTCCACAAATCCACTCCAAAGCGAATCGAGATCTTCTCCATCCGCACGAACGACTTTCAATCCATGTCCTTCCAGCGTCTTGCCTACATCGTATCCTTTAAGATATTCAGAAGGATGGCCGGCGATAGTGACGTCGTTATCGTCTATTATGAGTTTGACGTTGAGAGATTGGGCGACGGCGAGACGGGCGGCTTCGGCGTCGTTGCCTTCTTGTTGGGAACCGTCTGAGCCGAGACAGAATATTACTTTGGACTTGTTGGCGAGGGCGACGCCGTTGACGAGAGGCCACATGTGTCCTAGACGCCCTGAACTGAATTTCACACCGGGTGTGAGACCCAACTACAAACGTGCGTCATCGCCCCATCCCACCCAAATATTTTGAAAAGAAAAAGAAATACCTCGGGGTGTCCGGGGAGCTTAGAATTGGCTTGACGATAATGCAAGAGATGTTCGGCGGGGAGATCACCGGAGAGAGCTGAGAGGAGGTATTGAGTTGCGACTCTGTGTCCTGCTTCGTCGAATACGACCGGATGGAATTTCTCGGAATGCTCGAATAGAGCTAACAAGATTGCGAGTTCGGGGACGGTATCGTAGGGACCGCCTGTGTGGCCTGATACACCGCGCGCTGCGCCTGTTGCTGTGAAGAGGACTATGGCATCGCGGAAGAGGTTGATGTTGGCTATTCCAATCCGATTTAATACGCATTGTTCCCGGTATACACTATGGTAAAGGTACGGACCTGTAAGAGCAGATTTTTGCTCAGAAGTAAGCTGTGTCTTAGTCGGATCAAGCGCGATCCTAGAGAGAGATAATAGAGATAAAGATAACAATCAGTAAGTACGCTTCGTGATCCAAACCCTCTAGCACTCACTTTTTATATTTCTTAAGATCAATCGGGAACTCCTCCAAACTCATCGTTGTCGTTGTTGGTAGTGAGGAGTAAAGATCAAAGGTGGGGACACGGATGACGAGGCGCCGCGTAGATTCGAAAACTTATATGTAAATCCACGACTCAGGGTCCATTTCCGGACCCTCCGATCTTTGCCGAGGATTCTATATCGGGAAGGTTTGTCACGCGGAGTTCAGAGCGATCATCTCCTTGGAGAAAGGAGCGGATAGGGAAAGTATCTGAGTTAGTCACTCTCTGCATTCTGAGTCGCTAGGTGGGCTGAGGAGGACGGTTGGATCTTTCATTGTATCCCGATATTCGGCGATTTTATTATTACATTACATTATGAGTCTTACTACTAGCTCAAGTGGAGAGGAACTTGCGCACGTCGACGGTGACCCAACTGTCCCTGCTCGACCTGCATCAAATCACATCAGCATCTTCCACACAATAATAGCAAGAAAGGAAAGTCTCACCGGTCACTCGACTCCGTAGTCCCACTACTAGTAGAAGAAGTATCAACGATCAATTTAACAGTAACCACCTGGAACCCTCTGAACGGAATCTCATACACAGCATCTCCACTTCCACTTCCATCATAATCGACACTATCTCCATCCGTCCCCCTTGTCCTTCCTTCCCTCCTTCCTTCCGCCCCTGCACCCGATCCCTGTCCAATCGAGCTTCCTCCTGCGGAAGAAGCGAGTAATCGAACTCCCTCACCCTCCTCATCTTCCAAAAGACCCGTCACGAACACCTTCTTCACTCCAACCCTTCCCGACACGCGCAACCGCGCACTCGCATGTCCTCCATACGCTTCATAAAGCCTCAATACCACCGACTTCTCTCCTCCTTTCTCTTGGAGGGAATAAGTATCAAAGTCGTCGTCTCCGCGCTTAATGGTTTCGAGTATGACATTCGGTGCACCTTCCACCTTGAATGGAACGTTCTTCGCATTCATGCTTTGAGTGTTGGGGGTGGTCGTTGCGGGGATGAATCGTACTATATGCTGTTGTGTAAGCGAGAGTTACCCCGATGTGAAGGATATTACCGTGAAGAGGAGAATTGAAGAAATGAGCAGCGATAGGAACGTCGGATTCAAGGAACGATCCAACATGCGGCATAACAGCCCATGCGAATTCGTGTTTCCCTGGTAATGCAAGGTGTTAGATCTTCATATCGTTGTTCGTTGACGAGAATCGGAGAGAAGGGAGAGGAAGAAGGAAAGCAAAGCAAAGTAAGAGGCGCATATACGATGATGAAAACGACGCTGAAGAACGAAACGACGAAATCAAGTCGAAGAAAACGGAATGGGATGGAATAAGTGTGTAAACCGATGGACGACGAAGAGAACGAAGATTAACAAGAGTCAGCGTCAGAGTTAGACACAGGTAAACATCCGAGGCGAAGAATATGAATGTGATACAAGGCAGGGCAAGGGTTGGTAAGAGATAAGCAAGGAAAAGTAAAGTAAGAAACGCATATACAACGACGAACGATGAATAAACCGACGCGCACGAACGAAACCAAGAGATAAGTCGAAGAAAAGGAAATGGAACGAGCATGCGCGACGATGAACGATGAAAGATGAAGAGAACGAAGATTGACAAGAATCGGAGGCGGGGGAAGATGCAAACGCAAGGCGAAGCCGAGACCAGAAACGACAAGACAGACGACCGAGCGAGCAGGAGAGTGCGCAACGATCGACGGCGAAGAAAATGAGAAGCGGGAGCGAGGAAGACGCCAGACGAAGCAAAGACAAAAGAAGACAAGGTAGGGCAAGGTAAGGTAGGAGAAGCATGTGCGTCCACGAACGATGAAGGAAAAAGAGGCGCAACGAGAATCAGATGCGAAACCAAGGGGAGAGGCGAAAAGATAAGACCAGGAAAGCTAAGACAGGAAAAGACGATGCGGGCAAGAAAGAGAGGTGCGGAACGATAAATGATGAAGAAAAAGACGCGCAACGAGAATCGAAAGCCGAAGTGTAAACCCGACACGAAAAAGCAAGTCGGGGAGAAAGAAAAGAAAAAGCAAGACGAAGAAAATGTAATGCATTAGGGTGCGTAACGATGAATGATGACGATTCAGAATACGAAGATCGACGAGAATCGCAAATGGAAGCAGATAGACGCGACGATAAGAGAAGAAAAGAAAAGGCAAGAAAGGACGGTGCGTAGCGCTTGGCGATGATGCATGATGCATGATGAAGAAACGAAGGGTCGACGAGAATCGACAAGAATCGGGCGGAAGGATAGGTAGATGCGAGGTGATAAGGGCAAGGCAGGGTAAACTAAAGGAAGGGTAAAAGAAGCAAGTGCGATCATCAACAACGAAGTAACTGATGAACGCCAAACATAAAGGGCAGAAGCGCAAGAACGACGTGACGAAGCAAGTCGAAGAGACGGGATAGCAAGGCAAGGCAAGGGAGGAGAATGGTGCGCAACGACGCACGATGAAGATTACGAAATCGGCGAAAATCGACGAGAGTCGAACGCGAAGGAGAAGAGGCGAATCGGAGGCAAAAGAAGGAAGCCAAACGATGAACGATCAAAAAAAGAGAATTGAGAACGAGATTCGGAAGCGCAAGCCAAAGAACAACACAAGAACGGAGTCGAAAAAGCAACTCGTCGAAAATAGAAGCCAGAAAAAAATGACAAGGTAAGGAATAAAATGAAGAAAGTAACGCACCCTGATCCTGCTCCGCATCCGGCGCAGTAGCACCCCTCAACAACGACATACTCAATACATTCCCATGACACGCAAATCCATATTTCGATTCCGAAAGTAAAGCTACGCCGTACCCGTATTCGCTCAGATCTGCGTACTGTTATGTGTCAGTTTTGATTTTGTCGACTAGGAGAGGCGAGGATGTAAGGAAGAATGGATTCGGTTGAGAAAAGAAGACGGAGGAGGAGGGGGAGGGGGAGGAGTGGGGAGGGGAGAGGGAGGAGGAAATACCTTGTGTCCGCAAACTTCGAACTTGGCCATATCAAGCGCCGTATTCTTATGCGTAGGTCTGGAGACGTGACCCCATGGTACTTCGTACGTTGCATTGTCGTTATGGATATTCAGGGGAATTTCAACTGTCGTTTAGCGTCAGTATCGGCGTTCGGGGCGATTTAGCATGAGCATAACGAGTGACGAAGAAAGCGGTACGAGTGGAGATGAGGGGAGGAAGGGGAAAGAACGGAAAAAGAGGGAGGGAATGAGGGAATGGGACGTACATTTCAGACACTCATGACGCTGATGCCAATCTACTTTCGCATCAAAAGTAAAGAAAGACCTCGAGTTCTCCTTCAACGTCGCTACCAACACCGAGGCCAATCAGTGTCTCATCTTCCGCCTAAAGCTTTGAACACACCGGTTATCGCGTCCAACGAGATCTACGAAATTCATCATGAGCTTAAGCGAATGAGGAGACGAGAATGAGGGGAGGGGGAGAATGGGGAGGAAGGGAGGAAGGGAGGAAGGGAGGAAGGGATAGGGGGAGGACGCACAGTAATACTAATAGTCGTACCCCCATAACTAGCCTCAGCGATCAACGATGCCCTAACAGGCCCATTTTCAGCGATTGAGATGTTCGAGAATGCAATTGGGTGAGGCGTCTCAAGGTGGTGGATCTCGATATCTAGTCACTTGAGTGAGTATTTCTTGTTCATATGGAAGAGAGGCATGGAAGGGGACGTACCCCATGCATCCCAGTAATTAGGTCGATCATTGTACCAGATCAATCCACCTGATTCACCATCAGGAATGAGCTCCCTCCTACACAACACGAACAAACTTTAGTGAGCGAACGAAGAAAGCCGCAAAGATGGAGTAGACTGACCCAAGGACGACATCGATCAGACTCGTAATCCTCCCCTCCTCAATGGTCAACTGCACGTTCGAATTCCCTAACACGAATTTATCGCCTTCGGTCCATGCTACCCCTCTCACATCAGCTTCCCTCAAAACAATTAAGGGACAAGAAATGTACCAGATGCAGGTTTGATATCGGCGAACAAGCCTCTCGGTGCGACGACTCCTGCGCCTTCAGAAGCGGAAGAATCCATCAAATAATACCCCACATTCCCATCCTTAGAAATCTGCACTGCTTCGCCTCTCATCCCATTTCCTTTGACACCAGTACCGAGAGGAAGACCAATAACAGCACGCCGAGCGAAAGGGAGAGTATTGTACCCTATTATCGAACCTTTATCCGAGGACTCGGGGAGAGATGAGGAGGAAGGGGAGAAGGGGAGGGAGATGGAAGAAGGGAAGAGAGCTTGGAATGCTTCTTCGAGAATTTGATGGCCTGCTTTTGATACTTCCGCGTAGAGCTTTTCAGCGTCGTCGTAGACCATTCCACTATCATATGGTCAGATGCGTCGGTCGAGTGATGAGGGATGACGTACATTGCTGATCCGGGGAGGACTGAGTTCATAGCTATGATTAGCGACGATTAAAGATTACCGGAGAGGTAGCATACCATCATGGACTACGCATTTGATTAGATCGAAGACACAATATGATAGACGAAAGCTCACATTGATTCAACAACA
Organism: Sistotremastrum niveocremeum HHB9708; assembly: GCA_001630475.1. Lineage (NCBI taxonomy): Eukaryota > Fungi > Basidiomycota > Agaricomycetes > Sistotremastrales > Sistotremastraceae > Sertulicium > Sertulicium niveocremeum. Next base: position 767,912 of record KV419401.1, read on the forward strand.
CCTTCTCCCACGCATCATCAATCTTGCTCTTCGGATATATATACCCTTCTTTCCCGAATAACGAAGCCAGAGTCGCAACATGCTACATCCGAGACCAACCTTCAGAATCAACACGTAACAGAAGGCGAAGTGGGAGAACGAACCTCGACGTCACGGAGGAGGATCTCGGATTTCCTGTTACCTTTCTTGATCGAGCCTGGTACCAGTCAGTACTTTGATCTGAGTTGGAAGAGGCGAGGGTTCAAACCATGCGAAGTGTACGTGCCACGATGGAACTAGTGAATAACCTTACGTAAGCCGGAGCACTGGACGAACGTGAACACTGCGTACCTCGAGATAGAGTTCGCCGTGCCTATTCAACACACGTCAAAAGTGGAAGCTTGGGAAAGAATAGCGAGGACGTACCAATTGGGCAGAACTTTACCTGCCTTACTACTCTCATCCAAATGGTCGAAGAAATCGTCTACTGAGTATCCCATATTCACAACTGGCAATTCACGCGATTCATTTGTCGCTGCGCGGATACGACGGAGCTATCCAGTCTCATGAGCATCGGCGAAATGAGGGCGGAGAGGGGTACGAACGTTCTCTAACATCTTGGAGAGAGGGCCGCCTCCGCCGTCGCCGTTTCCGAATACGAGAAGGGAGGTTTGGCTTGATTCGAGGTTCTAAATATATATTGTCAGCTGAGAATATAATAGAGGGAGGGTTAAGAAGACCTTATGGTTGTGAATTCCTTTTTGGATATCTCCGACTGTTGCTTGAGCCGTATATGTATCTGCCGTCATCGTAAATCCTTCGATAGAACCAAAGAGATAACAATGACGAACCGACTGGAGTCATGTGGCATAGTATTTGAGTTCCGTCGATACCGACCCAGTTGAATGTTGAATGTGGGAAGACGTTGCTAGTGTATTGTTAGATATATGAACTTGGTTGAGGGCGGCAGATTCCTACATGTTATTCCTAGGGAGTGTTAGACTAGGATTATGATAGGAAAGATGTGACGTACCATGAGAGCTTCTGGGTGAAGAAATGTTTCATTCCAGCGCTTCGGATGATCTGAGGGAGAGCACCGTTAAGGCCAAATGAGTCGGGCAGCCTGCACCGCATGACGAACTTCAGTACGGACGCGTATACGAAGAAGAATGGAATCATACCATGCCGTTTCGCATCTCTTTCCAAACCGACTCTCGAAATACCTTTGACCGAAAATCATCTGTCTCGCAAAAGCCTCTCCAGAAGGCATATTTCCATCATGTTCGACCCACGCTCCACCAACAGGTTGAAATTGTCCCGAGATAATCTTCTCCTTCACCTTCTCGAATAGTTTCGGATAGAGCTGTTCGAGCCATTTGAATTGCTGAGCCGAGCTACATGTAAAGCGATGCTCGGGATAGCGTTCCATGAGATCGACTTGGGTAGACCATGATCGGGCGACTTTTTGTTGGGTGGAGCTGTAGGGCCAAAGCCAGGCCGTGTCGATGTGACAATGACCAATTCCCCAAACTTGCGCCGTCTTCTCTCCCTCATCATACACCTTCGCACCCTTCTCCGCCCACCCCTCCCCAAACACCTGTTCCGCAGCCTTCCTCGCCTTCCCAACACTCTTCAAATCCCCCGAATCAAAGATATTCAATATCTCATTAGCAACTTTGAGCGCTTTATTCTGAATGATGGAGTTGCCGGGAAGACTCTGAGTAAGTTCTTTAAGAGTTTGAAAGTCCCAGAGAAGATGCCATGCTTCTTGATTAGGGACGACAAGGTCGGCTGAATCGAGAGTGTAGTATCTGTTCATGTCGGGAGGTTCGATCGTGTCGCCGTTCCAGGGGACACCGAACATTCCGTTACAGCTTGATTCGATGACGAATTCGTGAGTGCCTTTCTTGCGGTCGGAGAGGGGGATGATGTATTCGACGCGACGATCGCCTCCGTATCCTCCTGTTATGCCTTGGAGAGGTGTTCCTTCGGTTGAGAATATCATTGCTTCGCATCCCGGGTCAAACTCGACTGAATGGCCATTAGATATCGTTTGCATGAGGAGACTAGTCGACGTACATTGAACGCGTTCGTATTTGGTCCAGTCTGATGGGATGTGCACGGTCACTTTCCACCAATGATTCGACTATGAACAAAATCAGCTGGGTAAGTCCTTACGTTAAACCAAAGTACTGACCCCTAGAGTCCATGTCAGCCCCAATTTGAAATGTGCTGGATAGTAAATGACTCACAGGAAGGTCCAAACCTATCTCCCTTCTTAGCAGGTTTGAACTTCTGCTTCACGGCCTCATCAAACGAAGGCTTCGTCAATCCAGGCGCACTCCAGACTTGAAGCTTAACATGCTTCTCATCATCAAGTCGATGCGTGAACAAAGCCGAAGACAAATTAACAGAGGAGTAATGTCCTCCAACGAACTGATCAAGACGACCTTGAGTCAATGACTTGACCCATTTGGCGCCTGGTTTCAAATTGAGCTCTGCATAGGATGCAGCTGTCTGGACTGTTTCCGGAGGTGGATGGTGGTGATGGTGGTGATGAGCCATCGCTGGTGAACTGACGAGTTCAAGTTGAAGCTCCTGACGTGGGAAGGCGCTGGTCGATAGCTGCCCCGAGCCCCTGACTCCTGATCGTGGGAACATCTATATCGGGATGCTTATGCAATGCCGAATGCCGAAACTCAACCCTAACCCTAACCTTCAACTTCGCTCTCACCAGGTGTCAAAGACCTTCATACCTGAGCAGACTCAAACTGACGTGTTGAACGTGCCTGCAGGCTCTAAATTCCATATCCAATGAGTATGCCATCCAATATCGAGAAAGCTGGCCTCGATACCTTGCCTCTGGAGCTCTACCTCAAAATCATGTTTGGTGCACACGTTGAAGACATTCTTGCTTTCTCCAGAGTTCGTAAATTAGATTATCTCACAGGGTGAAAAATCTATATGATCTAACGTTATAATTGTCATAGGTTTGTCGCCATCTTCGGTTTATAGCTTCAAACGCTCGGGATCTCTGGTTGAACGCGTGCGATGCATGCGATCTTCCGTTTCTGTCTGGCCAGACCGCGCACTCGATTCCAGTAGACCAATTCATCAAGTTATCAGCTCGCACAAAGAGCTTGGCAACAAATTTGACAAGGCCAGGCGGAGCGCTGCCGAAGCACTGGACCGTGGCTACCGAAGACATATTGATTGAGCAAGAAGCCATGAGCACCTCACCACATACTCAGACAATTATGTCAAGGATGTACCATGTACTTCCCGGGAATGAGTGGGCCGTGGTGTCTGAGACGCGAGACCGTGGTGATATGTTTCTATGGAAAGTCGGATCCATCCCACCTACACTCGTGAACCTTCACATTCCGGACAATGCCTACGTTTTCGCCTCAGAAATCGATGAGAAGAACGGCGTCGTGACTCTGGCAGCCATGAGCAATAGTTTTAGATGGAGGTAAGTTATGTCACGCAGTAGGATACGTTTGTATTAACCTTCTCCGCTTAGAAAGAGTTATATATTGGAAATCGGGAAATCCTCTAATCCCGACAGTACACCTGAAATTCTATCGACCACGATAATAGTGAACTCAAAAGCAGTAGCGGAAGTGACCATAAGGGGACCACTATTGGCGTGCACTCCCCCATACTCTGATCATTTCCTCACCATCATAAACTGGAGAGCAAGAACGGGAATTCGTCTTAATTGCCTGTTCGAAACGGGGGAAATTGATGATGGTTATCAGTTTACGGTTCGTCTGTTTTTGACCCCCCGACAGAGATTGATCATATTCTTCTAGACTTTTGCAAGCATGACTTGTCCACGTTTTCATCCCGAATTACCGGTGGTTTTTGCACTGGACAAATCTCGTCATATGCCAGGAATGGAAGACACATCCATCCTTTGTGTTGACTTACCCGATACTCTTCCTACGATCAGTCAAGCAACATCGGACGATGACTGGCAGTGGACCACAGAAATCGTATATCCTATTCGGATACACCATTTATGGGCTCCCAAAGCCATCTATTTCCATCACGACCACTCGAAATCACGGCGCTCGCGACTCTGTAGCGTCATATCAGTTATAAATCGCAACTCCTATGTCCACCCCGTGTCGCTGATCCATTCCTCCCTCACCATAAGCAGTCCTATACGTGTCCTTGAATCCAACGAGTCCTCTCTTATAAGCTTCCTGGACCCTCCGGAGGATGTTCACAGATATAGCGACGCAAACTTCTCATATCTTGCCGATGGATTGGTGTTCTGGAACTTGGTGGTGTATCACACCTGTCGTCAGTTTATGTTCCCGTGGATCAGAGTCAATCTCGAGAACACAGAACTTGTCAGAATTCAATGTAATATTCCTTCAGAAATATCGGCACTGAAAACGTTCGCGATGCATTTTAATGCATCGTATGGCACACTTTACGGACATACAGACAAAGGCATTTTCGTCATCCAATATTAATTCACAGACTGAGATCTCTGGCTGGATAATCGGTAAGATCTATACTTTGCAACTGGGCACTTCTGATATATATCACAGAGAGTTGGGAACCGCACATTGTAATATCATCTGGCGCTGTCATTCCTAGTGCCCAAAGTCGTGCGAAAGCAGTGATGAGGATGAAAGGCCTTTTATTGAATTACGCTTGCGCGTAGTATTACTAATGGTTAACGTTGTATCATACCATGCGGGACTCGATAGTGATAAAGTCTAAACAATGAGCCGATCGTAGTATACCACGGAGATATGTTTTTCGTATCCCGTTATCTAAACTTCCGTCAGGTAGACCCGGTCGAATTTATTGCTACAGTAAATTTAGTGAAGTGGAAGCTGAAGCCTTCCGAACTTCCGAATTTCCGATGCTATCGAAATTCTTGTCGATAACTGACAATCCAGACTATCATGGGGACCTATGCTCGCCATGAGACAACGTTTACTACCCATGAAATCAAGACGGTTCTATTATCACAGCTCACGCGCTTCTGAGACCAATCATTCGTTCCGGCCATAGTGCTCTTCAGCGCTACGCTCTCCAACTCCCGGTGGATCCCTTACCCAGATCAGGAACGGCTCTAGGTCTAGCTGCTATCCGCGACCATCAACTGAATAACGATCCTCATTTTACATGTGCAGAATGGGCCGATATGGTAGCTGTGCGTGCCCGTGCTCTCGTTAGGAGATCAGCTGGCTCTGTTCGGTTCCGATTTGTTCCTCAGCGATAGTTTCAGGTTCGAGAACCTCAATTTGTTCGCACGAACGCGATTCATTGACTGAAAGGACCAATAGCAAGCTCTGCAGGAACAATTGAATGGAGGCTACAATATATAGCATCCTTCGAGGGAGCTCGAGAATAGCATCGGCGTCCTCTCTTTACCAAGAACCCTCAGAAATTGACCACCGATGTCTGTTCGTCTCCCAGTTTTCTCTTCGCCTTTAGGTTCACTGTGCTAACACTTTAATACCTGCTAGATTTCCGCTCGTGACCATGTGGCCCGTCATCTTCTTCGAGACGCTGCTCGCTCCTACAGAGGGCGCCCAACCAAACACACCGCCGTCCAAGCTACCCAAGGCAGGATCGGCATCATCGGTGCCGGACTGGCTGGTCTCTATGCTGGGCTTATCCTTCAAGACCTAGGATATCAGTTCGAGATCATTGAAGCCAATCCAGAACGAATCGGCGGTCGGATCTACACATACTACTTCTCCAAAACCCCATCTGTGCCTGGGTATGGGTTCGATTACTACGATGTCGGAGCTATGCGATTCCCCAATATCCCTTGGATGAAGCGCGTATTCGACCTCTTCGACCTTCTCCAAGTTCCCCAAATTCCCTACTACTTATCAGCCGATAACACCGTTCTGTACCTCAATAGCCAACGCTATCCGGCCACAGAGACTCAAGTCGGCAAAGGAGACATATTCAAGGTCTCTGTCAGCTCAGGCGGAACTGTCCCCGACGCGTTCCTCAACCCTCCTTATCCCGATCCTACCCAATCGTCATCCCCCGATCAATACTGGTGGAGCGCTGCTCTCGCTACACTCCGCGATCCATTCAAAGCCTTGAACGATGTCGACCCAGAGCACATCCAGGAAGCCGAAGCGAAAGCCTGGGCCAACCTCGTAACCTACGACACTCAGTCCACTCGCGGATATCTATTGAATTTTGGATATCCCGAGTCAGTCGTTGAGTGGCTTGAGACCAATCAGAGTGCCACGGGACTGTACGACGAAGCGATCACCGAAACAGTCATCGACTCGTTGGATTTCGATTGGCCTGCTGGAAGTCCACAACGCGCCGCTGGTTTCCCGGCAGCTCATCCTCCATCCGCTCGCTCAGGCAACGCGGATGACACTCCTCCTTGGGTCTGCATCGAAGGCGGATCGAGCGTCGTAACTGACGCTTTGGCTAAGAAAATCACCCCCAATAATCCAATCTTACTCGGTCAACGTGCCTTCAAAGTATCCCTCGCCGACTCCACTACGGGACAACTCGATGTCTCCTACGCTAGTCCTGGCGGACAAACTCTTACTCGCTCTTACTCCCAAGTAATCTGTACCGTCCCTCTGGGATGTCTCGATGCCATTGATACGTCCAGCATTGGACTCGGCTACGAACAGAACGCTGCGATCCGCTCTCTGCAGTACGATTCGTCCTGTAAAGTGGGCATCAAGTTCGCCAAAAGGTGGTGGGAATATCTGCCCAAGCCTGTCTTCGGAGGCGTGTCCAGTACGGATTTGCCCATCCGCACCGTCGTATATCCCTCCTACGGCTTGAAGAGCGAGTCCGGACCTCCCGTCGAAGGTCAACCGGGCATACTCATTGCATCTTACACATGGGCACAAGATGCTCGCCGTCTCGGATCCTTAGCAAAGGACGGAGCGAGACTAAAATATCCCAAAGACGACCCGCTCATTCAAGTCACTCTCGATAACCTGGCAGCGATGCACGGAATCTCACGAGAGGATATGGGCCCTGTTCTCGACGCGTATTCGTACAGCTGGTACGATGATATCAATACTCGTGGAGCCTTCGCATTGTTCGGCCCGGGTCAATTCTCTCAACAGGCGGTTGGTGGACAAGGTCTGTTCGCCGCGCTCAAGGTCCCGAATAATACCGGGACCTTCCACATTGCCGGCGAAGCCACGTCGATTCATCATGCGTGGTTCTTGGGCGCGTTGAATTCTGCTTGGAGGGCTGTTTATAACGTTCTCATGACTCTCGGGGACGCCCAAGGCCTAGCGAAACTCCAGAAGAATTGGGGTGTTCCTGATGAATTCGAAGTCGAGACGCTCAACACACTCCATGGCATCGTCACAGGATTACCTCCACTGTCGCACCGAACCAAGACCGACTTGTGATCTTGCAGCTGCTTCCTGCGAGATATGTTTCGAGTTTGATGAAAAGACATTCTAATGTCTGCTATCGATATATCTGCGAACCTCTGAGGGCACGTTAAATAATCGACATTCGCTGTGCACATGTGTCTTTCAAGTGATAATAATTCTCTAGCGATCTTGTACCAACTTGACCCTTCTGAATTGATACCAAGTACCTATAGTGCGAGCAGCTCAAACAGAAAAGAGCTTGACCGGCGGACCCAGCCGGAATACCGAATAACGGCTGGGTCACCCAACAACAATGACACCACAATTTCCAATCCCAAAGCCCACACGAAACACTACCTTCCAATTCCCCAATCCACCGATACATATAAATTAAAACTGTATAATTCTAGACTACACTCCCAGGCCCGGTCTCACGACCGGGCCCCCGCTACTTAGAGCCCGTTCGGCACCTGACGCGGAATGACCCAACGCCGACGCCGACCGGCAACGCCAAACTTTGGCAAACTTTCGCGTTGGGAAAAACGACGTGGCGTCGAACGCGGGGGTGATGTACTGTTCGGCTGGTCGCCATCTGGCGTTGTATCTGCTGGTTGACTTTATTACTTGCTTGACTACTTGGCTATTATCACTCTCAATACACTTGTTTTACGCCCTCCATGTCGGCCAAATTTAAAGAGGAGCATTAACTGAAGAAGTTTCAAGAAACAACTATTCGTTACATCACGCACATCCACTCCCCTGCGATTCAACCGTTCCAACACCCGCCAGCACTCAACAGCACGATCAGTCACTTCCGATATAAACATGTACAACATGAATACAACGTGATATGTTCAGCACAAAGGATTGAGAGGGCCAGATTGTATGAACGGTGGGCAGACTGAGAGAGATGGCTTGGGTTGAATGGAGGTTCGGAGGATGGGATAGCAGGAACATCGAGGACGGGTCGTTCAGGTATGAAGATTCTCGCTGCTTTCGTTGTCGTTCTCTCTCTGACTTCTGTCCACCGACTCGGTACCAATCTTCTACCAGTCGTCTCGTCAGTTCCCTTCCCTTGATTTCAACCCAGGACAAGATCTTCTTCAACAGACCATTTGTACTTTATATGAATTCCAAACAGTGAATATTGAAGTAGCATCCATGTATTTGTAGTCAAAATCCATAATCTACAGTTTGCAATAGCAATTATGTAACTATGAAAATTTTTGTGATGTTCAAAATTTGTGCGAGCCTGACGCGGCCGCGAACACCTCGCGAGGTATACGCAGAATTTCATAGAGATGACGCCAAATGAGGGCAACGCTGCATCACGCGAAAGGTGTTCCCGAACGGTACCCTAACGCGAAACGAGTGCAACGCCAACGCAGAAATCTGGCGTCGACGCGCGTCGTCAATTTGGCGGGGCGTTGGGCGTTTCGCGTCAGGTGCCGAACGGGCTCTTAGCACTCGTTTGCTTAACGCGGGTTACAAATACAAACAACTACTACTACTGCTACCCAACAACAATGTCTTGCAACCTACGAATCAACTGCTCCTCACAGTATCGCTATCTCTGCCAACTCCAACGTCAACCATCATGGATTTGCGGTTCTGAAGTACAACAGTTGCATCCCCGCCGCCGTTGTACCTCATGATGAACTCGACCAGATTGAACGGCTCAACAGAAAGGCTCCTTTTGGTTATTTTGATCAGGACTAGCATCATCCAGCTGGCCATCATGATGCGCAGTACCCTTATCGTCTCGACTGCGGGGGGAGGATGTGTTTCGCAGTACAACGATTGATCAATACCTGTGGACGTCGACGTGGCCGGGTGTGTCTGAGCATGATCTTCCATACTCGAAGGTCAGAAACGATATATCGATTCTCACCCACATTGGGAGTAGTGATGGCCACATGACTCAAAAGCACGTTCGACATCTCCTTCTTTTGTCATCCATACCATGATCACCCTCAGTGTCACCCGTTGGGCGTCGATTTCACTGCAGGCTCTGTGCATCGCTTTGATAGCACTTCTTATTCGAGTCTTATTGGGCCCGTTTTCGACATGGTGTCCAATTGCATTTGGTTATCGCAGGTATCAGGCCATAAAGCTCACCGCACTCCACGACCTTCCCAGCTTGGGCAAGCGCAGGGCCAAGGATAAGCTCATCGAGGGGACAGCCGTGATCGCAGGCGGAAGGTAAGCGACAGTGAATGAATTTGAAGGAACTTGAATGGCTGAATTGTTACTCCAGCGTTGCTGGCCTCTTAACAGCAAGAGTTTGTTCGGCACACTTCACTCGCGTTCTCGTGGTTGAGCCCGAAGAGTGGACCTCAACACCAGCCGCCCTTTCTCATGAATCTCAGCACCCCAAGGGAGGCTCGCAGAAGAGCTTCAACCCGCGCCCGCGAGTCCAGCAGTACAACTCCGTACACAATTATCAAATCTTCACTTATCTTGCTCTGAAAGAGATGTTCCCTGATATAGAGGCTGAAGCTCGCACCATCGATCCCATAACTGTTGCGTCTTGCGATCTCCACGTCTATCCGCTGGGCAGATATCTGAGGCCCCCCATTGCTTTTTATAAAGGCTCTCTCCCGAAGTTCCTCTCCATTACTCGCCATGGATATGAAACACTATTACGTAAGCTAGTGAAGAACACCTGCAGTAACGTTGAATTCGTCACTGGTACCGTCACCGGTCTTAATACCGAGCCTGTTGGTTTCAACGGGATCGACGACAGCAAACCCGCACGGCATATTGTACGCAGTGTGACAATTCGCTCTAAGCAGGGCCTGAAAAGCAACGAGCCCACGCTTTTTGTGATCGGTTAGTGTTCTTCGATCTCTCGGCTTCGACTATTGCTGAACTCTGTTTAGATTGTACCGGGCCTACAATGGCAGCTCTGAAATGGATTTCTGCTCGGGATGCGCCCGTGGAAATACCGAGACAAGTGTATGACCACAAGTTGTACTACGTCAATCGCGAGTACCATGTGGACCCTTCTGCCATGGAAGCAGTATGTATTCCTGGAGGGTATGCCAACGCCAGCATAGTCTACATCTTCTATCCCGACTCCCGTCTGGACCATCGCATCTTGATGATCATGAGGCGAGAAAACAATAAACGTAAACTTTTTGTTGTGTTCTTCGCGTTTGATTTATTAATCTGATCTTCAGTTCAATTCGTCTGCGGTGGATGGGACATGGCCGACCGCCCCCGATCTGCTGCGGATATCCGTGCATTCGCCTCTGACATCAAAAGCGCGTGCCTCATACCGGACTATGTGTTCCAGATCTTGGACGTTCTTGAAAAGAATAATTGTGATAAGTCCGCCACTTTCAACGACATAAGAGTTCGTAAGTATGATTTCATTTTCGCTCAGCGTTGATGGTGTTTGTCTCTTATGTACTTCCCTAGCCCCTGCTTATTTCAATCAATATCATAAGGTCATAGATCAAATTCCTAGCAACCTAATCGCCGTTGGGGATTCTGTTATGAGAGTCAACCCTGTCCGAGGGTTTGTATTGTTCATGCATCCGTCGGTCACCACCTTACTGAAACCCATTCGGTCAAACCAGTCATGGTTGTACGAAAGCAATGATAGGAGCTGCTACCCTTTCCGGCATCCTGCACGAGTGTCGGCCTGTCAACGCTGCAGATTCATCTCTTCAAGATCTTCCGCATGATTTTGCGAGAACATTCTGGACGCGTCAGAACAATCGAACCCAGCCCATCTGGGAACAGCTCAAGAGTGAAGATTACGGATGGAGCACTACGATTCCAGTAGAAGGAGAGATTCTGGATCACGGTGCACCTGTTCGTTGGTACACGCGGAACCTCTTCTGTGCTGCTTCCCAGGTCTGTATTCCTCTTGACCAGCTTCATTCCTATTCACATCCGTCACTCAAACTCAGGACGAAAGTATCGCTGCTGCTGTGTACAGCAGCGCTATGTTCATTGCTCCCAACTCCGATGTCACGACTCCGAGTATTGCTTTCTGTGTCGCATTGGCCGGTGTCAAGGTACGCACGCCGCAAGTGTAATTTACAACACTCATTACGTCTTCAGGAATACTTCGGGTTCTGCTGAGTAAATATCTTCCAGAATGTCCATTTCTCGTCCGCTTCTTTGTATACGATTAAATATGCCAATACATCGCTTTCGATTTACAACTCGAATCTGAGTGAGACCGGATGCGATCTGACGTCCTGCGTCAATGAATATTGTGCATCAACACTTCCACCAGATCAATTATGAAATCCCAGATATTCCTGAAGTGAGATTGTCAGGTTTTCGAAGGACCAAAGTCTCGCAGCAACATACTTTGAGTCCAGCCCAAGCAACCATCAAAGCGATTCTCGGACTGATGACGTCAGAGGCAGGTGCGATGAACATAGAGCTATTAAAGAGGACAGCCGCGGCATATTCGTTCTAAGACTATAATTCAAAGACTGTTCAAAAGGCATAGCAAAAACCACTCACTTTCGTAGTAAGGTCAACGAAATGCCGAGCATACCATCGAAGGAAAGCGCCGTCTTTCAATGTTTCGCCTTCAACGGGTACGGTTGTATCCCACCCATAGTCATCTGCTTTAGTCTCTATCCAAAGGGATTCGATACGTTTGAACTGTGTCTTGTAGAAAGTTTTCGCGAAGTTATGAGGAAGGACTTGGGTTGCCGTGTGAATGTCGAGGAGGGGCTGGCATTGGTGGAGAAGACCGGAGAGAGTGGCAGCGCCGAGCATGGCCTTGGTGCAGCCTTGTCTAGATCATGTGAACTTTAATTCGGTTCTCGAAAGGCGAGAGCGAGGATGTATGACGTACCCTCGGACCGGATTGAGACGCATCACAGAGTCACCGAGCGAGATCAGATTCGTAGGAAGTCTATCAGCAACTTCATGATACTTGACAAAATAGCATGGAGCTAAAACACGAAACGCAAGGATTGGTCAACGGGAAAATGAATCAGGGGTAGAATATTCTGACGGCATCTGTCATCATGAAAAGTAGCTGACGCGTCACAGCCGTTATCTTCGAGCGCATCCAGGATTTGGAAGATATATGTAGGAATGGGCTCGGCTCCTTTGATCTGTTTCAGGAACGTCCGAATATCATCGACGGATCTCGGACGATCAGTAACGTCCCAACCGCCACAAGAGATCTGCACTACAAAGCACAATCAGCACAGCTTCAAAATTTACAAGATAGAGCTTACGGGTGCTATTTTCACGCCTGAACATCAACATCGTCCGACGTTCAATCCGTGAATCCGGAAGGCCGACATAAAAAGCCCGAGCGTTTATATATCCGCCTGGAAATTCGACTTTTTCCATGATAGCTGGGTCGACTTCGAATTCACAGGTGGTGTAGTGCATTTGGGGATCATAGACGTCTTTCGGGACTTGAAGAGATTTATCGGGCGCATTAATCCATTTTAGGCCTGCCATGGTGGGACCCGTGCAATCTGACGTGCTGACTGTCAGCAGTAATTCTTGACATAGAACCTAACAACTCACCAACAACAAGTAGTACAGGTTCAGTCGTCTCGACGCCATCTTTGGAGCGTATATTTACGCTTCGAACGCGCCGGCCGAAGCCATCAGCTTGATGACTGGGATCCGAGTTGATGCCGGTGACAGTTCCCACAATAAACTCGACGTTTTCGCACTCCTTCCTTACGAACTTCCTCAATAGAGTCTCATAAGAAGGACGGGCTACGCTCAGGAGCTTTGGAAGATTCCCCTTATAGAATTCAAGAGGCGCTTTCATTGGTTTACCATTGAAATGGAACTTGACATCGCCTGAGATGATGGCGTCGGGATCGATTTTGCGAGATTCAGCTTCAAAGGAGGGGAACATTTGGTTAAGTCCCAGGAGGGTGAGGACATGGTAATTGTGTAGGGATATGTACTGCTGCACGCGGGTTCGAGGATTGGGTTTCTTTCCGTTTCCTTCTTTTGTGAAATAAGTATCGTCAACTGTACCAGCCGCTGTCGAAAGCCAGCCTTCGGGCTCGACGACGAGAACGCGGGAGAAGTGGTTCGAGCAAACTTTTGCAGTTAAAAGCCCAGCGATACTAGGATGCGTGGCGCGTCAGCACATGCACGCTCATGCTCAACCTCAGCCACGTACCTTCCACCAGCAACCACCACAGTTCCAGCTATACGTTTGCCATCAACTCTCTGCGTTCCTAAACCACCTAGCTCGTTCAGAACAGTGGTTTCTGCGATCTGCTTATTGCGATACCATCGCCCAAAGAGCAAGGTAGTGGCCGTGATCAGACCTATGACGGAAGCGATGAAGGGCAAGGTGGTTCCAGTGAGGAGGGGCATGGTGCGAACGGGGGAAATATGAAGCCGAGGCTGTCACTGAACGATCAAGGCTCCTGAGTCCTGATATGTGAGAGCGATAGGCTGGACGCTTCATCATCTCTCTTTATATTATGTATGCCTAGTGCCCAGAAGGACTCGGCGAAGCGGCTTCTGGGAACGTTGACATTGGCGTCGAGCTGTCGACGTAACTGAGCCCACGGCTTGCCTCGTTTCATTTGCCGGCTGAAACATTCATGACACTGGCCGCATTCGATAGACTGAGGACCGGTACTTGTCGGGCCCATGTATCAAACTTCTTTTCCGGTTAGCCAGAGCTCGAGAGTAAGACGAAAAAGGATATGTACTCCTTAATTTCCTGCACTGACGCTGGAACAGGATTCGACGATAAGCACAATGCACATGAAAGAGCACATACCCCTACCAAAAAGCTCTCCTTTCACACTGAAGGAAAGATGGGCTTCAAACCTCGTAGGCGCTGCGTGATCCAATTTCAGGCGTGAATACGTGAACTCGGGAGGGGTAGTACGGCTTCAGGCCTCCCATGCACACCGAGTCGGCCAAGGAAGTCAAGAAGCACTGATATTGTGGTTGTGCAAGTTAAGCCCAATGACTGTGTTACGCAAGCGTGCCGCATAGCTTGAGACGCTGAGACAATGCTCAAAGATGCCGGTCATGATGCATGATAGCTGCAAGATGGGTTCTGTCGGACTTCTCGGAATATCCGAGTCGCTCAAGCCGACAGCGCCGGCGACCAAACTGTCACGAGTATTAGATATTTACACAACAGGCAGTACGTGCTGTATTCTACAAAGCAGATATACTGTGATAAGTGCAGACGGACCCCGAAGCGTAAATCAGATGTCCCATACAGCTCTGAAACAACAACGAAGAGGGCCGGCAGCTCCGGCCGAGGAGATAAAGTGTTTCAAGAGCAACTTCACTATTCAGCGCGCGAAACAACGCAGTCAATCCGGAGGTGCCAAGGAGGACCTTACAGACCGAATGGACCGAACGGACCGAAGCCTAGATATTCCTAGAAAAGAAAGAAAACTGTTATTAGGCATAGGAGATACCAGACGACGAAAAGATCATACCTTCAATCCGGCCCAAAGCACTCGGATCGCGATTCCAGGACGGATGGCATAACAACCAGGAGTAATGAGCATGGATATGTCGTAAAGGACAACAGCCACATTTTCATTCTTCGGCATCGGTCAGCAAAGAAGTATATCTCAATATAGTCGCTTACTTTGGACGCGACATCGAGAAGGTTTCTTTGGTACCATCTAAGGAAAGCGCCGTCCTTCAAGCTTTCTCCTTCGACAGGGATAGTGGTATCCCAGCTGTAATCGCTTGCCTTTCCATCCGTCCAAAATGAGGAAGTGCGCTTATGCTGGCTTGCCCAAAATTTGCTTCCAAAGTCCTCAGGAAGAACTTCACCGGAGGCTTGTGCGCGTGATATGTGCTGGCAATCCTGCAGAATGCCGTTGAGTGTAACGGCACCGATCATCGCTTTCGTGCATCCTTGGCTATATAGCATGAATACGAGACAGTTAGCTTGGCAATGGTCAAGAAGCCGAAAAGGTGAAACTGACCCCCGGACAGGATTCAAAGTCATCACAGAATCGCCAATGGCGATGAAGTTGTTCGGAAGCTGTTCTGAAACTTCATGATACTTGACGAAAGAGAACGGCGCTAGAATACGCAATGCAGAGTTAGACTCTTCGATAATTGTAGTCGGAAAAGCGTAACACTTACCGCATTTGGCATCGATGTATTCGGCAGAGGCTTCACACTTGTCTTCAAGGATATCCAACAATTGGAACACATAAGCAGGAACAGAACCCCCGCTCGCAAAGTTAGAGAACACAGCGCGAACGTCGTCGATAGACCTGGGACGATCGAAGATATCGAATCCTCCGCAGGAAATGTGGACTGAAGTGCAGATGAACAACGGTACGAATGTCAACGGGTTGTAGACGAACCCATATTGTGCTCGCGCTTCAATATATAAAGACCACGGGGATCCTGCTGAAGTCGAGCATCCGATACGCCGGTAAAGATCGTTCGAGCATTGGCGTAACCTCCAGGTATTTGAAGTTTGTCCATGATATCTGGATCGACTTCATATACGCAATTGGTAACACATATCTTGGGGTCGTAGACTTCCTTCGGAATCTTGAGGGATTTTGTAGCGGATGAAAGCCATTTGAAGCCGGCTTGAGCGGAGCCCGTGCAGTCTAGCAAGGGTTGTCAGAGATTCTGCCTAGCGATCGCTACAAATTTACTCACCGACGAGAAGGAGTGCAGGCTCTGTGATCTCAGAACCATCATTTGAGCGAATTGTGACGCTTCGAATTCGATTCAGCCCTATCAACTCAGGGCTTGCCGGGTCTTCAGTCTTAATCCCCGTAACAAGACCAGACAAGAATTCGACATTATGACACTTCCGTTTCACCAGTTTCCGAAGTAGGGTTTCGTACGTCGCACGTCCAAGTGCTTTGGCAAAGCACCCTTATAATGAGCTAAAGGCGCTTTCAGATGTCTGTTACCGATGTACAAGTTCCTATCAGAGGGGACAATGGCTTGAGGGTCGATTTTGAGCACTTCGGCTTCAAATTCGGGGAAGAGTTCTCTGAGCGCCCATAGTGTCAAGACGTGGTAATTGTGTGCGGATGTATATTGCATCACGCGAGGACGAGGATTGACACGTGTTCTATCGGAGGGCCCTGTAGATGACGAGAGCGAGGCATCGGGTTCCACGACCAGAACACGGGCAAAATGTGTCGAGCAGACTCTTGCAGTCAGCAATCCGGCGAGACTGGGGATATCAAAGTCAGGATATCACACTTGTACTCGCAAGTATAGTCCCACATACCTGCCTCCCGCGATCACAACGGTTCCATCGATAAGTCTCCCTCCTTGTCCTGCCTTTCCCAAATCAGCAAGCTCATGGAGAATCGTGATTTGACCGGTTTTCCAATGACGCCGCCGGAACACGTAGGCGCGGAATAAGAGAACGAATACTGCAGCAATGAACAGGGATAGGAGAATTCGAGGTCGCGGCAACATAGGCTCGAGAGGGACCGCCATATTGAAGCGATAGAGGCACATTTTAGAGCTAGGACGGCAACGGTGCTTCAGGGAGGTTTATGGAGGCCTGGTGACTCGTCTACCGGACGTGAATGAGGATCCCTTGAGAGGTAGGCCCGGTTAAGGAGAGTCGAGCTGACGCTGGAGGTGCTTCTGAGACGGGTTGACATGTCGGAGGTACTGGCTCGGTCTGTGCTGCATTTCCGGCTATACCGTTTCTAATGCAAAGTGCTAAATGAGATGAGATGAGAGCATGTGAGGAAGATGCGTTACTAGAAGCTGGATAACGCACTGAACTGGCCCAATAGGTAACGCGACAGACGTCTCTAATTAGGGCCAGACCCTGCTGCAACTTCTACTGTATCCCCGCATCTCTCTGATAATCTGATTCCTTGCTTGTTCAACGGAATGTCTGATGAAATGTCGTATGGATTGCTGATCTGTGATCAGCATTAACTTTCGAAAGGCTGCGAGCATTCCTAGCCTATGCTTACCCCGGGATACACTGCCAGTACCGCAGGACCATGAAGAATTCACGATGGGTTAAAATTTGCACCATCAAAAAGTCGTCCTATTTGATTCCCTGGCTTACGTCCGACGGGCCATGATTTGAAAGGAGTCTTGCGTGTTATCGTGGCAACAGCTTGTCTAGATCATGATGAAGCTGCCGGACCAAAGAGATAACCCATGGACGCTGGTGAATTACTACTAGTACATATCCCTAAGGCCTAAGCCCGATATCTCCGTGATAAGTACTCGAGTATATGAAAGTATCCCGTCGCGCATATCTTTATCGGGCAACCGAAACGCTATCCCAAGCTTTGTACAATCAGTAGGTTAACCGTGACAGCGATCATACCCTGGGGGTGAGCGCCAGCATGTCCAGTCGGAAACGAACCAGTGACTCTGGAATACAAAACGCAGCCAACTGAAGGAGACTGTGCAAGTAAAGGCCGACTTCATTTGGCGTGATTCACACACCAAGACCAAGATAATTCTAGAATGAAACCCCGTGAAATTCAGGTTATACCAAGCGACAGTAAGGCCACACCTTCAATCCCGTCCAAAACACTCGGACCGCAATCCCAGGACGGATTGCATAACAAGCAGGTGTAATGAGCATCGTGATATCATAAAGAGTAGCTGCCACATCTTCATTCTTGACCATTCATCAGAGACGTACAGGTCGATCTAAGTAGTCAACTCACTTTAAAAGCAACATCCAAAAGAGTCCTATTATACCACCTCACAAAAGCCCCATCTTTCAAGCTTTCTCCTTCAACAGGTATAGTCGTATCCCAATTATAATCAGCTGCTTTCGTAGTAGTCCAAAACGAGTAGGTGCGTTTATTTTGGCTTTCCCAGAATCTCTTGCCGAAGTTCTGAGGGAGGAATACTCCGGATGAGAGGAGATTTGATACAGGCTTGCAACTCCGCAGAAGGCCATTGAGTGTAGCAGCCCCTATCATAGCCTTTATACATCCTTGACTGTTTGGAAGGGATTAGATTTCCCATGATCGAAGCTTTGTAGGTAGAACTCACCCTCGGATGGGATTGAGTATCATCAAGGAATCGCCAATAGCAATGAAATTATTCGGGAGTTGATCAGCAACCTCATGATACTTGACGAAAGAGAAAGGCGCTACATTTCGCAAAGTAAGATGAGACGCCTCAAGGAGCATGATATAGATACGTACCGCATCTCGCATCGAGGTAGGCTGCGGACTCTTCACAATGATCCTCGAGTATATCCAACAACTGATATACATAGGCAGGAACCGGATCAGGACCTGCGAACTTGGCGATCACAGTACGAATATCGGCAATGCACTTGGGTCGATCAAAGACATCATATCCACCGCAAGCAACATGGACTGAGATCCCGATCAAAATCAGCTGAACATCGAGAGGTAATTGACGTACGCGTATTGTGCTCGCGCTTTATAATATACAGACTGCGAGGATCGTGCTTCATCCGAGGATCGGAGTTGCGGGTGAAGATGGTCCTGGCATTGGCGTAACCCCCGGGTATTTGAAGCTTGTCCATTAGGCTAGGTTCAACGTCGAAAATACAAGTGGTGTAGCATATTTTGGGGTTATAGACGTCTTTGGCGATTTTGCAGGGGTTGGTAGAATTAGCAATCCATTTGAGGCCCGCTTGAGCAGAGCCCGTACAGTCTAGCAAGGTATCAGTAGTTGCATGCACCGAAGGCTATAACGCTTCTTACCAACAAGCAGGATTGCAGGCTCTATAGTCTCAAGCCCATCCTTTGAGCGGATCGTGACGCTTTTGATTTGACTAGCGCCGGTCCCTTGAGGGCCTGCTTTGCCATCGAGCTGATACCCCGTGACGAAACCAGACAGAAATTCGACATTATCACAGTCTCTCTTCACAAGTCTTCGAAGCAACGTTTCATAAGTCGGCCGTCCGACGTTCAAGTGCTTCGGCAAGTCACCCTTGTAATGTGCAAGGGGTGGTTTCAGGTGTTTATTCCCGATGTACACTTTGCTATCAGCATGGACGATGGCTTGAGGATCGACCTTTAACGCCTCGACTTCGATATCGGGGAAGAGTTCTTTTAGCGCCCAGAGTGTGAGGACTTGGAAATTGTGGCCGGATGTATATTGCATAACGCGTGGACGAGGGTTGAATATCTTTCTGTTCTTTCCTTCAGAAGCAGTAGCAGGAGCACCCGGTTCTTCGAAAGGGGTTGCAGAGGTTGAAAGCATGGTGTCGGGCTCGACGATTAGAACACGAGTGAAGTGAGTTGAACATATTTGTGCAGTCAACAGTCCGGCGATACTGAAAGACTTAGTATCAGAATGCTACACCCGAGCTCAAAGATAGCGCCACGTACCTGCCTCCCGCAATCACAACCGTTCCATCAATAAGCCTCCCTCCTTGTCTTGGCTTTCCTAATTTGGGGAGTTCATGAAGAATTGTGATTTGGCCGATTTTCCAATAACGTCGTCTAAAAACGTAGGCGCGGAAGAGGAGGATAGAGACGAGACTGAAGGATAGGAAGATGATAGTTCGAGATCGCGGCAAGACGGAGTCGAGAGGCACAGTCATAGGACTAGTGAAGCGATAAAGACACATCTCGTACGAGGTAGGGCGGTAATGATGTCTTTTCGGTCGACAGAGGTATGTGGAGACCCCATGTCTTGTCTATTGAAAGGACTGCAGTTCCCTGAAGGGTTGGCCCCGGTTTAGGACAACCGAGCGGATGCTGGAAAGGGTGTGCGGAGACCAGTTGAGGACAAGTACTAAGTCGGAGGTACAGACTCGCTCTGTACTGTATTTCCGGCTATATTGCTTCTGATGCAAAGTTCTAAATGAGATGGAACGTGAGCTTTCAGAGAAGATGCGTTACTGAAGGTTGGGCAACGCACCGAAATGGCCCAATATGTATGGACGGCCTCTGTTAGGCACAGACCCTGCGGGCGCCGTCTGATCGATCTCATACATCCCGGCTCCTCCCCAATTCCTTGTTTGTTGAGCGAAGTATCTGCTTGAATTTCCTCTGTATCCATGGTCAGTATAAATTTTCAAGACGTTACCGAGCACTCCTGAGTCGACGGTATGCTTACATAAAGAAATAATACCGCAGACCGGGGTGGAGCAAAATATGGACGACCGAAAAATCATCAGTTGCTCCCCAGTTTGATTGCCTAGACGAAGCTGATCAGGATGTCCGACACCTTAGAAGACCATATGAAGAGTTTGAAAGGTGTTCAGCATGTCATTGTGGCAACAGCTCGCGTTGACGCTGTTGACGCTTGTGAATTACAGTAGATGCATCCTTGATATCCGGTATCTCCATACGTATACGAACTGTAGCCAGTGTACAAGCAAGAATCTGATTTTGTGGTACGCTCCAGGTATTCTCATCTACTATTGATATCACCTCTCAGTAGTGGCCTGGCAACCACCTCTCACACCCTTAATCTGTTCACTGTGCGTTGGAGGTACTAAAAATTGGACTTGTCGACAAGCTTGTCGACGCCACTTGCGATGCAACGGAAATGAAAGCCGCGAAGTGGCGGTGGCGATGATGCGGCAAACCTTTGTCAACGTTCGTGCTACACCGGTTACCTGAGAATTCACCGATGGGAAAAGTAAGTTCCATAACAGAAACGGGGTATGAGGGTGTTCTAGACTCGGGAGAATCCACTCATTTCAAGTCATTCAATTTGCGACCATTTCGAGCGGCTAACCGGTAACTTGAACATTGGGTAAATCAGTGGGTAAATGGTCGTCTTTTGCGTGAGATAAGCTGTGGTCTAGAGGGGATATTTCTGGACCAAGGCGATACAATGAACAATGATGGGATTTTTTGAGGAGAAATCTTATCCTGTTCATTTATTGTCTCTCGAAGGATAGTCTGAGACGTCCCTGCAGCTCTCGGGATGTTGTATATCTTGTGATCTCTTCCAGTCACTTGTAAAAGACGTTCAAGAAACTTCCCATGGCAAGCAGTCCGATGTAGCATATGACATCCACGGTCTATACTATCATGAGGTTCCTCCGTATACGCACGCAGCGGAAATGAGACGTCTCCGTTTCTGACGCTCAATAGAAGGGTAAGTCTTGCATCGTTCGATCAGCCCCACAAAGTTCGCCATTAATTGTGATCATGGGTTCAGCGGATCGTTCCTCCGATGCATCATGCATGGGAACTGGGTTCATAGACCACTCCGAAAACGTTTATAAGTACCTTGCGGTAACAGAAAATGCAGCAGTCCGTTTGGATCTGACCCGCGTGAGCAGTGTCTAGCATGTCTCTGTCTTGCTCACCTTCTAACATCCCCTTCGTCTCGCAGTAATTCCCAGAACTCGCATTTTCTTGACAAGCTAATATGTCTTATGGTCCCGAAAGTGAGGCGTGTCCTATTTGTGTTCATTGATGATCCTCGGATTGAGAATAGTTTCAGACGTGGCGCTCGGAGGCGAGCTGAAGGTTGAAGCCGATGGAAAAACCCTCAAGTGGACTTTGGGCGACTTGTTCGGCGCGGGGGATGCCCACGGCCACGTAGGAGAAGGGACGTTCATCTCCAACATCGGCACGGCAAATAACAGTCAATTCACGGCGGGAAGCTTCGAACTTTCCATCAATGGCACACATGCCGAACTAGTGCTGTCTGACCACACAGGGATTGTTGGAACTTACTCCGGCGAAGGACAGCAGCATGGTCTGGACGGCCATTACAATGGAGGTTACAAGCGTGGAAAAAAGCCCGGGCCATACTAGGAGGTTTTGAAACAGGGTCCCTAGCATTCGATCGCGAGACTCCCGAGTGATAACCAGTTCCCGAAATTTGTCGAAAACCCTGTACCACTATAAATGTAAAAATTCAAAGTGAAATTTCAGATCAGACTGTCTGAGTAAATGGGATAGTATAGCTTACGAGTCAACGATTCTGTTTGGACTCAAGGCCAATAGAATCACCCTTTCGATTTCAGCTCGAGAAGAAAGAGTTCACACCGATTTCAAAATCCAGGACGAGCACCGCAGAACCAATCCATTGTCGTGTTCACGCATTCCGTCTCTCCGCGTCTCGCATGAATCATGAATTTCCCGAGCTCCTGAACCACCCTCTTGTTCGGAGGCTGACTGTCAATGAAACCAAATCCAGGCAAAATGTGGCACACTTATCTCATAGGTACTTGCATTCATGCTAAATATGAAGCTTAAATGAATACCGTCTCGAGGCCGAGATGTCTAGGTTGATTCGAGGGTCGACCTTGATGCATGAATGGTAGATAAAGAACGTTCGAACCGAGACTCGAGACAAGAATTCCCTGGCATGCGACGTAACACGAAACTGCTGCCTAGTGCTGCAGAGAGTCGATGTCATTCTATACCAGTCGTTGAGCTAGGTCTCTTGAATTTCATATTATTCAACCGCGCTGGTCATATTGTATCAACTCTTGATGACAAAACGGATGCCGAGAAGCAAATCAGAAAACCTAGAATTTTTTGAAGAGTTTGAGCGCTAATGGATGGACCGGGATAGAAAAGGTGCGTAACGTATCGTAACATATTCTTGCAGTCTACCACCTTTATGACGAGATCAGATGCACGCAGAAAATTTCCATCTCGCTCTCCCTTTCCATCACCGCCTAGGACAGCCCGATGACGACCTCGATAATATGAACGTTTCCAGTTCGGCCTCTTGACGAGTGACCGATGTGAAATTGCTCCTTCCGTTAGAAAGAGGGGTGCACTGGTCCTGGATCCCATGATCTACACTCAGTGCAGGCAAACTTTCTCCCACGAGAATAAAGACACGGTCACAAGCGGCTCGAATATCAAGCCATCGTAGTTTGTCTGTTGGACGACGTTTGGCGTTCTACAGCCTCAGGGATCATGGATTGTCATTACGCTTTCACGACTGTATAGTAGGGACCTGACCTAGACTCCCATTAGCTGAAGGCCAAAGATCAACGTACACATCAACAAGAATGGCCAGTCGCAGTATAGCTTCTGTTAAGGACAGACCCTGCGGCGACTTCTGATCTGATGCATCCCAGGGCTAAGGCCGCCTGGAGCACAATCTAGCACAATTTATTCGGATGTCATTTCCGATATCTCCGTAACAACCCTGGGAATGCATCCCGCAACCCATATATTTAATGCGCGGTGTGTTCAATGCCAAATGGGTTGGGTAAACTATTGATAAAAATGCACTTGCGAAATCGATGCTAGAATGAAGGGATATTGGCAAATCTTCTGTATATGAGGATACGGCACGCCGCGAACGCGATCAGAGAAATGCTCGGGGCCTCAATTAGTAAAACCCAGATACTCCTATAACGAGGACTGTTAGTAGCCGTGGTATACAACGAGAAGCCGGCATGCCTTTATTCCAGCCCAAAGAACACGAATAACAATACCAGGGCTGATCGCATCAGAACCAGGGGCAATAAACATCGAACTGTTGTAAAGAACCGTGGCCACGTGCTCATTCTTGGCATAGCGATTAGAACGAGGCTGGGGAACAATACTTGTGAGAGTCGAAATACCTTGAAAGCAACGCTTAGAAAGTTCCTGCCGTACCATCGAAGGAGAGCGCCGTCCTTCAAGGTCTCTCCTTCGACGGGTATGGTAGATTCCCAACCGTAGTCACCTGCTTTTGATTCCGTCCATAGCGGTGCAATACGATCGGAGTGACGTTCCCAAAACTTCTTTCCGAAATCCTTGGGAAGGTACACATCGGATGACTCCGTGTCAAAGATAGGCATGGTCTGATTCAGAACACCAGAGAGCGTCGCGGCGCCAATCATGGCTTTGGTACATCCTTGACTATTTCAGATGACATAGTTAATTTTGACATGACTAGTGGAATGAAGAACAGCGGATGACTTGCCTCCGAGCAGGGTTCAATCTCATTACAGAATCGCCGATAGCAATGAAATTGGTGGGGACCTTATCGAGGACATCATGATATTTGGTAAAATAGCACGGTGCTAGTATTCACGACGTAAAGTCAGGAATGTATACTGCCGGAGAAGTGGAATAAGATACTCACCACATTTGGCGTCGGTATACGTAGCAGATTCACCACATTTATTGAGCTCGAGTACGTCCAGGATTTGAAACACGTATCCGGGAACAGGCTCGGCTTCAGAACTCTTAAATCCGGAGATGAAAGTGCGGAGGTCATCAATAGATCTAGGACGATCAGAGATATCCCAGCCGCCGCATGCGATCTGGACTTCATACACCAAGTGATACGCTTGAATGACTAGCGAAGGATGACGGATGACAGACTTACGAGTGTTGTGTTCACGTTTAAATATATAAAGCGTACGGCGATCAGTACGTGGGTCCGGGATGTAGAGAAGAATGCCCCGCGCATTGCCATAACCTTCGGAAACTTCGACCTTGTCCATCATGGAGGGTTGGACCTCGAATTCACAAGTGGTATAAAACATCTTCGGATCGTAAATGTCTTTCGCCACTTTAAGTGGATGTGAAGGACTGGAAACCCATTTCAAGCCGGCTTGCGTTGGACCTGTGCAGTCTGAAAGGCAAGTTAGCATGATGCTCGAAAGCGGAAATTGGAAACTTACCGATGAGAAGAAGAGCTGGCTCAGTAGTCTCTGCGCCGTCTTTTGAACGGATAGTGACACTCCGAACACGCTGACGGGTGCTATCGGGGCCTTGTTTTCCGGCAACTTGGAAACCCGTTACGATGCCTGTGGCAAATTCGACGTTATCGCAGTTGCGTCGCACGAGCTTTCTCAACAGTGTCTCATATGTCGGCCGCCCAATGCTCAAGTGCATTGACGAAGCACCCTGATAACAGCTGTCAGGGACACTCAAGCGTCGACCTCCGACGAGAACGTTGATATCAGGGCGAGCGATGGCATCTGGGTCAATCTTGCGGACTTCGTCTTCGAAATCCGGGAACATCTCTTTGAGTGCAAGATAGGTATAGATGTGATAGTTGTGCATCGAGTTGTATTGCATAACACGAGTTCGAGGGTTCGGCTTCATTCCGTCAACTCCCTCGCCGACGCGCGGATCGTGAGCAAGACCGGCGGTGGTCGAGAGCCATGCCTCGGGCTCGACGATGACAACACGGGTGAAGTGATTCGAGCAGACCCTTGCAGCCAGTAATCCGGCGATGCTGAGGGGCACATATACATATAAATGTTTGGCTTCGCTGAGATCGATAGATCACATACCTTCCTCCAGCAACCACAGCTGTTCCATCAATCCGCCTTTCACCATATCTACGCTTTCCCAAGTTCGGCAGTTCTCGTAAGATGCTCGGTTCTCCGACCGTCTCCCTGTGCCACCTGGCAACATAGCACACCAAAGAACCGAAAGCTAAGCTACAGATGATGTAAATGGCTTGGGGCTGGGGAATGAAGTGGTCCATGAGCGAGGCCACGATAGGATTGATGGCCGGCATTGCGTGCGGTACAAAATGATCCTCAAAGATCAAGGAGTAGAGAGGGATTTGCGCCCGGCGTTGACTCGATCAACAATCGCTTCAAGCTTCCAGAACTGATTCCACTATGATTTATCGTCGGGTGCAAACGGACGGACGGTGAGAGTCAGGTACCTCGAAGGTGCCAACGAAGAGGAGGTGACAGCGCTCTAGAGGTCCACGGGTGTCTTCGGACATGCCACTTTGAGTTGACCAGCAGTAGAGGCGATATAGTGGGTGATCACCCAGGGTAAGCGGTTCGGACGAGACCAATGGTGCTAGATAGGCGACCTAGATGATGCAATAAGTGATCATGGATGGGGCAGGCGAAAGATGGGAGATAAACATACCACATGGTCAACCGCCGGATTTCAGGGACGAAGCCAGTATTCGGAATTCTCTCTGTTCTCCTCTTACTTCCTAAAACAAGGGTGTGGTTCGGCTTGTCATAGTTGTTGACCAGGTCTATTGACTTGAGACGTGCAGTTTTCAGGCCGACTTCAAAGACTTGAAGTGTGAGTTTTCGTAGTATTTATTTTCGGAGGTCATGAACTGACTCGGAGATGAATGGAGGATATACAGTAGCGTTGACCAAGTTTCCCATCATGATTACCAGTGCAGGAAGGACGCATACGTAGTGGGATAAAGCTGATGTGTAGGAGGTGGCCGATTTTTTCTTCCAGGAACAAGGATTTTCGGCAACTGCCGCGTGCCCGATTTACTTTGAAGTGCTTACGAAGTGCATTACAACAGTATAGTAGTAAAGTAAACCTGGTTGCAAGGGGGCGTTCAACATCCCAGGGTGGCAAAGGACCCCCGTTTATTCTGATAGAGGTCGGTGGCGGTTTCGGACAACCCGGAAGCCTTTGGGACGAAAATGTCGGGGGCAGATTCGGACAAAATGGCTCACCAACCTCATGAGGTCGGAGGCATCCTCGGACATGGCGAGGTGCGTCGGGACGGAGGTCAGTGGCACTTTTCGGACACCCAGGCATACCAAAGGTTGGTCTCATATATAACGAATATATAAATGATTTAAATATTAGATTATATAATGCTCGGCTAGCGTCGGGTCACCTCCCGTGAGAATCGTTGGCGAGCTTTTTTGCGAGGTCGGGGGCAACTTTCGGACATACCAGGCCAAAATCCAGATGTCGGGGGCAAATTCGGACATCAAGGTGAGAATTTCATTCGGACATGTCACCCTAAGGTCCGCCACCGACCTCTATAGGGATAAACGGGGGTCCTGGTGGCAACTGTGCCGCCGCAGCATTCGACTATGTAAACCAAGAGAAAAATTGATACAAAGGAGTATACTAGTAGACCAATAACCAGAATAAAATGGATAAATCAGAACAGCGATCTGCTCCGTAATGGTGGACTGTGGACATAAAAAGAAGATAAGTACGTATATCATCGGAGAAGCCTTGATCATGAACTGATTGCGCTGAGACTTGCATTTTCTTAGACTCTGGAGGCGAATAGTTCCTGTATCTGCATGAGTCATGCGCTGATAATGAAACTAAGGCACATACCTTGAAACCTTGCCAAATTACTTGGACAGCGATACCGGGACTAATGACATCTGTAGGCGGAGCAAGGAACATGGCACTATTGTATCCGACGGCAGCGACATCCTTGTTCTATATTGCGATGTCAGATACACATTATCCAGGTAGACGTGAAACCACTCACTCTGCACGAAACCTTGAAGAAATTTCTCGTATACCAACGGATGAAAGCACCCTTCTCCAAAGTCTCTCCTTCGACCGGAACAGTAGTCTTCCATCCATAATCTGCAGTCTTGGTCTGATTCCAGATCGACTTCGTCCGGGGCGTATGACGTTCCCAGAATATTTTGCCGAATTCGTCGGGAAGGACTTCACGGGATGTGTTGGAGTGGAAGACGGGATTGCAGCTTTGTAGGATGCCGGAGAGAGTGACGGCGCCTATCATGGCTTTTGTGCACCCTTGGCTATTTGATGCACTCTCAGTTCATGATCGACGGTTCACGGAGTAAACTTACCCTCGGATAGGATTTACTCGGATGACTGAATCACCAAGAGCGATCAAATTACTTGGGAGTTTCTCTGCCACTTCATGATACTTGACAAAGGTGGAGGGTGCTGTTTATAGTAATTATTAAGCGCCGTCGTACGTACACAAAGTCATATTGGGTGGATACTCACGAACTTTCACGTCGGTGTATGTGGCGGAGGCGTCACAATCGTTGGTTTCAAGCGAATCGAGGAGCTTGAAGACGTAATGGGGGATTGGCTCCAGGCTCTTGATCTGCGAAATGAAAGTGCGGACATCGGCGACCGATCTAGGACGAGCGGCCATAGCCCATCCACCACAGACAATCTGTACTTTTAACCCAGAAATCAGAATATAGTCCAAAACCCACTGGCAAAAAGCGAAGGACGTACGTGTATTTTTCTCGCGCTTGAAGATCATCATACTCTGATCGCTCACAGCAGGATCAGGAACGAAGACGTAGACAACCGGAATTTTTGAATAGCCTCGTGGGATCTGGATGTTTGCCATGATAGCAGGATCGACATAGTACTCGCAACTGGTGTAGTACATTTTCGGGTCATAGATATCCCTAGGCACTTTGACGGGTTTAGACGACGCGGAAAGCCACTTGAGGGAAGCTGAAACTGGACCCGTGCAGTCTGTCGAGCTTTTTGAGTAGATGCCTCGACGCGACGCAGACTTGACTTACCGATGAGAAGGAGGGCAGGTTCCGTGGTCTCGACACCGTCCTTCGATCGGATAGTAACACTCTGTACACGATGGCCAGTTCCAGCACCCTCTAGACCTTGGCTAGGACCATCCACATCAATGTCCATACCCGTGACGGTTCCAATGACGAATTCGACGTTATCGCAGTTCTTCCTGACAAGTTTTCTCAACAAAGTCTCATAAGCCGGACGACTTAGACTGAGGAAGTTCGGAAGTTTGCCGTCATAGAAGTCATAGGGTGCCTCCATATGTCTTCCGCTCATGTGAAGCTGAAGATCACAAGGAACGATTGAAGCTGGATCGATTTTGAGAGCTTCGGTTTCGAGATCGGGGAACATCTCTTTGAGGGCGCGATAGGTGAAAACTTGATAACTGTGGACGGAAGTATACTGCTGGACGCGAGAGCGTGTGTTAGGCTTTTTTCCATGCTCAGCCTTCGCGAGACGGGCTTCGTCTGAGAGGCCTTCTTCTGTGGAGGTCCATGCTTCGGGTTCGACGATGAGGACGCGAGCGAAATGCGTGGAGCAGACTCTAGCCGCCAACAAGCCTGCGACACTGTGAAGGCAAAAATGTCTCAGTGCTCAGCTTATCGAAAATTAATGAGCGGTCAAAGCGTACCTTCCACCGGCGATGATAGCAGTTCCGTCGATGCGTTTGCCCTCTTTCCTCGGCTTCCCTAATCCGGGGAGATCATTCAAAGCTGTGAGCTTTTCAACGATACGATCACGACGGCTCTTCAGGAAGGGACGCGAGAAGAAAGAGAGAGTCGCGATGAAACAAAGTAGATACAGAAGCTGAGTCGGCAGAAATGCCAAAATTTGAGACAGCATGGGAGGAAGACGTAGTAGGAAGAGGCAGAAGCCACCGACTCAGGCTGGCATATATAATCTAGAGATAAGGGGTACAAGGTCCAGATGTTCCGGGGCTGCTAAATCGCCGACATGCAGAACGAGGCACGGCGCACATATTCTTGAAGAGAGCTGATGCCGCCTGCGCTGTAGCAGGAAAATCTGCATCAGATCGAGCGCTATGTTTAGACCCGGCGCTGAATATAGTCGCAAATTAAATTGGTCCAGTCCCTTTCGCTGCATTTATTGTTTCGGGTCAGGGGCGTTGTCTAGGTTTCGAGTACGGCATCGGGATCCCCGCAAAATTTCCGGGACAACGTGTAACCTTAAATCCAGGTTCTATGGAAGTTCGCGGTATTTGCCTTTTTGATCCTGTTTGGAAGCCCCATGACTCAAACGGAATATATCGGAAGAACTTTTTGTCGATATTCCACAGATCTAGAGTGCCTGAGACAACAGATTTTACCCCAGATTTGTGCTCGTGCGCACTGCATCGACCAGGACGGGACTGTGGATACACCGCTGACCAGGTTATAAAGGGCACGGACCCTTTCAACGAGAACTTGGACCGTGATGGAGAGCGACGCAAGATATAGCTCGTTCCAGTCTTCGACAAGATGTCATCAAATAGCAGAGGGATTTCAGTAGTAGGTCAGTTGCGGCGTCTTAATCCGAAAATCAAAGCGATATTCATTCCTGTGGCTTGACTGCGCCTTCCATTGACTGCGACCGTGATCACATCAGTGATCCACCAGTTACGCTCACCAAGCCAAGGCAGCTTACGAGTTTACCAAGTGGTTTGTGACCAGCAGAAATTCGAGCGAAAAATATTAGTTATAGAGGTTTGTTTGAATATTCGTCTCCGAGTATGATCGCTCAATTTCTTTCGTCCAGGTGAGCAGAAACTGGAAATGAAGCTTCAGAGGACAGGTTAGTTTGCCGAGATGCCGTGGGAACGTCAGCGCAGTCTGAGAGACGCTAGCGCTCGGGCATCGGGCACCTGATAACATTGCCGACACCCGCTTACGACTGCAGCAGCAGATGGATTCACATCGTATATCAGCCCCTTAGTGCTCCTCGCCAGGGTCAGCAACCATCAAGAGCCCACCATGCTACCTGAAGGCATCCCCTACATTTTCAGTCGCCTGCACCATATTCTATTTCCTCCTCTCTCAGTCTATGCGCTGCTAAGCGTACTGGATACTCAATTTCCTACCTATGTCAATGTACTGCTATATGTCTCATCTCTTGGTGTCTATATTGCTCTTCGAAAAATCCGTGTTTCGATCAAGGAGGCTCGCGAGATGAGGCAGCTCAACGCCCAGAGGCCGCCGATGTGGCTTGGGAAGTATCCTGGAAACGTTGACATTATAGGCAATATGTTGGAGGAGAACAGGACAGGTTATGTGGGCGATCTCATGACCAATGCCACAAAGACTCTGGGCAAGTCTTTCGGCATCAGTGTCTTGGGAGACCTTCAGGCAAGTCAGCATCAGCGCCGAATATATTCCATC
Organism: Sistotremastrum niveocremeum HHB9708; assembly: GCA_001630475.1. Lineage (NCBI taxonomy): Eukaryota > Fungi > Basidiomycota > Agaricomycetes > Sistotremastrales > Sistotremastraceae > Sertulicium > Sertulicium niveocremeum. Next base: position 798,725 of record KV419401.1, read on the forward strand.
CAGCTCATTCGTTCGACCTGCAGATGTTCACGACGGACCCTAACATTGTAAAGACGATACTCGCTACAGACTTCCCAGGTTATGAGAAAGGGGATCAGTTCAAATTCAACGTTAAATCTGTTCTCGGAGATGGCGTCTTCAATTCCGATGGCGAGCTCTGGAAGTAAATCACTGGCTCTTGGTGAAATACACAATCATTTAATGCTTGCAACAGATTCCACCGCTCCATGACGCGTCCTTTCTTCAGTCGAGAACGAATTTCAGACTTTGAGCTCTTTGGACGCCATGCCGATGATGCCATCTCCAAACTTGCCTCCCGACTCTCAGAAGGCGAAGCCGTCGATTTTCAGGATCTCGTATCTCGGTTCACCCTAGACAGTGCAACTGAATTCGTGAGTCCTCTATTCATTGATTCTTTCCTTGTGAGATTGTATTTCTGATGCCCGATCAGCTCTTCGGTTCAAATGTACATTCCTTAGCGAACGGATTACCCTATCCTTATACATCCCCAAAATCGAGCTCCAACTCACTATCTGCTGACACCGATCTCTTCGCCAACTCCTTCAACAACGCTCTCCTCACCATCGCCACCCGTGGTCGTATCGGCCCTATCTGGCCTCTCGGAGAAATATTCAAAGACAAGACTGCGGAAGATATGAAGGTTATCACTGCTTTCATCAAGCCGATCGTCAGACAGGCTATTGCTCAAAAGCAGGAGAACGCAAAACTAGGTCGGGACTTGGGTGGTAATGGCAAAGAGGAAGTGGCTGAGGGTGAAACTATGTTGTCTCACTTGGTCAAGTCTACCGAAGATGAGAAGATTCTAGTTGACGAGATTCTGAACATGCTTATTGCAGGTATGATTTTCTTCTTCTGTCCCCCAATTTGTACTGAATTTCAATCGAAGGTCGCGATACCGTGAGTGCAAATCGACTCTGTGATCCTGTCAATAACCGGTTGCCTTAGACCGCGGCGCTATTGACATTTGTCGTCTATTGTCTCGCCCGTCATCCACACGTCCTCCACAAACTTCGAGAAGAAATATTGACTCAACTCGGTGCAAACCGTAGCCCTACTTATGCCGATATCAGAGAGATGAAGTATCTGCGCGCCGTGATCAACGGTGCGTTTGTCGATATCCTCGATCTTCCTTTGGGGTTTCTCATTGAGTGACGTCATCAGAAACTCTGCGCTTGTTCCCGTCTGTGTAAGTGTCCTACTTCCTTGCTTCACCATCCGATCTTAATGTTCTCTTTGCAGTCCTTTTGACCTTCGGTATGTGCAATTTAGGTGCCCGAGTTCTGGACTAGCAGCGCTAATTTCTCTTCAGGTGCACAACACGACCCACGACCTGGCCTGCAAATTCTCCAGGCGAAAAACCTTACTATATCCCCACAAATACGATGTAGGTTACCCACCTGTCCCTTCGAACCCATCTAATTCTGTACCCCCAGTGTGATTTATTCGGTCTACATCATGCAGCGCTCGGAGCAGTACTGGGGTCCAGACGGTAATCTGCTTCAACAAGTCAACTCCCAACACTGGACTAATCGCTGCCTATAGCACTCGAATTCGACCCCGAGCGTTTCCTCGACGAACGTGTAGCGAAATACCTCACACCCAATCCATTCGTCTTCCTCCCCTTTAACGCCGGTAAGTCCGAATACCCCTTTCCTTCCTATCCCAACTCATAATCTTTACTCTAGGTCCCCGCATCTGCCTCGGTCAACAATTCGCATACAACGAATCATCGTTCTTCTTGATCCGACTTCTTCAGAGCTTCGATGAAATTGATCTTGCGTCGGATGCACAGCCACCTGAGACACTCCCTCCGGCGGAATGGAAAAATAAGACGGGACGGGCGGCTACTGAGCAATTTGTGCCGGCAGCTCATTTGACTATGTATGCCAAGGTATGTGTTGGTTCGAGCTGAGGCTGTGTTTCTGATTGCTGACGACGTCGTGCTTAGGGTGGCCTCTGGGTTCGCATGAAGACAGCGAGCGTCACTGAGGATGTATAGTAAAATGGTTTATGTCAGGATACAAGGTCGGAATCAAATTCTGGTGTATAGGCATTAATGTAAAAATAGATCTAATTGAGTTTCATCTCGCTGCTATTTACTGATCGTGCTTGATGAGGCCGCTGAGCCTATGTTCCGACTCTTGACTGTTGTTACACAGAACGATAAATTACCGTACAATATTTTTAGGGATCAGATACGCGTGGAAGACAGTAACAATATTCTGTCAGGATTTAGATAATCAATAAAAATGGGGAGACTCGAGAGTCTAGTCTCGGGCGCGAGTGCCTATGTTGGGACACGGCACATAGTTTCCTCTGACGATGCTGAACGTGAACCTTCCGCCTTTCGGAGGCTCTTCCATAGCATCCAGAATTGGCTCCAGGCATTCATAGACTGCAAAAGCTATTGCGGCTCCATTGCCAAGGTCTGATAGCGAGTCAATTGAGTACTCTGAAAAGAATCATAATAAGCTGCTCACATTCGAGATCTTTCTCGTACAAGTTATCCTCCTCCCAATCAGTGTACCCACGATTATCGCGAGGCAGACGGACATCCAGATACGTAGGGCCCAGTTCATCCCATGTGAGCGCTTGGCGCGCACGCAGATGCGCCCACTGTGGGTCTACTAGTTTAGCCATGACAGAGAGGTCTCTGCACGTTTTGACGTATGTACCATCCGTCGAGAGCAGCTTCGCATGGTCTATCATTACATCAAGTCAGAGCTTAGACCTTATCGGTAAGACACGGGACCCACTCGCCTCTGATACCTAACCCGACCTTGAGGATACTGGTGTCCTCGAGAAATCGGCTGAGTTCTATCGGCTTAGCGGTTGAATATGAGACATAACCGCGCTCATCACGCTCCGATTCAGTCCACATCGCACGCAAGTCGATAACCACTACATATTCCTCGTTGGCAAACTGAAGAACTGCGGCATTGGGTGCCTCATTGCCTGTTATTGTTACGTCAAAAATCATATGACAGGGAACAGATCCAGGTATACGAACGTCGAGGAGTCCATTCGACCTTCATGCCCACGATTTCCGGCTTCCATTGAGACATGAAAGCATTAGTTTCAAGCTCGGTCTTCAGGTATTCGAAACGGGCGTTTGGGAAATATTCTTTATAGGAAAACCATGGAAGTGCCCCTGGATCAACTGGTGTGGTGAAACGGTTCATTCTGGTTTTAGCAGTTGGGTGGATAGAACCGTCGGAGGGCTCCGAAACTTCCGAACGAGAGAAGCTCAGAGAAGCTTTTGGACGGAGATGCCGAATGCCGGATTGGAAGTCACAATAACAGCAACAAAGGGAAGACGTCATTCAGAATTCATTTAGTAAGCGCCCATGATCTCGCAGTTCGAACTCAAAAGTACATGCATATAGACTACTCATGTATCGATAGACATCGGTGATGAACGAATTTTCTTTGATAGTATCAGTAGCGATTTCGTAGACAACCGTCCCCTGATATCTGTGCAGTCTTTAGTTTTGGGCTATCGCCTCTGCATATCTCCTCTCAGCCTCGAACCAGTTGATAACATTCCATATTTCCTTGAGATACTACGTCCAGAGTTTCAGCAGGCTCAAATGTCCGATTAAATCAAGACCTCACCTTTCTTTTGTCGTTAAGATATTTAAGATAGTATGCGTGTTCCCAAATATCCACGCCAATCAATGGAGAGGAACCCGACAACGGATCCTGATTCGCAGTTGTGGCGATCTCCAATCTCCCTGATCTGTCTGAACCGAGCCATCCCCAGCCACTGCCTTGAATGCGGCTAGTGGTAAGGTTGAACTCCTCTTTGAACTGTTCAACAGATCCCCAATGTTCGACGATGGCGGTCTTCAATTTCCCGTCAACGAGGACCCCACCGACGTCCTGCTGTACATCGGTTGTAGAGGGATGGCCGGCAGAGTGAGATGGGGCGAGATTCTTCCAGAAGAGAGAGTGATTGATGTGACCCCCTTCATTGAAAGCCTTCACCCGGATGGCATCGTCGCGTTCGGGTCCAGGAGGAAGGGTTTGTAGAGAAAGCTCCGCTTTGTTGAATGAATCAACGTAAGTCTGATGGTGTACCAAGTGGTGAAGCAGCATGATCTGCTCAGTGATGTGAGGCTCGAGAGCATCATGCGAATATGGGAGATCGGGGAGAGTATAGACCATGTTCAGTGCGCGTCAACAAGAGAAGAGGTGTCGAGGTATACGATGCTTGGGAGTCGGAACTCAAGGGCTGTTCACACAGGACGAGAACTTATAAAGCCGTTCACACTTCCCCCACCTTTTTTTTGTGTCGTGACATCGAAACCCTAGACCTAAGAGTGTGCGTCGATGACCATTCAACCGAGAGGATCATGAAGTCAACTGTATACACATACGTCATGAGGAAGTTAGACTAGAAGCCAGCGTGAGATCGGGGTCAGATATTTCGTAAAGCAAGGGGCATTGGTCTAAATGTGCAGAACCCCAGAACTTTACACATAGGCCTTGAAAAAGGGTAGCTTGCGAGAAGTGTGTTAATTTACTTCAGTCGTGCGCCCAAACTTTGAAAGCGAACGTGACCTTCAACGTTCTGAGAAAATATTCAGTCCGCTAATCAACATATCGATGAAGCTTTGCATTGTCAAGCATACAGAGCACTGGCTGCAATGAATTCAGCTCGCATACAATCCAATACTTTGACGAGAAAGCAGAAAAGCATTTCGTTAGAGGGTCATCCGAAGCTCGAACGTTCAAAGTCATCTCGTCAGGGAGAAGAAATATATCGTTCGCGATTGCATTCATCTTACATCGGTAGATCGACTGAGATTTAACAAACAAAGGAGCTTTGTCGCACACAAGCTGATCACCTGTCCCATGGACTCCCAAGGAACGAAGCCTGGCGATGGCAACATTGCTCCAAGAGACACGGAGATGAAGTAGAGGTGACTGTAAACGATCGGAAGCTCTCGAACAAACCCTTGAACTCGTCAGTATCATGTAGCTTTTGGGAGGTTCCTTCGATATGACCAGGATTGAAAGTCCGCGATCGCAGCCGGAAGCTCAAGCGCCAGAGAGTCTAGATCTTTACCATTGATATTGTGGGTTGTGTCTCAAGATCTTTGTCCTTGGAATACATCGAATTTATATAACGAGAGGCGTGGACGACGGTCACGAGCCAGGGCATTTAAGAGCAAGTCCAATTTGGAATAGATCGCTACTGCGACTGCTGCATCATTCGCGGCATCTGCAGACTAGTTAGCTACGCGATAATAGATAAAGGCATTGATATTACATTCAATCTGACGCTGCGTCAAGACTTTCTCCCAATTGCTTCTCGAAGTCTTGTCTTTCACAAGCTGGAGGCTCAGATATTCCTGCGCCAATCTTGCGAGACCAATGACCCGAATGTTACTTTGACTTGACCATGTCGAGTCAACGAGTTTCGCCAGAGCTGACAGATCAATGCAGGATTTGACATCCAAATTGTAGTCTTCATACAGTCGCTTCGCATCGTCTGAGAGTGAGAGTTAGTATCTCAGACAGAGTGAGAAGTAAGAATCGTACCTTGAATTCCAACCCCTAACTTCGAGAAATTCCGATCTTCCAGTATTCGAGTCAGTTCAGAGGGCACATGTACGGTCCTTCGCCCAAACCGGTCTTTCTTCCACATGCAACTGAGATGTATCAAAGCGACGCATTCTGACGTTGCAAGCTGAACGAGCGCAACCATGTTGGGCGGTTCCCCTACAATTGAAACGTGAGTCACAGGGGAAGTCCATTCAAAAGGTAAGTTCACACACCCTTCCTATAATTCGGTCTCCATTCAACATCCAGACCAAGCGCACATGGCTCCCAACCGCTCAGAAGATCATTCGCCTCATCGATAGTACGCGCAACGACGCATTTCACCCCAGGGAAATATTCTGAATATGAGAAGCGAGGCCAGGGTGGCGCCGTCATTGATGTGGGTGTGGTCGTTGAAGTAGATGGTTGAGGAGCGCTCGACGTGTTATAAGGGTGTGTGCCACGATTTTTGACCATTTGAACCCCTAAACTTTGAAGTCTAGTTCTGGTGACGCCCGAAAGTCGATAAAAGCGAAGGTTTCGCAGGGAGATGAATGCAATGAAGAACCCCAGGATATTTCCACCGGATCGTGTTCGAAGGGGGAGATGTATCTAAACGCACAATTTGAGGACCTCTCCATTTCCATTGCCTTGGTATAGAGAATGAGGCGTACCGTATTTGCCCTGACCTTGCCTTTGCTGAATCCTTGCCGCAAATGCCTGCGCTTCGTAAGCCAAAAGTGAATTCGCGAGATTCTTGACCCACTTCAGAGTTAGAGGGATGTAGATAGAAATGTATCCCTGCGGAAATGAAGGGCGTGCCCTGAGACTGTGGATGAACAAATGCGTTGAGACGGATCATTTTCCTCAGAAAGCGGTGCGCAAATAGGACCAAAGAGCTGACAAAGGCGCTGCAGCTTTATCTTCGAAGTCCGCTCATCTGGTCTCTTAGAACGCAACACTGTTTCGACTTGGTTCAAATTCAATATTTTATCAATATGGTATGTTCTGGGCCTGAAACGCAATCCATAACGCTTCGTGTGATTATTTTGAACATCTACGAACTGACACCCAGAAGAACAATAAGTTCGTGCATTGGTCGGCGACTCGGCGGTGCCACGGTGAGTCGATGGGGAAAAGGATCGTGAAGTATCTTTTCAACTGCCAACACTGATATTACATCCATATATACGTCTTTGAGTCCCAAGGAAAGGTAAATTCAGAAGCTTTCATCTATTAAGCTCGATCGGGTACAACTTGCATGTCTCCTTGCTTGAATCCCTTGAATCACCTAGGCTGGCCGCATCAGACACGTTTGCACTCTTTTCAGGAGCGGCTATGATTTGATAACAGGAAGAAGCGCGGTCTCTAAAATGTCCTGAATTCTGACAAAGATAACGCCTTGAGATGTTCCGATCACACCCTGGCGTACCATGAACGTGTGTCAATCACATTTTTTCAGGCTCGCTGCCTTCAAAGAATCTGATACTGAGTGTAGAGATAGAATCGGATTTCTCCTTCCAGTTGCCTCGAGTGTCGACACCAGTTCCGCACCACGCCATATTCATACACTTCGTGTAGAAGGGAGTCGATCAGGGTCTTTCTGATCGTATTCGAGGCAATTTCTCGGGCGTACGTGCTCTCATGACCCTCTGCGATGGATCTTCAGATGTATGGGCTTGCGCTTCGATTTTAACTTCACGTTTGAGAGATAACCAACGCAAGAGCCAACGAGCCTCGAAAATCTGCGAGGAAAGTCGGGAATCTCACTCAGAACACCGAGCGTCTCAGATTTAGTACTTGATGGTTGAGACTCATATTTTCAATGTCGCGAGATCGTCGTCAGCGTAAATCAACAAAGCTTGAAAACATAGCTGAGATTGAAACGAGCAAACCTCGTTTCAATCTCAGCTGAAGCCGGTTAAATCCGAACGCTGGTCTCGCGTCGACGACGACGGAACGAGAGCTGTTAGCAGCAATCCGAGAAGGCCTCTTATATCTATCTGACTGACGGGCGTAGCCTCGTGGCCAAGACCGAGACGTCTGTGAATCGAAGGATGAATGCACTGCTAGCGCTCGCCGCGGCAACACGTGTTCTGGTTGTTCAACTGCCACCCTAACTTGAATCTCGTTTGTGCCGGAAAACAAGGCTTCCGGACAATGAACACCCTGACTCAAGACCAGGACCGTATGCCTGTCGTACTTGAGGATAAAAATGAGAAATTAGTCTGGCGAGTCGAAGAAGGCGGCGGGAACGATCTAAGTGATGTACATGTCAGCTTCTTGACCAGTGGATCAACTAGCTAACCTCGTGTTTTCACAGGGTGCTTATCTTGGCCGATCGACAGATTGATATTGTTCAGCTGACCTCATTACGGCGACGTCTTCGGCGCGTGCCAGGAACGCTTCATTTCAAAAGATGACGGAACCTTCATCCAGTTTATGGTTGGCTCGAAGTGGATTATCGATCCTTGAATGAATTGTGATGAGACTTCTGCTCAGATCTTCTCCCTGAGTCTCACTCGGTTCCAGCTTTCGGATATGCGGCGCTCCCGAGTATCTAGTTGATTGGGTGTCAGCAAATCCCCTCGCTCTTCGCAACTCTTCCAGCGAACTCAACTGCTACTACTGTGCTTTCCTGTATTCCATGGGACCTCCCTTCGTACGGCGAACGCAACCAAAGAGCAATGGCGTTACCCTGCGTCAACTTCTGTCAACGCCTCGGAAACCCGAGGGCCAAGTTCTCGTGCAAGCACTCAACCGAATAATCGAGAATGAGGATCAGGAGTTGAAAATTCTGAAAGGACCCGATGCTCAGAAGATGATGGAATTGATACAGGACGTGAGCTCATAACTTCCATCCATTCTATTCACTGACTTGCGTATTGCGAAGGCGATGGATTATTGCTCGCCCACAGATCCTTTGCGTGACCACTTGTTTAAACGTCTGAAGCAGATATTTCGTAATGCGGATGTGGACGCACCCGCTTTCCTCAAGCTCTCGAATACGGATCCTAAGGATATGGAATGGCTGCATCATGCAAACGGCGGATTTTCTAACATCTACAAGACTCCACCGTTATTTCCAGAGGACAAATCGTGGGTTTTGAAAGTCCCGAGGTGTACAGAAAAGAGTCGCGATACCAAAGCCACTCAGAAGGTATCTAAACTGCGTTTCCCAGTCGAACTCAAGCCGCTAAACTGGGCCCAGGCTATCGAAGAGTTTATACTTTGGCGTCAACTGAAGCACGAAAATATTCTTCCGTTCCTGGGCGTGTGCGAGTATAATGGAATCTGGGGCGGAGTCTCTCCCTGGATGACCCAGGGAGATCTCTGCAAATACTTGGTAGACAATCCCGAGGTTGATCGGTTGCCGCTAGTACGTCGTGGATTGATATCTCACAAGCCCAAGGTGCCATACGTCTCTAGATAATTGGCATTATCTCAGCTGTAAAGTACTTACACGTAAGCGTTCCTCATTGTATTCATCGCGACATCAAACCGGTAAGTAACCTACTTACCCCTCTACGTTTTGCTCGCGGTCCTAACCTTTCTTGGATAGAACAATATATTGATTGGTGACGATGGAACCCCTTTGCTAGGCGATTTTGGTCTTTCCTCCGTCAAATACGACTACACGAAGAATATAACGACTGCCACGGCGGGCGGCACAATCATGTACATGCCGCCGGAATGGCTGCTAGACACGAACACTTCTGCAACCATGTCGAGCGATGTCTATTCCCTCAGCGTAACAATAGCCGAAGTTCTCACTGGAAAGGCTCCCTATCACCAACAGCAAGCACATCCCATCATCTTGGCTCACAGAAACATTTCCCCGTTCGAGAAACCATTTCCGCTTTTGAAGTTGACTGCCCGAGACGATGACGTCAAAGAGTTCTGGAGGTTGATGGAGCGCTGTTGGAATCGTGAAGCTCAGCAAAGACCGCACGTTTCAGATCTTTATTCTTGGTTCACCAAGTTGCAAGAGACTACATCCTCAGGCGAGAGGGTGCAAGGAAAGGTTGGATACGAAGCCGTCACAATGGTACTTTTTTCTAACGTATCCCAAAAGCGCTGCATCTTCATCCCAAAGAAGAACTGTGGATATCTCATAGGGAGGAACGGGTCTCGAGTGAAGCACTTACAAGCAAAATACAAAGTTCAGATACGTTTGGGCTCGAACTCCGATGGCGATACTCGCGAAGCTGAAATTACCGGGAGTCCTCGGAATGTTGCTCTAAGCATCGACCAAATTGAGCAGGTCAGTGATCAGTTTTCTCCAAAGTCATGGCATCTGTACTGACCGCAGCGAATCGCAGATACTCCGAAATATTCCTCCCAAAAATGCGCCTAATTCGACTAAATCTTTCAAATCCCCCAAACCTGCGGCGCAGCTCCGGGTGGCATCGACACCGGTTGTTGCACCTACTTCGAAAAAGCCATCCGTTGGCAGGAAAGTTCGATCGCAGTCTTCTGTGCCAATAACCGCAGTGGGTCAAAAGATCGTCCTCACTACACAATCCGTGTCGGACTTCGATCATTCTGAACGTATTGGAGGATTGGGATGGGGCCCTATATATCCCTTTCTACTGCAGTCATCTGCAGCATGGAGTGCCATAATCGAACGGTGGGGTGGCTCGAAGGATGAAGAAATCCAGAGAAGGATGATAGACATGTGAATCTTTCCATTCTCGCAACAAACCGTGTTATTCATTCAAACACAGCAATCGCCTGGAACACAGAATTACGATTCATGGGCCGAAGAAGGTCGTTGAGAAGATCGTCAACGATCTCAAAGCGAAATCGCAAGGATACCAAGTGAAGGGGGTTATCGTCCCCACTTGGTTGATCGCGGAGGTCGAGGGTCTGAAAGAAGGAGGGCTATTGGCGTGGAAGAAAGAAACAGGAGCCAGTATTCTTCGCCCAGACTCTCCTCACTATATCCACAATGCTGCAAGAAATGCGCCAGACCTCGAAGCGAAGGCTTCTGAAACAATTCTCAAGATTATTGGGTCCGTTGAAGCCTGTATGTCAGTGTATCGAGACATTAAGGTGCGCCGGTAGTGTCTTCCGATGCTACTTGAATTGGTGAATTCCTAATCGAGCAACTAGGCATTTGTGTCAAAGCGTCGTGCCGAATGTTGCAGGTTTAATTTTCCTGCCAAACATCATCATTATTTGATGCAGCAAATTCGAAAGCTCTGCGCAGCCCACGTTCAATTCCTGGATGTCGATGATATTCCAGCTCATCCCAGCGTACCTTCTAAGCCAGGTCCTGAACCTTCCCACTTTCCTTGGCGTGGCTTCACAAAAATCTCTCGATATCCTCCTGACAACGAAGCGGGGAATGACCGTGTATTGGATAGCAAAGGAAAAGACCATTGCATTTGGGAAGTCTGGCCTGGGCCTTCTCAGACCAAGGACGATATCGAATCCAAGGTCAGAAGTTTAGCAGACGACGCCTATGAAGCTCGCCGGATCGCGTGGATATGGTTGCCCATTGGCCTCAACTGCTCCCTCACTGATGGCCAGGTTCAAGAAGTAGAAGACGAAGCACACTGCGCCATAAAGTTGTGCGGACGTGACGTCATAGAGCTCTGTGGTACGTATCAGTCACATTATATGCCCTCTGGCTACATCTCACCTTCACCCGCCGCAGGTAGTAGTCGTGCTATCGATGATGCGCAAGAATCACTGGCTCAACGTTTGTTTTCAAGTTGGAAGCCACGTAGTCGCTCTATCCCAAGCCGATCGTCAACGCTATCAATCTGACCTGGATTCAAATACCCACCTAATGCGGACGTTAATGAGCGATATGAGTTTGTGCACAGACAGCCTCCTCCTGTCCGCCCTCTTGGGCCCTAGAAAGTTACTACGATGCTCTATCTCTAGCTCGTCGTTGTCTAGACGGGTTCGAAGCCAACTCTTTCAAAATTTCCATGTACCTGTCTACGAAGCCACGAGCTGATCATCGGATCGGCCAGGGCACACAGGACATTTCTTGATTCTGCCTCTGAATGGATTCTCTACGTCTTGTGAATATCATGCAAAGGATCTGTCGCATCCAAAACTAATAATAATAGAAGACCATGATTGGCGAAGCCGTTGGCTTTCTTGATCATTTGAATGACGGTCCCACGTCTGAAGCAACTAATCTTCGGTAATTATATATCTTCGCTCCTGATACATGAGGTAGCACAAGCCGGTGTTCTTTAGACTCATCTCAGAGCCCCAGCGGGAGGAGTAGCCTAACCACCGCGTGTTATCCACGCCGCATCGATCTCCAGTACAACCGAAAGTGATAGTCCTTGCAAGGACCCCTTGCCCCGCTTCGACAGCAGTTCTCTTTGGTAGAAATTCCTTAGGACTGAAGCCCAATTCCTGTGCGAACGCGTGTTTTACCTCGCAATTCCCTCACCGGCAATTATTCAGTCTACCGAACGCCTTCAATTGACCGGAGTACTAGTAGGGCCACATGTCTGATCTGTTCCTGTTACACGAGGTCATCGTCGTCCGTGAAGTTTCTTCGCTCAGCCACATCGATAATTTTCAGCAGATTCTCCTTTTACGACGACAAGCATGAGAATCCAAAGTGACAGCAATCAGCATCGAGCTGAATCGGCTTGTAGACTCTCCGTCACAAGTCGACCATGCTTCCAGGGAACCTATAGTCGTGTTCTGATTTCGCACTGTGTTGTTCTTTCTTATCTTTAAGCTGCTCCTGGATCATCCCATCCCCGAAGACCCCGATAGCTATGGATACCCCCAACGGAGAACAACTTCTCATCTCCTGTCTTGTACTACGGCCTCGAGGCTATCTCAATGGGTCAATGAAAGAGCGCCAAGTCCAGTGAGGCTCGTTGGGTTAACGATATCAGTATACGGTCGTAATAGAGCGCCAGGATCAAAAATCGAAACTGATCCGTTGATCGGCATCGGGTAAGAGAGTTCGGCCGTAGCGATCATTAGTCATAAGAATAAAGTCATGGTTCGGCGAAACCCCGGCTAGCCTGAATGACATCATAACCCCAAAAGTCAACGTGATCACGTTGACTTTCGCTTGCGGGCGTATCTCTCGCGTGCCTGAGGGTCGTATCGAACAAGGACTCAAAGCAAATCAACATTGTGCTCAAGGAGGTGTTTTCATTACAAGACCCTAATAAATCGCAGTCCTAGAGCTTATGGAAATATAGCAACTGTTAAACCATGCTTTTGTTACCCAACGTGTCATGTATTTAACCAAAAAGGTGTTCCTAATTCTCCTTGTTTGCTCATCATGTCGCATCGCAGACTGACGTGTACGTGCC